>CM038145.1:454855987-455177535 GCA_021437245.1 Aegilops speltoides | reverse complement strand
ATCCATCGGGCCATGAGGTATAAGGAGTAAAAAGAGCAGCCCTTCCCACAATCAATTCCTTTATATAACTAAAGCATTTCTGACACAACTTCACTAGTTTGGCTTGGTAATCACAAAAAGCTCGATACCAAAGCTATCAGACCCCGACTCAATGCCACATCGATCAGCATGTAACACTCATATCACTTTGCGGCCCACGACGATTCCCCGTGTCGCACTTTCCGGTCGACCCGACCAATGCCACATCGATCTAGCATTAACCCATATCACGCGGTCACCACGGTATTCCTGTGTTTACTTTTCGGACCGCTTTGCTTTTGGCACACGTTGATATGTCGCTAGCATCCATATGATAAGGAGCCCGGCCGACATGGCTAGTCGTAACCCAAAGTGGCAATTTACAGGAAGCATCCATGACCAAAGATAACGGTTTGCCATCAAAATAAGTTCCGGCAGAGGGCTAGCAGATTCCGTAAACCGGCGAAGCGGCTAAAGACTCCCAGACTAACGCTGACATTTCCAAGGGAATACCGAAGGAAGGACACATGCCCCAGCCCTAAGGTTCCGGAAAGAGGCTACCATGGCTCGGGAAACACTAGGAGACATTTCCAAGAGAGGCTACTAAAGATAAACAACTAGATAGTATCCCACACATACCAAGCATTTCAATAACATACACACAATATGCCTGTGGCAAATACAACATGGCATCACAACATGACTCTCCTCAAGTATTTATTCATTAGGCCCGAGGAGCAGATATTAAAACATGGGTCCATGACCCAACATTCGAGAACAAGTCAAAGCACAAGCGAAGCTAACATGTCCGAGTACGAATCTACAAATGAAAAAGGCTTAGGCTCGACTATCTACCAGATCCCCCGAGGGCACAAGATCAGGAGGTAACAAGCTAAACGTCAAGTCCACGTGGAACTACTAGCAGACCAAGTCTCCCGCAAAAACATAAAATAGGCAAACGTGAGTACAAATGTACCCAAGAAGACTTACATCAACAACTACATATGCATCATTATCAATAAAGGATGGGGAGTTTAACAAAGAGAGCCCTTTCTTGGCTATCCTAAACTACAACGAATGTAAATCTTTTGATACACAGGTCCACATATTCACCATATCAATACACCACTATGGATCCCCCCCGCCTCCCACGAGAACGCCATCCAAGCACTCACACTTATTTTGATTTTAGAGTATCCACTTTCACTTGTCTATGAACTGCAAGCAACCCAAGTCCTTTACCACACACGGCTATTCAATAGATCATATTAACCCCCAGGGTGTATTTCACACCCCTCACCGCACGCCATTGACATGTACGGGCAACCTTCGCCGAAGCCCCGGGTGTCGGCCACGCCTACCTAAACACTCAAGTCCCTAGTCCGTTTATCGCCTATTTGGGTTCCATCTATGAGGAGTTCCCAAGTTTCGCCACCCCCAAACGATGTGAACAGGTTCCGGACACCAAACGGGCGCCCTTACCCAGGGTCGCCGATCACAGCCCAATTTCTACGGCAACAAGACCCCCAATTACAAACACCGAAACTACTTGCAACTCCCCGGAAGAGGACAAGGGTGATTAAGAAGCCGAGAGGGTCCATTGGTTTGGCCCAATGCGGGTAGTAGTGAATCATGGATCAAAACACAATCGCCCGAGGACGGCCAATGAGACAACCCACCATGTACCCTACATGGCCTCTCACCGCTATTTTACCAAATCGTGTTCACACCTTAGCTCACACACGTGGAATGTCCAACACCTCCGATTCATCCTCGGAATCAATCACCAACTCTAGGCAATAGGCATGACAACAAGCATGAATGAGTAGGCACAACAGGGCTCAAACAACTCCTACTCATGCTAGTGGGTTTCATCTATTTATCGTGGAACCAAGTCATGCAAAGGATAAAGGGTTCAACTACCAGCAAGTAACTTGAATCGATGTTGTCCTAATGCAAGAAAAGAGAGCGGAGCGAGAGGTGGGTTTGTATCGAATGAACAAGGGGTTTTGCTTCCGGCACTTCGAAATAACATTGAGTCTTCACTTCAACATCACATCATGACAAATGCCATCGGGGGACAAACGAAATAAAGAGGGACAAATCAATGCAATGCAACAAATTGATGCATGATAATGTCATGGCAATATGCGGATTTGAGCTAATGCATCTAGTTATGATTTAAATGAAGTTGGTTTGAATACATGATTCAAATTCAAACTCCATAAGTGGATATTTAAATGCCATTATATGATTTGTGCAAAAGCAGCTATAAGTTGTTCTAACATGCATGAAAAACAGATGGATAGATTGGATTTTTCTGATAATTTTTCAATATAAATTATTTCAATGAGCTAGGTTGAATTTATATGAATTTTAGAAGTTTGTCCTATTTTCCGGATTTCGATTTATTTTAAAACAAAATGATTTATTGCGCCAAGATTAGGTCATGCCACCTCAAAGAAGTCAACAGGTGGCCAGGTCAACCACCAAACCCATACGTTGTCTCAAAATTAACGGAGTTAATTAGTGCTAAATCAATCCAACTAAGTCCAAAAAAGGGGGGCGTGTCGTGACCATCTAATTAACTAGTTAACTAACACCAATTAAACCTAACACTAATTAAACAGGGCCGGCCCACATCGGACCCGGGGTCAACCGGCAGGGTAAACCCTCGCAGGGAATTTAGTCAGGGCGGGCCCAGACCGCCGGAACACGCCAACCACGGGCGGGTTTGGGCTCGCTGAGACCTTGCCCCGCCAAGACTAGTGGTGGTGGTGGTCCCTGGGGCCGGAACGCCCCGCCTTTTCGGTCGCCGGGTTCGCCGAGGTCTAACACGGCTAGGGGGCACGGCGAGGTGGGGAGGGTTCTGGTTTCGCGCGGTGAGGACGCTTTGATGAGCAACGTGGTGGCCACACGGCGACGGGCGGGCCGGGGCGGCCCGCTTGTGGTTGGTGCTCAGAGCGAGAACGAAAGGGGAGGAGGAAGAGGAGCTCACAACGGGTGGAGTTGGTCTCACGAGCCGGGAGGCGGAGATGGCAAACGACGGGGCGGTCCCTGGGGCCGGGAAGGGGAAACGCCGAGGGGCGCCCGGGTTTCCGTCGCGTGAGACGACGAGGAGGACGAGGGAGGACCCGGATCGAGGATTTGAGAGGCCTGATGGTGTGGCCATGAGGCCGGGCGGCGACCCCGGGCTTCCGCGAAGGGAGAGAGAACAGAGGGGGATAGGGACGGAGGGAGAGACACGAGAGTGAGAGAGGGTCGGGGGGGTGGGCGCGCAGAGGAAGTCCAGGCAAGGGGGCAGGAGGTGGAAGAGGGGGGGCCGGGCGACCACGCCCCGCCTCAAGGCCGAGGAAGACGCAGAGGGGAAGGGGGTGGGTCCGCCGGGGTGGACCTGTAAATGGTCGGAGGAGCGGGCGTAGGTTTTTTCTCTGTTATTTTTTCGTTTTTTTTTTGTTTTGATTTTAAAATACTAAACCATTATATAAAACCTGAAAATAATTATGGCTAGAACTAAAATAAACAAACCACATAAAATTTCTTAATTATTGACATATATTTATTATATATAAAAATATATCCAATGCAATTATTATTGAATTAATTCAAAGGTCCAAAATAAATGTTTTACTCCCAAAAATATTGGTTTGCATTTTACCTCATGCCAATATTTTTTAGAATATTAGGAACATTTTCTTGACTCACTTGATGAGATTTAAATGTTGGTTATTTTTAGAGGTTTTTCCGAGGCTTTTGAAAATTCCTCAATTCAAGTTTCATTTGAATTTAAACATGATGCCACATGGAAGCTAGCATAGGTCGTCCGAACTAGGATGTGACAACTCACCCCATTTAAACAAGAATCTCCCCGAGATTCAAGACGGAGGTAAGAAGACAAAGGGGACACGAACCCATACGCCTTCATGACCCATTGCATTCTTCAAGATGTTGATTCATTGCTCAATTGATCTTGACGCCTTGCTCTAAGAACTCTAATCGACATGACAACAAGAGGAGAAAGAAAATTAGAAGGATCGATCTTTCAAGATCGAAAACTTAGGATCGCTCGATGAGTCAAAAAAACATCTCTCAAGCTGAGATACAAAGCATACGCCTAGAGGAATGGAGGAAAGATGATTTGTTCACTAGGTAGACAACAATTCCACACCTAAGAGGGTGGTGAACGGTTGTCAACGAAGGAGGAGTTATTTTGACATGACAAAAATGATTTAGAGATCATTGAAACTTTATACCACCTAAGGCAATTCACAATCGATTTGAAGGAGTCCAAGGAATGACATTCTCCCGTTGGATGATGTGGATTACCTTGTTGAAGACAACATAAGGAATGATTTTGTAATCGGGAGAAGCTCAACAAAGAGAGTGATTCCATATTGGAGGGTTATAGCATAACCGAAAGGACTAGGAACAATTCCAGTTAGTGCCTGATAATACATAGTGCTTGTGCGCGTTTCAAGAAGAGACATCATAGATCACACCATATCCAATAAAGTCCGGCTACGCTTGGACACCATAACTTTGTGGTGTTCCAAGTGGCGGAGTCGAAACTATTTCACATTGTTTTAATTGAAGACCAAACTCGAACTCAAATATTCATCTCCACGATCGCAGTAAACTTTATTTTCTTGTTACGATGATTTTCCACTTCACTCAAATTCTTTTGAACCTTTCAACTATTTCAGCTTATGTTTCATCAAGTAGATATACCCATATCCGTCAAATCATCTGTGAAGGTCGAAAATAACGATATTTGCCACGAGCCTTCATACTCATTGGTCGCATACATCAAGATGTATTATTTTCAGAGTTTCGCTCCATTGTTCCAAGAACGGAGTTTTATCATCTTGCCCAAAAGGCACCTTCGCAAGCATCAAATGATTCATAACAAGTGATTCCAAAATCCATCTTTATGGAGTTTCTTCATGCGCTTTACACGATATGACTAAACGGCAAAGTACACAAATAAGTTGCACTATCATTATTAACTTTGCATCTTTTGGCTTCAATATTACGTAATATGTGTATCACATGATCGAGATCCAACAAACCATTTTCATTGGGTGTATAATATAGAAGGTTTTATTCATGTAAACTGTAACAACAATTATTCTCTAACTTACATGAATAACCGATTGCAATAAACATGATCAAATCATATTCATGCTCAACGCAAAACACCAAATAACACTTATTTAGGTTTAACACTAATCCCGAAGTATAGGAGTAAAGTGGCGATGATCATATCAATCTTGGAACTATTTCCAACACACATCGTCACTTCACCCTTTAACTAGTCTCGCTTATTCTCGCTCCCGCTTCGAAGTTACTAATCTTAGCAACCGAACTAGTATCAAATAATCGAGGCAATAAAACACTACCGAAGTTCCGTGGGGAACCATCATCGAGGATATCAAGTCCTTGCATAGGGTATACTCTAAGAAGGAGCTTTTCTCCTTGAACAAATCAATCAAGGGCTTGGTGTGCTATGTAATGCATATGGAGTGGAGGTAATTAATCTACCAAACCATAGTATACTTGGCACATGTGTGACTAACTTGGGATGGTTCCAAGGAAGCAACATTGACTTTATCGAATTCACGGCGGCAACTTACACCAAGTACCGTGAGTTAGAGGAAGTCACTTCTTACATCCGAACATATGCTTCATGAGCTAGCATGAGCAAATGCTTTAGAAAGTTTTCCAACACTATCTTAATGTTCAACAAAACTATGGAGAAGACAAGGATGTTGTCGATGGACTCAACAGCAATTCATCCAGATTCCCATGGAGATGGAATTCCATAACTATGTGAACAAGGTGGTAGTATTGGTCAGACCCAAAAGACATAATGGTGTATGCTCGAGGTAAATCCACGAGTAAGACAACATTACTTAACATCGTTATTCCGATTTGATTTGATGATAACCCATACTCAAATCAAAGTTTTGGCAAGACAATAGCTCCAATAACCGGCCTCGAGGATCAATTGACGAAGATATCATCTTTCTTCAACACACGCACACAAAAAGATATCCCTTAACATGAGCTAAGTCGACAAGCTTTTATCTTCCAACTCTCCAAGTTGTTGTTTAGCTTAACCAACTAGCTCGTGGGTATGCAACACGATTCTTGGAGAAGGGTGGTTTATATGAAACCAACTTGATCACGAACTCAAAGATAGCGGTCAGTGACAACCTGGTGATACCTCCGAGAAGATATTCGGAAAATCACGAACCACCGATATGTTACTAAGCTCGAGAACAATCTTGCTTTTCAGGGCAAGACGATATGATCAATAGAGCAAGGGTTTGACAAAATCCTAACTCATTGATCGAGGAGTGCACCAGAAATAAGGACTAGGTAGCACGATCAATCTTAGGATGATGATTTAACAACCAACACGCTAAGAATGAGAATATAGTCCATTAACTACTAAGCAACGGAGTTGCTAGGAGTATTGATTTCACACATCATGACTCACTTGTCGGCATTCCTGCATAATAACACAGAACCGAGGAATGAACAATGATGGCAAGAAGTATTATCGCATCAAGAATTCATAAGAGGTAGTGCAATTCTCATGACAGCTTTGGACATAAAGATGGTAACACTCAAGGTAGAACAGAACAAAAGCTGGATTAGCATTTTGATCTCAAAGTACAATTGCTTTGACCCAATCCTAGATATGGATGAGGTATCGAGTTTGTTTCTCCTAGTCACTCCGAATAGAATGGCTTGACGGACCACAAGAACAATAGGCACCGATGAACGAATGCACACATACTCTTGACTATCAATTGATGACGAGGTCGAACACAACTAACGAGGGACAACTCAAAGGAACATATAATTTTCTGAGTTGTGGATGCATAGATTAGTATGTCGAACCAAGTTCAACATGTTTCTTCCGGATAACCCATGCGGAAAGGGTAGAACTGGCAGAGTCACAATATAGCATGGAGAACTCATCGAGAGCACTCCTGTTGTGATCCTTTGATCCAACAAACTTCTGCCATAAATGGTTCACAGTATTTGGAAGAAGGAAATACCACGGACCACGAGGAATAATGCAAAGGTTACTAATAACCTAAAGGAACTAGCAACACTATCAACATGAAGTAAGTGGAGTGAATCTCGGGTTCAAAACCCAGGAGTAGAATACCTACTACTAAATGGCATCACGGGATGCTTTCGAGAATGAAGGCCAGAATCATCACCCCGGGAACGCAAATCATGACTAGGTTACTAGATGATCCCCTAAGACACCTAGGGTCATAATAATAATTCCAACATATATGTCGAGGCAATAGAATACCTCAACTCAGCAATTAGTGTGATTAACCTGGCGCAAAGGAACACCAAGACCAGAGGGAAAGGATTTGCAAGTGCATCGATTGTTTAGAAACCTCGATGACTTTGACAAAGATAACGGCTGTAAATGCTCAAAAGTTTGGAGACATACAACAAAAATGGTGGCATAACCACTTAATATCACAATGTCAAGGTTCTGAGACCAGCTATGAACATACGGAAGTAGTAAAAATTGAACTGAGATTTGAAACTAACAATTCTATAAGTCTATGGATTAGTAACACGTCATCCCGATAGATAGATGAGAAGCCTAGTTCTTAATCCCCGTAGAAGAGAAGAGGATGACTCAGATCAGAAGGCCATGAGGTATAAGGAGTAAAAAGAGCCTTACGTTCCATCCCACAATCAATTCCCTTACATATAACTAAAGCATTTCTAGACTCAACTTCACCAGCTTTGGCTTGGTAATCCCACAGTCGTCAGCTCGATACCAAAGTCTGTCAGACCCGACTCAATGCCACATTGATCTAGCATGTAACACCTCATATCACTTTGCGCCTCACGCACGGTATTCCCATGGGTGTCGCCTTACCTTTGCTCAGACCGCTTATGCTTTTTGGCACACGATATGATAGTGTCGCTAGCATCCATATGATAAGGAGCCCGGCCGACATGGCTAGTCGTAAACCCAAAGTGGCACAGACTTACAGGACAGCATCCATGACCCAAAGATCGAACGTGTCGGCCATCAGCGAATAAGTTCCGGGCAGTAGCACTGGCTAGCAGACTCCGAGAACCGGCTATAGCGGCTAACAGACTCCAGACTAACGCGACATTTCAAGGGATGCATACAGAACGAAGAAGGACACATGCCGCCAGCCTAAGTGTTCCGAGCAAGAGCAAGCTACCATGGCTCAAAGGAAACACTAGGAGACATTTCCGTAAGAGAGGCTACTAAAGATAAACAACTAGATAGTCGATCCCACACATACCAAGCATTTCAATAACATACACACAATATGCTCGATATGTGCAAATACAACATGGCATCACAACATGACTCTACGACTCAAGTATTTATTCATTAGGCTCCAAGGAGCGAGATATTACAAACATGGGTCTCATGACCCAACATTCGTGAGCATACAAGTCAAAGCACAAGCGAAGCTAACATGTCCGAGTACGTACATCTACAAATGAAAAAGGCTTAGAAGCCCGACTATCTACTGATCCGCCGAGGGCACAAGATCGTAGCTGAGGTAACAAGCTAAACGTGAAGTCCACGTGGAACTACTAGCGAGACCAAGTCTCTCTCGCAAAAACATAAAATAGGCAAACGTGAGTACAAATGTACCCAAAGAAGACTTACATCGTAACTAACTACATATGCATCATTATCAATAAAGGGATGGTGGAGTTTAACAAAGAAGAAGCCAGCTTTGACTCGGTGGCTATCCTAAACTATGACCGCAATGTAACTCTTTTGAGGTGGCGCTACGAGTCCACATATTCACCATATCAATACACCACTATGGATCCGCCTCCGCCTCCCTCACGAGAACGCCATCCATAGCACTCACACTTATCTTGCGATTTTAGAGTATCCACTTTCACTTGTCTATGAACCGCATGTGCAACCTGTAAGTCCTTTACGCATGACACGGCTATTCAATAGATCATATTAACCCCGCAGGGTGTACTTCTTCACACACGCTCACCGCCACCGCCGCTTACATGACATGTACTCGCAACCTTCAAGCGAAGCCCAACGTGGGTGTCGGCCACGCCTACCTAAACACTCAAGTCCCTAGTCCGTGTTTATCGCCTATTTGGGTTCCATCTATGAGGAGTTCCGCCAAGTTTCGCCACAGCCCCAAACGATGTGAACAGGTTCCGTGACACCAAACGGGCGCCTTGCCATCTGCCACGCGCCGCCAGATCACAGCCCACCCCTACGGCCAACACAAGCGGGCCTCCAAACAGACTACAAACACCGTAAACTACTTGCAACTCCCGGACAGAGGACAAGGGTGATTAAGAAGTCGAGAGGGTCCATTGGTTTCGGGCCCAATGCGTGGTAGTAGCTGAATCATGGATCACAAACACGTAACTCAGCCTCGAGGACGGCCGCAATGAGACAACCCACCATGTACTCCTACATGGCCTCTCACCGCTACCTTTACCAAATCATGTTCACACACTTAGCTCACACACGTAGGACATGTCCACACACCTCGATTCATCCTCGGCGAATCGACCCGACTCAACTCTAGGCAATAGCAGTGCATGACAACAAGCATGAATGAGTAGGCACAACAGGCTCAAACAACTCCTACTCATGCTAGTGGGTTTCATCTATTTATCGTGGAACGACGTGTCATGCAAAGGATAAAGGGGTTCAACTACCGCAGCAAGTAACAGCTTGAATCGATGTTGTCCTAATGCAAGAAAAGAGAGCAGGAGCGAGAGAGTGGGTTTGTATCGAATGAACAAGGGGTTTTGCTTGCCCGGCACTTCAAGATAACATTGAGTCTTCATCGCTGTCAATGATCACATCATCGACACAAATGGCCTATCGAGGGGACAAGCATCGCAAATAAAGAGGGACACAATCAATGCAATGCAACAAATATGATGCATGATAATGTCATGGCAATATGCTGTGATTTGAGCTAATGCATCTAGTTATGATTTAAATGAAGTTGGTTTGAATACATGATTCAAATTCAAACTCCATAAGTGGATATTTAAATGCCATTATATGATTTGTGCTAAACAGCAGCTATAAGTTGTTCTAACATGCATGAAAATGGTACAGATGGATAGATTGGATTTTTCTGATAATTTTTCATATATAAATTATTTCAATCTGAGCTACGGTTGAATTTATATGAATTTTAGAAGTTTGTCCTATTTTCTGGATTTCCTGATTTATTTTAAAACCAGAAAATGATTTATTGCGTCAGCACTAGGTCATGCTGACCTCAAGAAGTCAACAGGTCGGCCAGGTCAAACCTGACCAAGGGGCCCATACGCCGTTGTCTCGCTTAATTAACGGAGTTAATTAGTGCTAAATCAATCCTAACTAAGTCGCCAACAAGCAAGGGGCCCGCGTGTCAGTGACCATCTAATTAACTAGTTAACTAACACTAATTAAACCTAACACTAATTAAACAGGGGCCTGGGCCCACACATCAGTGACCCAGGGGGTCAACTCGGTCACGGGTCAAACCCCGGTCAAGGGAATCAATCCCGCCGCGCTTAGCCACGGCGAGGCCCGAGACGGTGGTGGCCGCTTGAACACGCTTCTGTGGCACGGGCGAGGCCGCTGCTTGGGCTCGTTGGAGAGCCCTTGCTCCCGCCAAGATCTAGTGGTGGTGGTGGCCGGCCTGGGTGGCGGAACGCCGCCGCGACGACCTTGGCGGTCGCCGGTTCGCCGAGGTCGAACACGGCGCTAGGGGGCACGGCGAGGTGCGTGGAGTGGGGTTCGGCTCGCGCGGCGCGGTGAGGACGGGTGCTTCGAGTCGAGCTAACGTGGCTGTGGCCACGACGGCGACGTGCGGTGGCGGCGGCGGGTGCGGCCGAGCTCGGTGCTGTTGCTGTGGTGCTCGAGAGCGAGAACGGAAAGGGGGAGGAGGAAGAGGAGCTCACAACGGGGTCGGAGTTGGTCTCAGCCGAGCTCGGGAGGCGAGACGGCGGCAAATCGACGGCGGCAGTCCTCGGTGGCCGAGGAAGGGGAAAACGCCGGAGGCGGCGCCCGGGTTTTTCTGTCGCGGAGACGACGAGGAGGACGAGGGAGGACCGACGGAGCTCGAGGACGGTTTGAGAGGCCTCGGATGGCTGTGGCACATGAAGGCCGGGTCGGCGGCGACGGCCCCGCTCGGTCGCGAAGGGAGAGAGAACAGAGGGGATAGGGACGGAGGGAGAGACACGAGAGTGAGAGAGGGTCGAGGGGGCGCGTGGCGTCATGGAGGAAGTCCAGGCGGCACGAGGGGCAACAGGAGGTGGAAGCAGAGGTGGCGGCAGGCTGGCTGCGCACCACGCCCCCGCCATCGGGCGCTGGGAGGAAGACGACAGAGGGGAAGCGGCGGTGGGCTGGGCCGTGGTTGGGCAGTTGGTGGCACCTGTAAATGGTCGGAGGAGCTCAGGCTGTAGGTTTCTCTCTGCTTTTATTTTTCTGCTTCGTTTTTTTGTTTTGATTTAGTAAAATACTAAACCATTATATAAAATCCTGAAAATAATTATGTGGCTAGAACTAAAATATCACAAACCACATAAATGTTCTGAAATTATTGACATATATTTATTATATATAAAATATATATCCAATGCAATTAGTTATTGAATTAATTCAAAGGTCCAAAATAAATGTTTCAGTCACTCCAAAAATATTGGTTTGCATTTTACCTCATGCCAATATTTTTTTACGGAATATTAGGAACATTTTCTTGGACTCACTTGATGAGATTTAAATGTTGGTTATTTTTAGAGGTTTTTCTGAGGCTTTTGAAAATTCCTCAATTCAAGTTTCATTTGAATTTAAACATGATGCACACATGGAAGCTAGCATAGGTCAGGCCAGAACTAGGGATGTGACAGCCCGGGACCGTTTGCGCCTTTTGGCACACGTATATGATAGTGTCGCTAGCATCCATATGATAAGGAGCCCGGGCTGACATGGCTAGTCGTAAACCCAAAGTGGCACAGACTTACAGGGACAGCATCCATGACCCAAAGATCGAACGTGTTTCATTATCACGAGTAAGTTCCGGCTGTAGCACTGGCTAGCAGATTCTAGAACCGGTCAGAAGCGGCTAACAGACTCCGACTAACGCGTGACATTTCAAGGACAAACACAGAACGAAGAAGGACACATGCCGGCCAGCCTAAGTGATTCCGGAGCAATAGCAAGCTACCATGGCTCGGTGGAAACACTAGGAGACATTTCCCGGTAAGAGAGGCTACTAAAGATAAACAACTAGATAGTCAGATCCCACACATACCAAGCATTTCAATAACATACACACAATATGCTCGATATGAGCAAATACAACATGGCATCACAACACGACTCTACGACTCAAGTATTTATTCATTAGGCTCTGAGGAGCGAGATATTACAAACATGGGTCTCATGACCCAACATTCAGAGCATACAAATCAAAGCACATGCGGAAGCTTAACATGTCTGAGTACAGACATCTACAAAAGAAAAAGGCTGAGAAGCCTGTCTATCTACCAGATCCTGCCGAGGCACAAGACCGTAGCTGAGGTATCAAGCTAAACGTCAAGTCCACGTGGAACTACTAGCGAGACCAAGTCTCTCGCAAAAACATAAAATAGGCAAACGTGAGTACAAATGTACCCAAAGAAGACTTACATCGTAACTAACTACATATGCATCATTGTCAACAAAGGGATGGTGGGGTTTAATCGCAGCAAGCCAGCTTTGACTCGTGGCTATCCCGAACTACGATCGCAAGTAACTCTTTTGAGGTGGCGCACACGAGTCCACATATTCACCATATCAATACACCACTATGGATCCGCCTCCGCCTCCCTACGAGAACGCCATCCATAGCACTCACACTTATCTTGCGATTTTAGAGTATCCACTTTCACTTGTCTATGAACTGTTATAGGCAACCCAAAAGTCCTTTACCATGACACAGCCTATTCAATAGATCATATTAACCCCGTAGGGGTGTACTTCTTCATACATGTTTCCACCACTTAGCGCCCGCAGACACGACATGTGCTCGGCAGACTTCAAGCTTAAAGCCGACGTGGGTGTAGACCACGACCTACCTAGACACTCAAGTCTCTAGTCCAGTTTATCGCCTATTTGGGTTCCATCCATGAGGAGTTCCGCCAAGTTTCGCCACAGCCCCAAACGATGTGAACAGGTTCCCGAGATACCAAACGGGCATCCCAGACACCGTACACGCACGTCCTACCGTGATCACAGCCCACCCCTACGGCCACACTGCCCACGGCCTCCAAGAGGGCTACAAACACCGTAAACTACTTGCAACTCCCGGACAGAGGACAAGGGTGAATAAGAAGTCGAGCGGGTCATATTTCAGGCCCAATGCATGGTAGTAGCTGAATCATGGATCACAAACACGTAACTCAGTTCCTAAGGACGGCTGCAATGAGACAACACACCATGTACTCCTACATGGCCTCTCACCGCTACTTTTACCAAATCGTGTTCACACACTTAGCTCACACACAAGAGGACATGTTCACACACCTCCGATTCATCCTCGATGGATCGCACCCGACTCAACTCTAAGCAAGAGGTGCATGACAAACAAGCATGTATGAGTAGGCACAACAAGGCTCAAACAACTCCTACTCATGCTAGTGGGTTTCATCTATTTACCGTGGAATGACAGTCATGCAAAGGATAAAGGGGTTCAGCTACCGCAGCAAGTAAAGATGAATCGTTGTTGTCCTAATGCAAGAAAATAGAGCAGGAGCGAGAGAGTGGGATTATATCGAATGAACAAGGGTTTTGCTTGCCCGCACTTCAAGATAATATAGTTCTTCATTGGTGTCATCGATCTCATCGTCGAAACCACGTCTATCGAGAGAGGACAATTACCGGCAAACAAAGAGGGTCACAATCAATGCAATGCAACAAATATGATGCATGATAATGTCATGGCAATATGTTGTTGATTGAGCTAATGCAACTAAAACCAGGGTGGTTTGATCTTATTTGAATCAAAGATTCAAATATAAGCCTAAGCTATGAACTCATATAAGTGCATTATCATGTTTCATCTAAACAGCAAGGTTAGGTTGCTCTAACATGCATGAAACTGGTTCAGATGGATAGATTGGATTTTTCTGATCATTTTTCATATATAATTTATTTGATTTGGAGCTACGGTTGATTTTATATGAATTTTAGAAGTTTTGGTTATTTTCTGGAATTTCAGATAAAAATAAATCCGTAAAATAAGTTTCACACAACATTTCGTCACTATGACATCAGCAGGTCAACAGACACCGCTGTTGGTCAAACCTGACCAGGGGGTCCATTGGTCGCTGATCGGGCTGGTTAGTGCCACGACGTGGGCTCACCAACGCCACTTCTAAGACGGCCAAAATCGCGCGTGGGGCCACCGTAATTAGATTGAACTTAATCTATTTTAGTTAGCCGTTAGTTAGGGTGGGGGCCGCTGTCTGTGACACGGTGCGGTGGTTAGTGGCTAATTGCCAGCCACGCCAGCTTGGTCAAACCCGGTGAACTCACCGGAGTCGACCATGCTCATCGCCGGCGACGCCAAAGAACGGCGAGGGCGCTTAAACGCCCTCGGCGACCAAATCGGCGACAATGATCATCTACGCCAGAAGTCGGGCGCCACCGCATCCACCTAGCTGCCGGAGGGGCTGAGGTGGTCTACAAAGACCGACGGCGCCGAGCTTTGCGGCGCCGGAGTTCGGCGACGACGGCGGGTTAGGCGTTGCAGGAACGGCAGAGCCGCGGTGGTCGCGGTCGACTCGAGAACGTCTTGAGCACGGTGGCGCTGCTGCTGCGAAGCTTGCGCTGGTGTGGCGACGGCATACTATGGCCGGGCGGCGAGATGCTCTCGCCGCCAAAGGAACTAGGAGCTACAGCGTGAAAATGGGACAACAGAGAGGGGGGTTCGAGGGAGAAGCTTACGGCGGTTGCAAAGGTGCAGACGGCGAGCTCGGGGAAGGCCGGAGCTGAGCGGGGCGGCGAGGTCGATCTCCGGTAGCCGAGGAGGGGAAAAGCATCGGTGGCGGCGCAGCAGCGCGTCCGGGCCTCGTGGGTCGCCGAGGGGTCTGGGACGCCGAGACGGAGCTCGCAGCACGGCGAGGGGTCGAGGGGAGGCGGTGACCGCGGCTATGGTGAACGGCAACGACAAACTCGCTCGGGTGTTCGCGGGAGGGAGAAACAGAGGAGGGGGAGGAGCGAAGGAGTGTGAGGGAGAGAGGCAGGGAGGTGCGTGGCACCACCAGAGAAGGCCAGTAGGCGCCGAGGGGAGCGGCAGCGTGAGGTGGCCGAGGCGCATGTGGCAAGACGGCGCCACACGCCTCAAGGCCCCACTGCCGTGAGGAAGACGACAGTGGGGGAGGCTAGTGGGCTGGGCTGGTGGTGGGCTGCCACCGGGCCGGCCAGTGAGGCCTGTGGGCTTGGTAGGCGCTGTAAGTGGACCGTGAGTACTGTTCTTTTTAATTTTTCTGCTCGCTTCCCTTTTATTTTATTTTGCCACTGCTTTCAAATTCAAAATAATTTCAAACAAAGGTTAAAACATTCTGAAATATTTTGTGTTACCTCTCCGACTATTCCAAAAGTACATAAAATATTTCAAAGCATTTGAAAATATATTCATTATATATTATGAATATATCCCCAAATTCAAATAGATTATTGATTTAAATTCAGAGACCAAATAATTCCTTAAAAAATATTCCGAATTTTGGTTTGATATATAACTCTTGCCAAAATTCACAAAACTATTTTTAGGGCATTTTGGATTCACCAGAATGCAATTTAAAGGGTGCTTGCCCTTCTTTTAATTAGATTTTGAGGTTTCAACAATACTCAATTCAAGTTTCAGAAATTTAGACATGATGCATGGATGATAAAGCAAAGACAAGCAAGGCCTGAACTGGGGATGTGACACGTTGACTGTCGTGCTCTTTGGGCCTTTCTCTTTATTCCGTACCGGTCTTTTCTGCTACCGTGATTTTCGCTTTCCATCTCTTATTTCGATGTACTTGGGTCATTGGTGTCAGATCCGCTAGCTAGCTATCCTCTCCCGCACGTAAGCGGGTCATGAGGTTTGTTAGTGCGACATTGTCCTCGGTTTTTCTGGCCGAGGTGCTCGGCAAGCCATTCGTCTCGGACATTGTGTTTGAAAGCTGCTAAGGCTTCAAGCGTCCGGACAATGACTATTTGGTTCTTTTTGGTGAGGAACCTGCTCTGCACTTCATGGCCGACTCTCCGGGTTGTTGAGTTATATGACTTAGATCATCTCAGATCCGGAGGGCGGACATAAGTCCCTTGAAAATTTGCTCTAAACGCGCCCTCGAGCTCTTCCCAACTTCCAACAAGTGTTTTTGGGAGGCTTTTAAGCCAATGACGGGCTGGCCCTTTGAGCTTGAGTGGTAGGTATTTTATGGCGTGGAGATCGCCTCCTCCGCCATGTGTATATGCAGATATAATCTTCTATCTAGACTCTGTGGTCTCTTGTTCCATCGTAGGCCTCTATGTTTATGGGTTTAAATCCTCTGGGAACTCATGGTCCAAAGACCTCATCCGTGAAACATAGTGGGTGTGCGGCGCCTCAGATTTGTGTGTGCCGCTATCATCGGACACTTGACGTGTTGCTTTGCTTCTTGGGGCCTTCTCCTTTGGCCCGTAGATGGACTGGCCGGGCCATCTGTCCTTCCAAGTTCATTGGTTGGTTTATGTGTGGCGCCACCGCCGAATTTGGTTTATCATCCGCCGCCTATCCAACCGCATAGCCTCTTTATTTTTTGACGGTGGAGGCTCTATGGCCTCCTCGTCAATTCTCGTAGCACCACGCCGGGTAGCTCTTTGATGAGTGGCCATTGCCAGATTTATCTCATGGTTTTGAGCACTTTGCTCCATCTCATTCTCGAGTGTGTCTTCCGCTGTTTTGAGCCTCCGCTTTTCCTTCTTCAGCTTCTTGCAAGTGTTGACGAGTCTTTTCCCGGTTTTTGCTCTCCGCGGGCGTGTCCGCATGAGGTCGTCCGGACCGCTGCTTTCGCGGCCTGACTGATTATCCGACTCGCCATGTTCGGACAGCTTGCTTATCTGCATGTTCGCTGTCCATTTGTGAGCCCTGCTGTATTACGGGCTTATTGGGAGCGTTGTTGTCGCCGAGGCGGGACTTAGAGCGGCGTCTGCGTGCTGTTTTTGGTTGTTTATCGGCGGGTTATCTTCGCCGACCCGCTGGTCCTCGCTATCGCTTCTCCTTTGGGGTATCCACCATGTATATGTCATATGACGAGGTGGTCCTCCGCGCCTTATAGGCTGTGTTTTTGTCCGCCTCCGCATCGCCGCTCATAGTGTCGATGTCGCCGGAGTCGTAGTCTAGCATGTCGGTTAGATCGCCGACGGGCTACAAAGTGGGTGGTGGGTGGCTCAATTTCTTCATCGTCCAGATCTCAACCATCCCGCCATAGTCCGCCAGGCTCTCCGATAATGAGAGATGCTTTAGTGAATTCAAGATATCGCCGAAAGGCGAGTATTGAAGATGTCCGCGGTGAATTTATAACCGCGCCAATCCGATTTGATTGGTAGGGCGCTGGGGGTTCAGAGTCCGCAAGGAGTCCGGTGCCTCGTAATCACGAAGTTTCATGGGGACAAGATTGATGTTCGCCCATCGCCGAGGAAGTTGAAGCCCCGAGGCGGTGTCTATCCACCGATCCTCTATCCGGCGATCGGCTCCGGACTAATGGCCGGAGCGGATTCGTGTCTTGGTCACCAAGGCACTCGCTCGGCGGCAGAGCTAGATCATGCCCATCGCAATCTTGGCGCGCGCTTGGCGTGGCTCGGGTCCGTCAAGATCAAGTTTCCATGGACATCGGCCGTGAAGTTTAGGCTTCGAATCGACTCGACGGCCAGGGCGAAGCTTTCGATCTGCTCCAGATGGCTGCTTAATTGCCCGCAGCGAAGCCGCCGAATATGAAGATCTCGTCCGGGAGAAAAGTCTCACCTGGTACAGCGTTGTTGGTTGAAGATGCCATCAAGCCTATCGGTGACGCACACGAGGAACTCTCAATGAAAGCACCAATGTCGGTGTCAAACCGCGGATCTCGGTAGGGGTCCCGAATCGCGTCCTAGGCGGATGGTAACAGGAGACGAGGGACATGATGTTTTACCTGTGTTCGGCCCTCTCGATGGAGGTAAAACCCTACGTCCTGCTTGATTAATATTGATGATATGGGTAGTACAAGAGTGGATCTACCACGAGATCAAGGAAGCTAAACCCTAGAAGCTAGCCTATGGTATGATTGTTGTAATGTATGTGTTGTCCTACGGACTAAAACCCTCCGGTTTATATAGACAACGGAGAGGGCTAGGGTTACACAGAGTCGGTTACAATGGTAGGAGATCTACATATCTCGCCAAGCTTGCCTTCCACGCCAAGGAAAGTCCCATCCGGACACGGGATGTAGTCTTCAATCTTGTATCTCAGAGTCTTGGAGTCCGACGGACGATGATAGTCCTGCTGTCCTGACACCCCTAGTCCAGACTCCTCAATAACCATCTCGATAAACGAGCTAGTCAAGTAGAGGCATACTAGTGACACTATGTTTGTCTATGTATTCACACATGTATTATGTTTCCTGTTAATACAATTCTAGCATGAATAATAAACATTCATCATGAAATAAGGAAATAAATAATAACTTTATTATTGCCTCTAGGGCATATTTCCTTCAGCCTCCCACTTGCACTAGAGTCAATAATCTAGTTCACATCGTCATGTGATTTAACACCAATATTCATATCTCAGATATGATTAACACCCATAGTTCACATCATCATGTGACCAACACCCAAAGGATTTACTAGAGTCAATAGTCTAGTTCACATCGCTATGTGATTAACACCCAAAGAGTACTAAGGTGTGATCATGTTTTGCTCGTGAGAGAAGCTTAGTCAACGAGTCTGTCACATTCAGAGCCGTATGTATTTTGCAAATATTCTATGTCTACAATGCTCTGCACGGAGCTACTCTAGCTAATCGCTCCCACTTTCAATATGTATCCAGATTGAGACTTAGAGTCATCTCGATCGTGTAAAAGCTTGCACCTATGTAACTCTTTACGACGGGCTCTTTTATTACCTCCATAATCGAGAAATATTTCCTTAGTCCTCACTAAGGATATTCTTGACCAATGTCCAGTGATCTACTCCTAGATCACTATTGTACTCCCTTGCCAAATTCAGAGCAAGGTATACAATAGGTCCGTACATAGCATAGCATACTTTATAGAACCTATAACTGAGGCATAGGGAATGACTTTCATTCTCTTTTCTATTTTCTGCCGTGGTCGGGATTTGAGTCTTACTCAATTTCACACCTTTGCAACGCAGGCAAGAACTCTTTCTTTAACTGTTCCATTTTGAACTACTTTAAAATCTTGACAAGGTATGTACTTTTGAAAAACTTATCAAGCGTCTTGATCTATCTCAATAGATCTTGATGCTCAATATGTAAGTAGTTTTATCGAGGTATTTCTTTTAAAGAACTCCTTTAAAACACTCCTTTATGCTTTGCGTATAATTCTACATTATTTCCGATCAACAATATGTCATTCACATATACTTATCGAAATGTCAGAGTGCTCCCACTCACTTTCTTGTAAATACAGTGCCTTCCAAAAGTCTCAGTTAAACCATATGCTTTGATCAACTCATCAAAGCATATATTCCAACTCCGAGATGCTTGCACCAGTCCATTGATGGATTGTCGAGCTTGCACACTTTGTTAGCATCTTTAGGATTGACAAAACTTTCTCGTTGCATCATATACAACTCTTCTTTAATAAATCCATTAAGGAATGCAGTTTTGACATCCATTTGCCGATTTCATAAAATGTGGCAATTGCTAACATGATTCGGACAGACTTAAGCATCACTACAGCTTGATAAAATCTCATTGTAGTCAACACCTTGAACTTGTCAAAAACCTTTTGCATAAGTCGAGCTTTGTAGATAGTAACACTACTATCAACGTCCGCCTTCCTCTTAAAGATCCATTTATTTCTTATGGTTTGCCGATCATCGGCAAGTCCACCAAAGTCCACACTTTGTTCTCATACATGGATCATATCTCGATCTTATGGCCTCAAGCCATTTCGTGGAATCTGGGCTCATCATCGCTTCCTCATAGTTCGTAGGTTTATCATGGTCTAGTAACATGACTTTCGTAACAGGATTACCGCATACCACTCGTGCGGACCGCACTCTGAAGACCCACGAGGTTCTCAGAGTAACTTGATCTCAAGTTTCATGTCATCATCATTAGCTTCCTCACTAATTGGTGTAGGAATCATCGAACCGATTTCAGTGATGAACTATTTTCCAATTCGGGAGAAGGTACAAATTACCTTATCAAGCTTCTACTTTCCTCCCACTCACTTCTTTCGAGAGAAATTCTTCTCTAGAAAGGATCCGAATTTAGCAACGAAAATCTTGCCCTCGATCTGTGATGGAAGGTGTACCCAACAGCTTCCTTTGGGTATTCTATGAAGACGATTCTCCGATTTGGGTTCGAGCTTATCAGATGAAACTTTGTCACATAAGCATCGCAACTCCAAATTTTTAGAAATGACAGCTTAGGTTTATTGCTAAACCATAGTTCATACGGTGTCGTATCAACGGATTTAGATGGTGCCCTATTTAATGTGAATGCAGCTGTCTCTAATGCATAACCCCAAAACGATATTGGTAAATCAGTAAGAGACATCATAGATCACACCATATCCAATAAAGTCCGGCTACGGCGTTTGGACACACCATAACTTTGTGGTGTTCCAAGTGGCGTGAGCTGTGAAACTATTTCACATTGTTTTAATTGAAGACCAAACTCGTAACTCAAATATTCATCTCCACGATCAGATCGCAGAAACTTTATTTTCTTGTTACGATGATTTTCCACTTCACTCTGAAATTCTTTGAACCTTTCAACTATTTCAGGCTTATGTTTCATCAAGTAGATATACCCATATCTGCTCAAATCATCTGTGAAGGTCGAAAATAACGATACTTGCCACGAGCCTTCATACTCATTGGTCTCGCATACATCAAGATGTATTATTTTCAAGAGCTCGCTCCATTGTTCAAGAACGGAGTTTTAGTCATCTTGCCCAAAAGGCACGGTTCGCAAGCATCAAATGATTCATAACCAAGTGATTCCAAAATCCATCTTTATGGAGTTTCTTCATGCGCTTTACACGATATGACCTAAACGGCAAAGTACACAAATAAGTTGCACTATCATTATTAACTTTGCATCTTTTGGCTTCAATATTACGAATATGTGTATCACATGATCGAGATCCAACAAACCATTTTCATTGGGTGTATGGCCATAGAAGGTTTTATTCATGTAAAATGTAACAACAATTATTCTCTAACTTACATGAATAACCGATTGCAATAAACATGATCAAATCATATTCATGCTCAACGCAAACACCAAATAACACTTATTTAGGTTTAACACTAATCCCGAAAGTATAGGGAGTGTGCGATGATGATCATATCAATCTTGGAACTATTTCCAACACACATCGTCACTTCACCCTTTAACTAGTCTCTGCTTATTCTCGCAACTCCGCTTCGAAGTTACTAATCTTAGCAACCGAACTAGTATCAAATATCGAGGGGTTGCTATAAACACTAGTAAAGTACACATCAATAACATGTATATCAAATATACTTATGTTCACTTTGCCATCCTTCTTATCCGCCAATCACTTGGGGTAGTACCTCTTCCAAAGGACTAGCCTCTTTGCAAGAGAAGCACTTAGTCTCGTGCTTAGGACCGACTTGGGTTTCTTCACTTGAGCAAAGAACTTGCTTGCCATTCTTCTTGAAGTTCCCTTCTTTTCCATTTGCCCTTTTCTTGAAACTATCGATCTTGTTAACCATCAACACTTGATGCTCTTTTCTTGATTTCTACCTTCACGATCTCAACATCGCTAAGAGCTCGTGAATAACTTTCGCCATCCCTTGCATATTATAGTTCATCACGAAGTTCTAGTAACTTAGTGATGGTGACTAGAGAATTCATCAATCACTATCTTATCCGGAAGATTAACTCCCACTTGATTCAAGCGATTGAAGTACCTGCATAATCTGAGCACATGCTCACTAGTTGAGCGATTCTCCTCCATCTTTTAGCTATAGAACTTGTTGGAGACTTCATATCTCTCAACTCGGTATTTGCTTGAAATATTAACTTCAACTCCTGAACATCTTATATGGTCCATGACGCTCAAAAACGCCTTTGAAGTCCCGATTCTAAGCCGTTAAGCATGGTGCACTAAACTATCAAGTAGTCATCATATTGAGCTTAGCTAAACGCTCATAACGCCTACATCCGCTTCTTGCAATAGGTCCGCTACCTAGCGTGCATTAAGGACATAATTCTTCCAGGCAACAATGAGGATAAACCTTAGATCACGGATCCAATCCGCATCATTGCTACTAATATTTTCAACACAATTTTCTAGGAACATATCAAAATAAACATATGAAAGCAACAATGCAAGCTATTGATCTACAACATAATTTGCAAAATACTACCAGGACTAAGTTCATGATAAATTTAAGTTCAATTAATCATATTACTTAAGAACTCCCACTTAGACAGACATCTCTTTAGTCATCTAAGTGATCACGTGATCCAAATCAACTAAACCATAACCGATCATCACGTGAGATGGATTAGTTTTCAATGGTGAACATCACTATGTTGATCATATCTACTATATGATTCACGCCGACCTTTCGGTCTCGGTGTTCGAGGCCATATCTCGCATATGCTAGTCCGGTCAAGTTTAACTCGAGTATTCCGCTGTGCAAAACGGCTTGCACCCGCTGTAGATGGACGAGAGCTTATCACACCCGATCATCACGGGTGTCCGGGCACGATTTAACTTTGGCAACGGTGCATACTCGTGGAGAACACTTCTTGATAATTTTAGTGAGAGATCATCTTAAAATGCTACCGCCAATCAAAGCAAGATAAGATGCATAAAGGATAAACATCACATGCAATCAATATAAGTGATATGATATGGCCATCATCATCTTGTGCTTGTGATCTCTATCTTCGGCAATCATTATGATCACCATTGTCACCGGAGTGACACCTTGATCTCCATCGTAGCATCATTGTCGCTTCGCCATCTATTGCTTCTACGCCTATCGCTACCGCTTAGTGATAAAGTAAAGCAATTACGTATGCTTGCATTTCATACAATAAAGCGACAACCATATGGCTCCTGCCATTGCCGATAACTTCGTTACAAAACATGATCATCTCATACAATAAAATATAGCATCACGCCTTGACCATATCACATCACAACATGACCTGCAAAAACAAGTTAGACGCCCTCTACTTTGTTGTTGCAAATTTTACGTGGCTGCTACGGGCGAGCAAGAACCGCTCTCACCTACGCATCAAAACCACAACGATAGTTTGTCAAATAGACTCGCTTTAACCTTCGAAGGACCGGGCGTAGCTATACTTAGTTCAACTAAAGTTGGAGAAACCGACACCGCCACCACTTGTGTGCAAAGCACGGCGGTAGAACCAGCCTCGCGTAAGCGTATGCGTAATGTCGGTCCGGCCGCTTCATCCAACAATACCGCCGAACCAAAGTATGACATGCTGGTAGGCAGTATGACTTATATCGTCCACAACTCACTTGTGTTCTACTCGTGCATATAACATCAACGCATAAAACCTAGGCTCGGATGCCACTGTTGGGAACGTAGTAATTTCAAAAAATTTCCTATGCACATGCAAGATCATGGTGATGGCATAACAACGAGAGGGGAGAGTGTTCGTCCACGTACACTCATAGACCGTAAGCGGAAGCATTAGCACAACGCGGTTGATGTAGTCATACGTCTTCACGATCCGACCGATCCAAGCACTGAACGTATGGAGCCTCCGAGTTCAAAGACACGCTCACTCGATGACGATCTCCGCCTCCGATCCAGCCGAGCTCCAGAGATGAGTTCCACAAGACGACGGTGTGGTGACGATGATGATGTTCTATCGCGCAGGCTTCGCCTAAACTCCGCGACAATATGACCAAGGTGGAGTATGGTGGAAGGGGGCACCGCACACGGCTAAGGAACGATCCATAGATCAACTTGTGTGTTCATGGGGTGCCCCCTACCCCGTATATAAAGGAGTGGAGGAGGGGAGGGCCGGCCCTCTTCTATGGCGCGCCTTAGGGGAGTCCTACTCCCACCGGAGTAGGATTCCCCTTCCTAGTCCAACTAGGAGTCCTTCCATGTATTAGGAGTAGGAGACAAGGAAGGGAAGAGAGAAGGAAGGAAGGAGGGTGCGGCCTCCCCTAGTCCAATTCGGACTAGGCCATGGGGCGCGCCTGCCCTAGGCAGCC
The DNA here is from genome assembly GCA_021437245.1 of Aegilops speltoides. Lineage (NCBI taxonomy): Eukaryota > Viridiplantae > Streptophyta > Magnoliopsida > Poales > Poaceae > Aegilops > Aegilops speltoides. The sequence goes on along the minus strand of CM038145.1, from coordinate 455,153,013 downwards.
CTCTCTCTTTCCAGGCCCAATAGGGCCCAATACTTCTCCCGGCGAATTCTCAGAACTCTCCCAGACTCAAAAATACCCAATCACTCGAACCTTTCCGAACTCCGAATATACTCGTCCAATATATCGATCTTTATGTCTCGACCATTTCGAGATCGCTCGTCATGTCCCCGATCTCATCCGGACTCAACTCCTTCGGTACATCAAAACTCATAAACTCATAATATAACTGTGATCGAAACCTTAAGCGTGCGGACCCTACGGGTTCGAGAACTATGTAGACATGACCTAGAACTATTCTCGTCAATAACCAATAGCGGACCTGATGCCCATATTGGCTCCTACATATTCTACGAAGATCTTTATCGATCAAACCGCATAACAACATACGTTGTTCCTTTGTCATCGGCATGTTACTTGCCCGAGATTCGATCGTCGGTATCCAATAACTAGTTCAATCTCGCCACCGCAAGTCTCTTTACTCGCTCAGAATGCATCATCCCGTAACCAACTCATCGGTCACATTGCTTGCAAGGCTTATAATGATGTGCATTACCGAGAGGGCCCAGAGATACCTCTCCGACAATCGGAGTGACAAAACCTAATCTCGAAATACGCCAACTCAACATGTACCTTCGGAGACACCTGTAGTACTCCTTTATAATCATCCAGTTACGTTGTGACATTTGGTAGTACCCAAAGTGTTCCTCCGGTAAACGGGAGTTGCATAATCTCATAGTTACAGGAACATGTATAAGTCATGAAGAAAGCAATAGCAACATACTAAACGATCAAGTGCTAAGCTAACGGAATGGATCAAGTCAATCACATCATTCTCCTAATGATGTGATCTCGTTAATCAAATGACTTTGTCCATGGCTAGGAAACATAACCATCTCTGATAAACGAGCTAGTCAAGTAGAGGCATACTAGTGACACTATGTTTGTGTATGTATTCACACATGTATTATGTTTCCGGTTAATACAATTCTAGCATGAATAATAAACATTTATCATGAAATAAGGAAATAAATAATAACTTTATTATTGCCTCTAGGGCATATTTCCTTCATCACCGCCCCATCAGATTCCCCATCGCCGCCTAGCTGACTCACCTCGATCCCACACATGCTTTGTTATTCTCCGTGACGGCAGATTTAACGAGTAAACCCTCATACTCCTCGGCAGGGGAAACAACCGCCAAGTATTCCACGGCTCGTGTCGTTCCTTCCTAGGCCTCGCCATCGCCCATCGCCTCGGTGCTTTCGGCGCGGCTCGGTCAACGTGGTCAATGAACGACATCCATCGGAAGTGGACTATACGTGGAGATGCCGATACCGGGTCCACACCGCACGCAAGGAAATGCCTCCTTATTACGCCAGAAATAATGATTCCTCCACCGACATCCGGGACCCACCGAAGGGCCTCAGATTTCGCGAAAAACGTTATCACGCCGACAAATCGGACCCACCACTATATCTTCGCATGCAAGGAAGTGCCTCCTTATTACGCCCAAAAAAGAATACTCCCCGCTAGTCGGGACCCAAGATAGTGGGCCTACTAAGTTGACGGGACGAAGGGCTTTGTCAACTTAGTCAATATGCACGATTCTATCTCGACCGACCGTCGATGTCCATCCAATGGCCGTAGTGCTTCTTCAACCTCTGGTCTTCTTGCTCCACCGCCCAAAGCAAATACGGTCATGCCGCCGCTCCCGCCTCCCGTGGGTCGGGTCAGGCCGCCATGAGGCCTCACCGCTCCCATACTACTCCCACCGCTAGCCGTGCCATCCCTCCACTCCACTCACCCACACCCCTTATATTCAAAGGCGACGGCAGCAAAGCAGCCAACCAGTGAACCTCATACTCCTCTCCGCGTGGGCATCCACCGCGTCTTCCCCGCTCTGTCGCCCCTTCCTAGGCCTCGCCGTCGCCCACCGCCGTGGTGCTCTTGGCGCAACATGGTCAACAACCAATTCCATCTAAGAATACTATACGAGAGAGGTCGACAATTGGGTCCATGGCAGCCACAAGGAAGTGCCTCCTTATTACGCTGAAAATAATTATTCCTCCACTCGACAAATAGGACCCACCGGACGGGCCACCAAGATTTCATGAAACAAACGTTTGCCTCGACACCGGGACCCACCCGATGGGCCACCATATTTCACTTAAAAAACGCTCCCCTCATTCACTCGACCCACCGAAGTGCCTCCTTATTACGCACAAAAACGAATACCCCCTACTAGCCGGGACCCACCTTGGTGGGAGGTCGACTTAGGGCCTACTAAGTTGACGGGACGGAGGGCTTTGTCAACTTAGTCAATATAAACGATTCTAGCTCCAAAGGATCGTATAATGTCCATCCAACGGTCAGTAGTGCTTCTTCAACCTCTGGTCTTCTTGCTCTAGCCGCCCAAAGCAGCGCCGGTCGTGCAAGATGCTCCCGCCTCCGTGGCGGATGTCTTTGCCATGAGGCCTCACCGCCCCATACTATTCCCATCATTGCCAGGCCTTGCGGCGACGGCAACCTCACACCGCAGCCGAACCAAATAACCTCAGATTCCTCTCGCGCGGGCTTCCATCGCCACAGATTCCCGGCTCCCGCCGTCCCCTTCCTAGGCCTCGCCGTCGTCCACCGCCCTGGTGCTCTCGGTGCGGCGTGGTCAACGTGGTCAAGGAAAGACTTCCATCGGACGTGGACTGTATGTGGAGAGGCTGACAGCTGGGTCCACGGCCGCAGCAAGGAAGTGCCTCCTTATTAAGCGGAAAATAATTATTCCTCCACCTAACAGTGGTCACCCACCGGACGGGCCACCGTATTTCACGAAAAAAAACGTTTCCCCCTGACTGCTGGGACCCACCAGCTACACCTTCGCATGCAAGGAAGTGCGTCCGGGCAAAAAAACCCAAAACGATTCGCCGACCGCTGGGACCCACCACCTACATCTTCGCAGCAAGGAAGTGCTCGATAGTCGGGACCCACCGGTCGAAGCGCACGTAGTGTTGTCATTCGTGACGCGAACGTACGTACATACTGGTCGTTGTAGAGGCGCACACATGTTGTAGTAGAGGCGCGCACGTAGCATGTACATGTACGTACAACAGCGAGGGTGCAAGAAAGAAAATACGGCCACGTACGTACATACGGGCAGGGTCTCGAACGCCTACTCGCGCATACGTACATGGCTGGGTCGGAACGGAGAAACAACGTCGTCGTCGTGTTCATGGGGAGGCAACGGAATGCATCGTGTTCATGGGGAGGCAACGAAATGCGTCGTGTTCATCGGGAGGCAACGGAACGCGTGGGAGCCAACTGGCTGGGTCGGAACGAAATGCGTGGTCGTGTTCATCGGGAGGGCTTGGACGGAACAGGCGATGGAAACAAGGCCTGGCGTACTGCACAATGGAGGAAACGGACCTCCTACGCTCGTAACGGGTCCCGCTGATCGGTAGGGGTGTGGCGCATCAAAAACGGAGGAAACGGACCTCCTACGGTCGAAACGTGGGTCCCGCTGATCGGGAGGGTGTGGCATACCGCAAAATGCATTTAAACGGACCTTCTACGGTCGAACGGGGTCCTGCTGATCGGGAGGGTGTGGCGTCGCAAAACGGATTTAAACGGACTTGTGTTGGAGCGCCACGGTCAAACGGGGTCCTGTTCATCGGGAGGGTGTGGCGTCCGCAAAACGGGACTCCACGGGATACTGTTCATCTCCACCGTCGTCCTCCTCCATCCTCCACGGGCTACCGCCGACCTCCTCCACCTCCATCGCACGCTACTCCACCGCCATCGCTCAACCACCCTCCACGGGCACCCTCTACCATCTACTATTCATCCAACCCTCCACACCACGGGTCCTGCTCAACCACCCTCCACGGCCACCCTCCACCGCTCATCGCTCATCCACCCTCCACACCACGGGTTCCTGTTCATCCAGAGGCAACGCCACCGCCATCGCTCATCCAAACCCCCGCAACGCCATCGCTCATCCCAGAGGCAAGATCGATCGCCTTCGCTAGCGCAGAGCGGCGAATCGCCCATCGTTTAGTTAATGTACCATCGATCGATCGCCGGGTTCGATAACGCGTAGAACAGTAGTCTGATAGCTCGGGTTCGCCAGAGCCCAACGCCGCTTCGGTTTCATTAGAGCCAACGCCACACACACGCACGCACGTGCGAGAAAGCGCGCGACGCTTCGCCCTGACCTCCCATCAGAACCGCAACTCCCCAAATTTTCCTACCCTCGCTTCTACCATGGTTTTTTCCGTCATGGACGGCCCAAAGAATGTCATGCAACTGCGTCTCCGGCCTGCCCAGGACGAAAAGCCCATTTTCTGTCATGATTTTTTGTCATAGAAGTAGGAGCCCACCACATCTATGATGATACCAGGTTTTGTCACAATTATCGTCATAGAAGTGTCATATGTATGACAGGAAAAAAATTCGTTCGGCCCAAAATGTCACGGATGTGTCTTTTTTTGTAGTGGTTGCACCTATTACAGTCGAAGAAAATACTATCTAAACTCCTAATGTCTCAGTTGGTAGGTCGCGTTCCGGGTTTTATTTTCGTCCCACCTCACCCGGCTTTTTTTGGTACTTCCACCTCCCAGCGATTCCCCCCTGAACCGACGAGCGGCAAAAAAAAACTCGAAGCAAACCACCTAGCGATTGCTCTACGTACTCCCCTCGCAAGCAACAGAACCAGACGAAAAAAAATCTACGAAGAAAAACCAGCGAAAAAAAAACGGGCACGACCCGCACGCACGCACGCACGGTGCCCTCGAGCGACTACCTCCCGCATGAAAAAAAACGCACCCACCACCTCCGCTCTCCTCCTAGGACGACACCGGGGCGCCCCCCAACCCTAGCCGTCACAGACCTCCACCACAACCGCGCCGCCGCCGCCGGCAGCCATCGCCGGTGGCCGCAAAGGCGGCTCCTCAAAGCAGGGACGCGTCTCCCGTCGAAATCCAAGTCCGTTTGCGCGAGCTTCTCCGCCCCTCGATCCGATCTTCACCTTCGCTCATGGTGGCCGTCAGCTGACCTCCCGCCGGCGGTCAGCTTGATCTGCGCGGCACTCGGCTGCCCGCATGGCCCACCTCCTCCCCATCGCGGCACTCGTTGGCCACCGTTGGGCCTGCTTGTGGCGCACAGATCGGGTCGCGCGCGACGGCTACATCATCGCCGGATCTGTCCTTTCGTCCGACTGCGACCCCAACCCCAGCGCCCTCCTCCACCGCCCGCTTCCCCGCTCCCGCTTGACTCCATGGGGGGCGCCGGTGGTGACGCTCTGCCTGGAGTTCTGCGGATCTGCGTCTGCCAGCCGCGTTTGGCCTCCGTCCGCTGTGCTCTGCCGGCCCTGGCCCGCGCCGGGTTGGCCCTTGGCTCGTCACCAGGCTCAGCTAGCATGTGTGAGTGCGTGATCTCCACTGATTGATGCTTCTATGAAGTGAGCGTGTGTGTGCTTGCCTGCTGCTTGCTGGGTGCCGATGGATGCTTGTTGCGTGTGCATACCTATGTGTGGTGTTTGCTTGATCAAGCAACAACGATACATGTTGTTTTCTAATAGGCCGTGAGAATTAGAACTAATAGTGAGCCTTCAAGTTTCTAAAGGCTGAGGGGTAATCGAGGAGCCGGTGCCGAGGTCCTAGAGGAGGCGCCGCCGCCTTCATTGCGGACCTGCAGGTCGCCATCTGGACATCGCTGCCAAGGTCCGCCTTCGCCCTTTGCATGTTCATATATCCATTGGACGCCACATCAATTTTTCACAGTACTTATGTACATCTATTGGGCACTGATACATACATCCATTAATGTATCCACGCACTTCGCCCGGAGGAGGCGCGGCGCTTCGGGTGGTGGATGCGTTGGTCGCCGCAGATGGCATCCACGCACTACCTCCTGATACACTGAGTACAAGATTTTGTTCTTTTGAGTCTCGCTCCATCAGAAAAAGTAATAAACGATGAATTTCCTCTTGAAATCGCTTAAATTGGGCTTACTCTTTGCTTCCCCTCTGTCTATAGGAACTTCGCCAAACTTCCGGTGGGCGTCGTGTGCGCCACATACATGCAGTTCAAAGGAAGAGGTGCGTCAAATATGTATGCCAGTTGGTGCTTGTTTTTGTTTTCCCTTTTAGTGTGTATCTCTGATGATTTTTCAATCTCGGTGATCAATGTCTGTCACTTTGGTGGGTAGATGAATTGTGCTGTTCTGTTTGTTGTATGTTTAGTTGATGATTCGCTTGACATATCCACAAGGTACAGTATGTGTGATCCAACCACACGTCGCATAGTTGAATTCCGAAGCAATTAGCTTGATTACCTGCAGTCCATCTAATTCTCATCTAATGCTGATTAGTTTAAGCGAGTCAACACATAGGACGGAAAGACCCTTTTATAGTTTTCTCAAGGGGAGTGTACCGTGTGCGGGGGCATATCTCTGTTCCTTTGTATGGTTGTTTAACAATTTGTGAAATGCTTGTAGTATGATAATCTAGATAGTGGGGATATGTTACAGAAAGTGTTGTGCCTGGCCTCACATGTACATGATTTGGTTTATCATTAAGTGCTCTCTTTCCCACTAAATTTCACATCTGCCATCTGAAAAAACAAATCCACATTTACCTGATTTCAAGTTCTTATGGACCTTATGGTGAAGTATTTAAGTAATTTTAGTCGGCTCAAAAGGCTCCAAGCTTCTTTGTCTATCATTTCCTGTTCAAAACTGACAACAGAACTTTGTGAAGCCTTTCAGTTTGTCTTTGTTTCAGTTACTTTACCATTCGGTCTTGATGCCTGAACTATGTGAACATTGTCAGCTTAGTAAAATGGTATGAACTTGTGTGCCATACACATAACAGGTCGAAAAACTACCATTGTATTTGCATATACTGCTTGTGGCACAATTTTCTGAAAACATGTTGGTGGTCATTGGTCAACAAAAGTTTTCAGCATTCGGCACGGTGTTAATATTCTTGAATTGATTGTGCTTCTAGAATTATAGATTTCCGAATAATTAGATGGTCAGCTATGCAATATAATATTCCCATAGTATTGAAATCTTCTGTTCTGCAAATAGTCCTTCAGCAAATGGCGCTTACACTTAATATGGGATACTCCAAATCAATAAGAGTAGGCTATATCTGATATTTTCTCCATACAGAGTCGGCAACGACTTCATTTATATTTTCCGCTACTTGTCAATATGATGGCCCGTTGTAAATAAATGAGGCCTGGCCATCACTTATACTTGGGAACTACTTTTCAGTGATAGCTGTATTGACTAAGGTACTATTTTTTTCTTTCTTAAAGATTGATTTCTTCAGTGGTGTGTGTGTTTTACTTTACAGTTTTGATAAGATTCCATTGCCAGCACTCTTTTTTTCTTGACAGGGAACTACGGCGGGCTTATGCCTACTGAACTATATTCGAAACTATCAGAGTGTATAGCAGATTAGAGCAGATTACAGCAGCCTTAAAGGTAAAATGATCTGAACATTTTTTTTTACACAATACACAGGTAGTACATAGTAATAGCCCTCTTAATAATTCCTATATAAAAGTATGATCTAAACATTTTGTTGAGTTGTTTTTGCACCAGATTGTTGGCCATTAACGATTATCCATGGCACTAAAAGTACTTGATATCAATACATTCACCTCACAACACTTGTTGGCAAAAACATGTGCTATAGCACCAAAGAAGTTGAGGTCAAATTAATGAGGTGATAGCTAAACTCCTTAAACTGGATATATTTGTGTTTTGTTTGCTTCAAGTATATAGACATATATTCCTTGATCAAAACTCATTGTCACTGCTACCACTAATTTGCTTCAGGTCATCGACTTGAAGATTGATAAATATGGTTCTGTTATTATGCAGGAGTTGTGTGATCTGAGGAGAAACTATTCTCTTGCAAATCGGATAATTGTTGTAGGAATTAAAAGGCACATGATTGTACTGTTGTTCTGGGATTTCGTTTCTCACGTTCCTCGACCCTAATGTCCACGTGAGGTGTGAGTTCAATGGATAAAGGAAATCACATTACTAATAGAATGGTAGGTAGAATCACGGTGATTCATACAAAAATTCACTTAATTTATCATATAACGAATCATATAATTTATCAGCTGCCTCAACGGCTCACACTTTTGCAAGTCTTCATATTTAGAAAATACGACTGAATTTAATAATTGGATCAAATGCAGTTATATGTGTTGTACTTGCTTTGGTTGAATCTGAAACTTTGTCAGAAACATAACATACCACTTAGATATATAAAGCATTGATCTGTGCAGAACTGAGAGATGTTGTGTTTTTACAGTTCTTACGCTGTCTGATTGAATTTTCTTATCCCACATTTTCTTTCAGATGCCGCAGCAAAGAAAATGCTCTCAGCCTTGGATGATCCATTCACTCGATTCTTGAAACCATTACCTTTTCTGAAGCAAGACTAGCTAGCACCCAAGGTGCCCTGGCAGGTGTAGGTTTATCCATTGGCTACCCGTTGGAGCATCACTTGCGGTGCTCTTTGTAATGTCACTTGGTGTGTTTTGTAGAAATGACTGTCTAGAGACGTTTTATCTTGATAATTGACAACATAGGAGTGCAAAATATTTGACAGCAGATCGCTTATGGTAAGACCTAGCTATTATCAATAATTTTAGTCCATTAAATGCGGTCTTAGTGAAAGGGTGTTCCTTTATCATGGTTGAAGGTTGCATGACTTCTGCTAGGTGTTTTGATACTATTCGGTCTCTACTTGAATGTCGCGTACCTAATTTTTTAGTGGCCAACAATCTTGCACTGATTCTTGCTAGGGGTCATCAAGGAAACTCAATAGATGGCTATTTCAGTGGAGATTATACCAGAGATGTTGTTTTGAAGTAAGCTCCTGCACACCATTCTTTTGTAGTTCTTTCATAAGTAATGTTTCATTCTTTTACTTGAGACTAGAGTGGTTGATGCTCATTCATCTTAATTTAATACAGAGTATATGCCAGGAGAGAAAGATATACTTGAAACCCGATGAGGTCAATGATGTGGAGATTTTACCAGAGATGTTGTTTTCAAGTAAGATTTTGTGTGATATTATACCGATCGCTCCAGCACGCCACATTGTTGCTCCACGGCAAAGGCAGCGAGGTAATTTTCTTTTCGCACCGATAAAATTTTCCTTTTCTTTTAGCCCACTCCTAGGTCTCTTTCGTTCATATTCTAATCACACATGAAGAGCGGCGGTTTCGACGGCGACTGGCTGCCTGCTGCTTGCTTGTACGTGTGGAAGGCAGTTGTTCACGGCAGACCAGTGAGCGGCGGCGGGTGGGCGCGACCACATGATGGTTGGAAGGTAGGCTTCGTGGCGTTCAGCTTCGGCCACCATCGTACCACGATCTCGGCCCACCTGGAAAGTCGGATGAAGAGGTGGTGGACGGTGGGGACCAATCATTATAACTGCTGCTCCATTACTTCCGCTCCTCGAAAAGCTCCCTGAGCCCGACGAACAATGGGATCTTCCTCTGAGGTTCACGCTACTCCTTGTCCAGACTGATCCCGGAGAGGAGAACAAGCCTCCGAGCACGTGCTCGTCAACTCCATGCCGGCCGCTCCAAGCGCCCCTGCTCATGTCTTCGAGGCAGGCGCCGAGATAGCCTTTGCAGCGAGCTGTGGTGTGTGGACTCTGCGGCGAGATGGGATTCAGAATCCTTTTCCGTGGTGAGATAACCCTGCCACCACTCATATGCCATTGCATATAAGTGAACCTGTTTTATAGAAATCAATCTTGCACGTTGGTTAGCTCTGTAATTTCTTTTATTCCGTAGCAGACTAAGTTGCTCACAGCCTATTTGCTGGAACGGCAACGAGGAGTCATTTTTCCATCTCCACAAATATTCTTGGTCTCTTCAAATTAATTGCTTCTTAATCCAACTACCATTTTTCAAGATTAGTTCGTTTATATAATATTTATTTTTGTACCAGTGTTGATCAAGCAGGTTATTATTGTGAGGAATCAGCAGTAGGATGCACATGTATTTGTTTCTTGCCACTGGTTGCAAAAGCCTAAAAAATGATTGTTTTATTCACCTCTTAACAGTAATACGAGTATTTTGTTTATTTCCTACTCCCTTTTAGTGATTACTGATTAGTCACTCTTAAAGGTGAATGCATGTGTATAATAGGTGTGTCATGGCTGCATTTTGCGGCCCCTGACTACTGGAAAGTAATCCCCTTTGGATGATTTGTATTTTTCTTCTGGAATTTGTAATTAGATAGCACATCCAAGGAAGGAAGGAGATTGAGGTCGGCACCTCCTGGAGGCATGCATGCTCTTCACCGAGAGAGGGAAGGGCATCTTTTTCTTGGGTTGCAGTTTCCACCTTGTTGTTGGGTGAGGTGAGTCATGATTTCTCTCCTCCCGCTCCATTTTTTAGAGATACTGAACTATAATTTCTGTTTTGTGCTCATGAATTGCATACTTGGAGGTTTATTCGATTTAGAGATACCACACACACACACGCGCGCGCGCGCACACACACACACACACACACACACACACACACACACACACACACACACACACACACGCACGCACGCGCACACATGCACCCACACGCACCCGCACGCACACACACACACACACGCACGCGCACACACGCACCCACATGCACACACGCACACGCGCACACACACACACACACACACACACACACACACACACTTATGATCTATAAGAGAAGCTGCGATTTTGGCAGTAGATGCGCGACAAAGTAGTGGTTGGTGTTGGGTTTAATCAATTATCAAATGTTTTGCCAATAACAGAAAATTACCTTCCTCGTAAATTTATTGTCTCTCTGTTTCATGGTCGAGCTGATTCGTTGTTTCTCAGCGCTCTTGTGGATAATCAGACATGGGGTGCATGGCAAAATTAGGACAGGCTGAAGGCAGCAAATTCCGCGTCGGCCGTGCACTTTGAGGAGAAGACATTGTCTATGTATAAGTGCCCCTACATTCATCTCTTTACAGCAGAGATAAGGCCTTCAGGTAATTTGTGATGATCTTTTTAGCATTCTTAATTGATGACATTTCTAAAGGGAGATGATCCTCAGCATTTCATAGTTATTTTTTGTACTGTTGTAATCTCAAATTTCACATTCGAACTTAACTTGTTACCAAATAATTTTGGAACAAAATTTTACTTTTACCTGCCCTCCACAGAACCAAAGGTTCACGAGGACTTTTTGCTCTAATGCTTCTTCGATGACCATCGCGCTGTTCGCCCTTGCAGATAGATATGGCCGCATAAATCACACCGATGGATCCAGTCCTTCGCTAGGTCCAACCTACCCCGCACCAGCCTCAAGCATGTGAGACACTGTTACCTTGTGTTCTAACTGGTTACCACAATCAAATCCATTTTTGCCCAGTTAAATTAGTTAGCTCATTTTGTTGATAACTGAGTTGCATTGGTAATATATACTGAACTGTCTTTGGCATTCTGTTTTGCAATATATTCTACTCCCTTCGTCCCATAATGTAAGACGTTTTTTGACACTGGTGTAGTGTCAAAAAACGTCTTACATTATAGGACGGAGAGAGTAATTGTCAGGATTTTTGCTACATTTTTGGTGTAGATTTTAGGGACATTAATGTAGTGCTAATGCCTTCCGTGCAGGTTATTCAGTCAACGCATATTCTGTCGTTTGGCATGTGTATGCTTGCTCTTGTGCTCATGTTGTAATCGTGACCTGTAATCAGTCCATGATCCTTGTGTGACCAGAAGTTGGGCATAACTGCATTGTTACTGAGAAGATGTGAATATTAACTTAGGGATCGAAGCTGAAGCTCTAGCCGATAGCAAAGATATGAAGTCTGTGCTCTGTCTTATGTTTGCAAGTATATTGATGTAACTTCACATCTTGCCCCCGTATTGGGCAGATGCTTCAGAATGGAGTCACTCCTATGTGTACTGCCGCTGTAATCACACAACATGAATTTTCCGTTTTTGTGATCAGAAATTTTGCCAAGAAACTTGTTGGATTAACTACGATTTTTTCCTATTTACTACTAGCATTTATTCTTATCTCTCAACATATTCTTGCCCCTATCTAGGACAGTCGGAAGAAGAGAGCTTCGACTGGGAAACAGCGTGTTGAAGCAATACCTCTTGTTGAACCACCCATAACCAAAGAAGCCTCTTAGTTTGCTTGAGGCCTGTTGTGTTTAGTAAGAAACTTGGCGTAAAATATCCAAAATATCAGGAACACTATGTATTGGGCAGACCTGAAATACTAATATAAGTGTATCCAATTTTTCCTACAATTCCCTTCCTCGCCCATGGATGTGGACCACGTCTCTGGCTTTGCAAGTGCAAGGCTCCAAGCTAGGCGTTATTTTTCATAAAGTTTCTATCGATTTATAATCAAAATATTTCTATTAGCGTAACCCTACCTGGCGACCTCCATCAGCCGGAGGCATTCCTGGAGTCAAGGCAAGCATGTTGACCAATTGACGTAAATGTGCAATGTAAATTTACCTCGGCGCTTTGTTTTTGAATCTGATGGGCGTTGTCTGATACGTCTCCTCCGCATCATAAATTTACGTATGATTAGATTAATGTTAAAAGACCCGTAGCAACGCACGGGCATTGTACTAGTTACCTATAGTGATCCTATTGTTCCTACTGCTTATGTTGAAAACCCTCCTTTTCCTGTTAGGATAAAAGATCATGCTAAAGCTTTGACTGTTGTTCGTAAGATTAATACTAGGACTTATACACCTCCTGAGCAAATTAATATTGAACCTAGTATTGCTATGATTAAAGATCTCTTGGATGAGGACTTAGATGGGCATGTTATTTCTTTCTTGGGTGAAACTGCTAATATTGCTAGACCTGATACTAAGACACGTAGACCTGTTGTAGGCATGCCTGTTATTTCTGTTAAAATAGGAGATCATTGTTATCATGGCTTATGTGATATGGGTGCTAGTGCTAGTGCAATACCTTATACCTTATATAAAGAAATTATGCATGACATTGCACCCGTGAAACTGGAAGACATTGATGTTACTATTAAGCTTGCTAATAGGGATACCATTAAACCTATTGGGATTGTTAGAGATGTTGAAGTTTTGTGTGGGAAGGTTAAATACCCTGCTGATTTTCTTGTTCTTGGTTCCCCACAAGATGATTTTTGCCCCATTATTTTTGGTAGACCCTTCTTGAATACTGCTAGTGCTAAGATTAATTGTGAAAAGAATATTGTCACTGTTGGCATAGATGGTATGTCTCATGAGTTTAATTTTGCTAAGTTTAGTAGACAACCTCGTGAAAGGGAACCACCTAGTAAGGATGAGATTATTGGTCTTGCTTCCATTGCTGTTCCTCCAACTGATCCGTCAGAACAATATTTGCTAGACCATGAAAACGATATGTTTATGAAGGAAAGGGAAGAAATAGATGATGTATTCCTTAAACAGGAACCTATGTTGAAACATAACCTTCCGGTTGAAATTCTTGGGGATCCCCCTCCACCAAGGGTGATCCCGTGTTTGAACTCAAACCTTTACCTGATAATCTTAAGTATGCTTATCTTGATGAAAAAGAAATATATCCTATTATTATTAGTGCTAACCTTTCAGAGAAATAAGAAGAAAGATTATTGAACGCTGAAGAAGCACCGAGCTGCTATTGGATATACTCTGGATGATCTTAAGGGCATTAGCCCCACATTATGTCAACACAAAATTTCAGTGGAGAAAGATGCCAAACCAGTTAGAGATCCTCAAAGACGATTAAATCCCAAGATGAAGGAAGTGGTAAGAAAGGAGATACTAAAGCTCCTTGAGGCGGTATTATTTATCCCGTTCTTGATAGTGAATGGGTAAGCCCTGTCCATTGTGTCCCTAAAAGGAGGTATTACCATTGTTCCTAATGATAAAGATGAATTGATCCCGCAAAGAATTATTACATGTTATAGGATGGCAATTGATTTCCGTAAGTTAAATAAAGCTACTAAGAAAGATCATTACCCATTACCTTTCATTGATCAAATGCTAGAAAGGCTATCCAAACGCACACATTTTTGCTTTCTAGATGGTTATTCTGGCTTCTCTCAAATACCTGTGTCAGCGAAGGATCAATCTAAAACTACTTTTACTTGCCCTTTTGGTACTTTTTCTTATAGACGTATGCATTTTGGTTTATTTAATGCACCTGCTACCTTTCAAAGATGCATGATGGCTATATTCTCTGATTTTTGTGAAAAGATTTGTGAGGTATTCATAGATGACTTCTCAGTCTATGGATCCTCTCTTGATGATTGTTTGAGCAACCTTGATCGAGTTTTGCAGAGATGCGAAGACACTAGTCTCGTCCTGAATTGGGAAAAGTGTCACTTTATGGTTAATGAAGGCATTGTCTTGGGGCACAAGATCTCCGAGAGAGGTATTGAAGTTGATAAAGCCAAGGTTGATGCTACTGAAAAGATGCCATGTCCCAAGGACATAAAAGGTATAAGAAGTTTCCTTGGTCACGCCGGTTTTTATAGGAGGTTCATTAAGGACTTTTCTAAAATCTCTAGGCCTCTGACTAATTTATTGCAAAAAGATATTCCTTTTGTCTTTGATGATGATTATGTAGAAGCATTTGAAACACTTAAGAAAGCTTTGATCACTGCACCTATTGTTCAACCGCCTGATTGGAATTTACCTTTTGAAATTATGTGCGATGCTAGTGATTATGTCAGAGGTGCTGTTTTAGGGCAAAGAGTCGATAAGAAATTGAATGTTATCCAAGATGCTAGTAAGACTCTTGATACTGCCTAGAGTAATTACGCTACTACTGAAAAAGAGTTCTTAGCAGTTGTGTTTGCTTGTGATAAGTTTAGACCTTATATTGCTGATTCCAAAGTTACTATTCACACTGATCATGCTGCTATTAAATATCTTATGGAAAAGAAAGATGCTAAGCCTAGACTCATTAGATGGGTTCTCCTGCTCCAAGAATTTGACTTGCATATTATTGATAGAAAGGGCTGAGAATCCCGTTGCGTATAACTTGTCTAGGTTAGAGAATGTTCTTGATGACCCACTGCATATAGCTTTCCTGATGAACAATTAGCGATCGTCAATGCTTCTCGTACTGCTCCTTGGTATGCTGATTATGCTAATTACATTGTTGCTAAATATTTACCACCTAGTTTCACATGCCATCAAAAGAAAAAGTTCTTTTATGATTTAAGACATTACTTCTGGGATGATCCACACCTTTATAAAGAAGGAGTAGATGGTGTTATTAGACGTTGTGTGCCTGAGCATGAACAGGAACAGATCCTACGCAAGTGTCACTCTGAATCTTATGGAGGACACCACACTGGAGATAGAACTGCACACAAGGTACTACAATCTGGTTTTTATTGGCCTACTCTCTTCAAAGATGCTCGTAAGTTTGTCTTATCTTGTGATGAATGCCAAAGAGTAGGTAACATTAGTAGACGTCAAGAAATGCCTATGAATTATTCTCTTGTTATTGAACCGTTTGATGTTTGGGGCTTTGATTATATGGAACCTTTTCCTGCCTCTAATGGTCATACACATATTTTAGTTGCTGTTGATTACGTTACTAAGCGGGTAGAAGCTATTCCAACTAGTAGTGCTGATCATAACACTTCTATTAAAATGCTTAAAGAAGTTATTTTTCCGAGGTTTGGAGTCCCTAGATATCTTATGACTGATGGTGTTTCACATTTTATTCATGGTGCTTTCCGTAAGATGCTTGCTAAGTATGATGTCAATCATAGAATAGCATCTCCTTATCACCCGCAGTCTAGTGGTCAAGTGGAGTTGAGCAACAGAGAGCTCAAATTAGTTTTGCAAAAGACTGTGAATAGATCTAGAAAGAATTGGTCCAAAAAACTTGATGATGCATTATGGGCCTATAGAACTGCATACAAAAATCCTATGGGTATGTCTCCATATAAGATGGTTTATGGAAAAGCATGTCATTTACCTCTTGAACTTGAACATAAGGCATATTGAGCTATTAAAGAGCTCAATTATGACTTCAAACTTGCTGGTGAGAAGAGGTTGTTTGATATTAGCTCACTTGATGAATGGAGAACCCGAGCCTATGAGAATGCCAAGCTTTTCAAAGAAAAAGTCAAACGCTGGCATGATAATAGGATACAAAAGTGTGAATTTAACGTAGGAGATTATGTGTTATTATTCAACTCTCGTTTAAGATTTTTTGCAGGAAAACTTCTCTCAAAATGGGAAGGTCCCTACGTTATCGAGGAGGTCTATCGTTCTGGTGCTATAAAAATCAACAACTTCGAAGGCACAAATCCGAGGGTGGTAAACGGTCAAAGAATTAAACATTATATTTCAAGTAATCCTATCAATGTTGAAACTAATATTATTGAAACCATAACCCCTGAGGAATACATAAGGGACACTTTCCAGAACGTTCCAGATTCCGAAAAGGCATAGGTATGTGGTACGGTAAGTAAACCGACTCCAAAACAACTCTAAAGGCAAGTTTTATCAGTTTTGGATTATTTAAGAATTTTAGGAAGAAAGAAGTAGTCCGAAAGGGACACGAGGCCCCCACGAGAGTGGAGGGCGCCCCCCTGTAGGGCAAGCCCCCCTGTCTCGTGGGCACCTCGTGTGCCTCCCGGACTCCGTTTTCTTGCACTTTACGTATTTTGGTCGATAAAAATTCATTATATATACTCCCGAAGGTTTTGAACATCGTATCACGCAAATATCCTCTGTTTTTGTTGCGAGCTGTTTCTGTTGCAGATTTAGAGCACCATGACTTCTCCCTCCTCCAACAACGAAGACAAGGATGCTTGGCTATTGAAGATAGAGCTGAAAAGAGAGGAACCAGAAGAGATAAACAAGGATGAAGGGATCAAGAAGGCCATGGAGGTTCAAGCTCCGGTGGTGAAAGAAGAAGACATCCCTCAACCTTTACCTAACCTTTTCACTCCAACAGAGATTGAAGCTTTCAAGATGATTGAGTTAGCTCAGATATCTGAAATAAGTATCTCACACAGGAGAATATCTTGTTGAAGGATCATATCACCGGACTCAAGGGCATTATCCGCAAGTTGGAGGAGCTTTTACGCTCGATGTGCGATTATCCACCGTCATCATCACCACCTCCATCACCTCCGACGACATAATCACATGGGTATGGGCACTCCCCTTGGCAACTGCCAAGCTTGGGGGAGGTGCCCTGGTATCGTATCACCATCACACTCCTATCTTTACCACTTTATTTAGTTCGATCCTTTTAGTAGTATCTTGATCTAGTAGATTCAAGTTTTGATATCAAGTAGTTTTGAGTTTTGCTTTGTGATCTCTTTATGTAATCGAGTCCGTGTGCTATATATAATAAAGATTAGTGTTGAGTCAAGGGCTTTGCTATGTTGCTATGATCTTGAGAAAGTAGAAATAATAAAAGAGTTCATATTGATCTTATGGATAGTGATAACTTCACACATAGAAAGTATGAGGCATAAAAATTGTTGAGAGTTGATGAACGTAGCCTTGGTTATCGTTGTAATTAATAGGAAGTGATAAGGAAAGAGGGGTTTCACATATAAATATATTATCTTGGACATCTTTTATGATTGTGAAGCACTCATTAAGTATGACATGCTAAAGGAGTTGATGTTGGACAAGGAAGACAACGTAATGGTTTATGTTTTCCGACATCTCAGTTAAAGTATATTGTCATTGACCTTCCAAACATGTTGAGCTTGCCTTTACCCCTCATGCTAGCCAAATTCCTTGCACCAAGTAGAGATACTACTTGTGCTTCCAACTATCCTTAAACCCACTTTTGCCAAGTGAGTCCACCATACCTGCCTATGGATTGAGTAAGATCCTTCAAGTAAGTTGTCATCGGTGCAAGCAATAAAAATTGCTCTATAAATATGTATAACTTATTAGTGCAGAGAAAAGAAGCTTTGTACGAACTTGTTGTGGAAGTAATAAAAGCGACGGATTGCATAATAAAGGTCCACATACAAGGGGCAATATAAAGTGACGTTCTTTTGCACTAAGATTTTATGCATCAACCCTAAACGCGCATGACAACCTCTGCTTCCCTCTGCGAAGGGCCTATCTTTTACTTTATGTTTTTACTTTATGCTTGAGTCAAGGTGATCCTCACCTTTCCCTTTTTATTTTATCCTTTGGCAAGTGTATATATAAATATATATATATATATATATATATATATATATATATATCCAATTGGATGTAAGTTGGCATAGGCTATTATTGTTGACATCACCTAAAGGTGAATACGTTGGGAGGCAACACAATAAGCCCCTATCTTTCTCAGTGTCCGGCTGAAACTCTACAACCACAAGTATTGCGTGAGTGTTAACAATTGTAGGAGACTACGAGATAGTTGAGTATGTGAGCTTGCTGAAAAGCTCTATTATGTACTCTTTCTGATGTTACGATAAATTGTAATTGCTTCATTGACTGAGATTATAGTTTGTTAGTTCCCAATGAGGTTTTTGAACCATACTTGACATTGTGAATTGTTTATTACTTGAGCATAGGAAATCATATGACAAAATCTATATATGTTGTTGTTATTAGAATGATCATGATGCCCTCATGTCCGTATTTTATTTTTATCGACACCTCTATCTCTAAACATGTGGACATATTTTTCGATTTCGGCTTCTGCTTGAGGACAAGCGAGGTCTAAGCTTGGGGGAGTTGATACGTCCATTTTGCATCATGCTTTTATATCAATATTTATTGCATTATGGGCTGTTATTACACATTATATCTCAATACTTATGGCTATTCTCTCTTATTTTACAAGGTTTACCATGAAGAGGGGGAATGCCTGCAGCTGGAATTCTGGCTGGAAAAGGAGCAAACATTGGAAACCTATTCTACACATCTCCAAAAGCCCTGAAACTCCACGAAACAAATTTTTGGATTTAATAAAAATTTCTGAGCAAAAGAAATAGGCTAGGGGGCCCACACCCTGTCCAGGAGACAGGGGCGCGCCCCTATCTCCTGGCCCCCCTGGTGGGCCTCCGGCGTCCATCTTCTGCTATATCATCACTTTTACCCTGGAAAAAATTGTGGGCAAGCTTACGGGACGAAACTTCGCCGCCACGAGGCAGAACCTTGGCGGAACCAATCTAGGGCTCTGGCGGAGCTGTTCTGCCGGGGACACTTCCCTCCGGGAGGGGGAAATCATCACCAACGTCATCACCAACGATCCTCTCATCGGGAGGGGGTCAATCTCCATCAACATCTTCACCAGCACCATCTCCTCTCAAAACCTTAGTTCATCTCTTGTGTCGAATCTTGTATCAAAACCACAAATTGGTACCTATGGGTTGCTAGTAGTGTTGATTACTC
Organism: Aegilops speltoides; assembly: GCA_021437245.1. Taxonomy (NCBI): domain Eukaryota; kingdom Viridiplantae; phylum Streptophyta; class Magnoliopsida; order Poales; family Poaceae; genus Aegilops; species Aegilops speltoides. Next base: position 455,133,609 of record CM038145.1, on the reverse strand, counting down.
CTAGTAGTTGACGCTAATTGGTTTACTTGGTGGAAGACCATATGTTCAGATCCTTTATGCATATTATTACTCCTCTGATTATGAACATGAACATGCTTTGTGAGTAGTTACGTTTGTTCCTGAGGACATGGGTGAAGTATTGCTATTAGTAGTCATGTGAATTTGGTATTCGTTCGATATTTTGATGAGATGTATGCTGTCTTTTCCTCTAGTGGTGTTATGTGAACGTCGACTACATGACACTTCACCATTATTTGGGCCTAGAGGAAGGCATGGGGAAGTAATAAGTAGATGATGTGTTGCTAGAGTGACAGAAGCTTAAACCCTAGTTTATGCGTTGCTTCGTTAGGGGCTGATATGGATCCATACGCTTAATGCTGTGGTTAGGTTTACCTTAATACTTCTTTTTGTAGTTGCGGATGCTTGCAATAGGGGTTAATCATAAGTGGGATGCTTGTCCAAGTTAGGGCAGTACCCAAGTACCGGTCCACCCACATATCAAATTATCAAAGTACCGAACACGAATCATATGAACGTGATGAAAACTAGCTTGACGATAATTCCCAATGTGTCCTCGGGAGCTCCTTTATCATTATTAGAATTTGTCCAGGCTTATCCTTTGCTACATAAAGGATTGGGCCACCTTGCTGCACTTTACTTACTTTATTTACTTGTTGCTCGTTACTATTTATCTTATCAGAAAACTATCTATTACCTACAATTTCAGTGTTTGCAGAGAAAACCTTACTGAAGACTGCTTATCATTTCCTTCTGCTCCTCGTTGGGTTCGACACTCTTACTTATCGAAAGGACTACGATAGATTCCCTACACTTGTGGGTCATCAGTGTGGAGAATTATGCAAGCACGTCAGGTGTATATTTCCCGCACACAGACATCATGCGTGCGGCTTTGGGCTCATCCCCCTCTTTAGTGGAGGATAGAGTGAGGGCCTGAAGTGCACAATGTCTAGTTATAGCACTTTTCAAAATAATAGCATCAATCCCATAGGAAGAACATGAAAATGGACTTTGTCTCTTGCAAAGGTTTATAATATTGTGCCTGCAAGTTAGTTGCGATCCAAAGCAAACGGGAAACAAAAGTTTGAAATATTGCAACACGATCGTGAACAAGGTAATAAAATGTAAGAGTAAAATAAAGAGTGCAAACCATGAAATGACAGTTCGTTCTCAAGAAGTCCGGATTCTCCACTAGTATGTATCTAGCATGACTTATGCCTAAGCATATATATTGTGGCGAATCTAATAAACCTAATTTGATGTCGCGGATGTTAATTATTTTTTCTACAAATGTGACCAAACCTAAAGAATTTTGACCTAGACGTAAACTAAAATTTAAGCATCTTGAAACGGAGAGAATAGCACACAATTTTGTGTGTGCATGCAAGTAGCACACAATAATAGTGTACCTTGATTGTTAAGGGCTTACCCTCACTAGTGGTAGTTGAGAATCTCGCTCACACGAAGTGGCAACTTGCAGATTCAAGGCCCAATAGGTTTGCATGCTTTTTTGCAATTATTTTTCTCAAAACACAAAACATGTCAAATTAAGTCCACATAAATTGGCTGCATTTTATCCAAAACAAAACAACCACTTGGATTTTAGCATATCTGCTTGCTCATTCCTCCTTTTAGCTCTCAAAAACAACAAGCAACTCGAATCTAAATGCAGGTTCAGTGGTATAAAAGTTGAATGAGTTTTGTAAAAAAAAATAACTTTTCTTGAGTTTTAGCAAATCCTCTTTGATATCCTCTTGGCCAAGTTGTCCATCAATAATAAATACGAAAAGGAAAATTTCAAAACTCTCAATCTTCCAATTAAAACAGATTTTTTTAGAGAAACCGCATACCATTATTAAACACTAGACTTGGTACAGATACAAACATCTATGGAAACCAGAGGAGAGACCGAGAATAGAACATAGCCCTGGAAACTATGCAAAAATGGACCCCAATAATAAAAAGATTAAAACAAAAAGGTCCTTTGGAGTCCCTGCAAACAATCAATTCTGTAGCTGTCTCCACACCCAATGATGTCGTGGCACACGTCAGAAGTTGAGGCAATGCTCCAATAACCCCAGACTCATGCCAGCACCATCACCTTTGAGGCTTTGAGAGAATGAATATGCCCGATGCTTGCAACAAGGCACTTGTGGATGTGGCATGTCAGTCAGGGATTGTCCCCATGATGACCTAGATCCGACTGTGTTGCTTCCCACCACCGAGGACAGGGAAGAACGCCAAAACCGCTGCCCACTGGCTACCAAGCTTTCCCCAGTGTCACCATATCTAGACATAGAGCAACCGCCATCCATGAGGAAATAGATAAAGCTCATCGCTCTGAGTGGGTGCAATAAAACGGGACCATTGGCCCATCGATGTCGCCTTGGAGAGCATAGACGTGGCGAGGAAGAGGTTAGAGCAATTTATTCGATGTGCGCAGCTCTAATTGAGTTGTGTTTGTGTGATTAACATGTTTTTGTGATGTCTGGTGCCACATGCAACTTTAATATTTAGGAGCATGTCCGCATGATTATCTGATTGTTATTGTTTTTGATTAGTTTTACAAGTTTTGTGTGCCTATTCAAATCGTGTTACTCTGCTATGCTCTTGATTAGCTTATAGAGTGTTTGATTGTACTCTGCGGTGATAAGCAGGTGATACGTCTCCAACATATCTATAATTTTTTATTGTTCCATGCTATTATATTATCTGGTTTGGATGTTTTATATGCGTTTATATGCTATTTTATATGATTTTTGGGACTAACCTATTAACCTAGAGCCCAGTGCCATTTTCTGTTTTTTCCTTGTTTTTGAGTTTTACAAAAAGGAATACCAAATGGAGTCCAATTGACCTGAAAATTTACAAGATTATTTTCGAACCAGAAGAAGCCCACGAAGCATCGGAGATGGACCAGAAGAGTCCCGAGGCCACCACGAGAGTGGAGGGCGCGCGCCCCTGCCTCGTGGACCCCCCTGACTTGTTCCCGATGCCAACACCTCTTATATATCCCCAATCTTCCAGAATAGAAATAAGATCGGGAGTTCCACTGCCGCAAGTCTCTTTAGCCACCAAAAACCAATCGGGGCCCTATTCCATCACCCTGCCGGAGGGAGAATCCATCACCAGTGGCCATCTTCATCATCTCGGTGCTCTCCATGACGAGGAGGGAGTAGTTCACCCTCGGGGTTGAGGGTATGTACCAGTAGCTATGTGTTTGATCTCTCTCTCTCTCTCTCTCTCTCTCTCTCTCGTGTTCTTGATTTGGCACGATCTTGATGTACCGCGAGCTTTGCTACTATAGTTGGATCTTATGATGTTTCTCCCCCTCTACCTTCTTGTAATGGATTGAGTTTTCCCTTTGAAGTTATCTTATCGGATTGAGTCTTTAAGGATTTGAGAACACTTGATGTATGTCTTGCATGTGCTTATCTGCGGTGACAATGGGATATTCACGTGATCCACTTGATATATGTTTCGGTAATCAACTTACGGGTTCTGTGACCTTGTGAACTTATGCATAGGGGTTGGCACACGTTTTCTTCTTGACTCTCTGGTAGAAACTTTGGGGCACTCTTTGAAGTTCTTTGTGTTGGTTTGAATAGAAGAATCTGAGATTGTGTGATGCATATCGTATAATCAAACCCGCGGATACTTGTGGTGACATTGGAGTATCTAGGTGACATTAGGGTTTTGGTTGATGTGTGTCTTAAGGTGTTATTTTACTATGAACTCTAGGGTTGTTTGTGACACTTATAGGAATAGCCCAATGGATTGATCGGAAAGAATAACTTTGAGGTGATTTCATACCCTACAATAATCTCTTCATTTGTTCTCCACTATTAGTGACTTTGGAGTGACTCTTTGTTGCATGTTGAGGGATTGTTATATGATCTAATTATGTTATCATTGTTGAGAGAACTTGCACTAGTGAAAGTATGAACCCTAGGCCTTGTTTCCAAGCATTGCAATACCGTTTTCGCTCACTTTTGTTGCTTGCTACCTTGCTTTTTTATATTTTTAGATTATAAAAACCTATATCTACCATCCATATTACGCTTGTACCACCATCTCTTTACCGAACTAGTGCACCTATACAATTTACCATTGTATTGGGTGTGTTGGAGACACAAGAGACTCTTTGTTATTTGGTTGCAGGGTTGTTTGAGAGAGACCATCTTCATCCTATGCCTCCCACGGATTGATAAAACTTAGCTCATCCACTTGAGGAAAATTTGCTACTGTCCTACAAACCTCTGTACTTGGAGTTCCAACAACGTCTACCAGAAGAAGGTTGCGTAGTAGACATCAGCAGGAGGATTTGGAAGGAGAGATGGATATCTCTTGGATCCAAGCACTCTACGCAATGATGGGATGGTTGCTCTTTCAACATATTCTATTTGTGAGGAGCAAGTGAAAATGGGAGCACTGGATCACTATTCCTACCATGCATTGTAGACATGATGCATATGTCTGACAAATTTTCCTTGGTAAGTAGTTGCTACTTGCTATTTCACCTTAGTAAAATAATTTTTTGTAACAAAAACTAATTGGAGCAATGGAGGAGTCACGTACCAAGTAGCAATCCCCCAAAACTATTTTGGGAAATGGAACTTCGAGCAAATATTTCGAAATTTGCTGGTTTGTGGGCAAGAACGCGCGAGAGAGATATATAGAGATTTTTTTCTGGAGGTAGGTGATGAAGTGAGCTGAAGGGATAAGTGAGTGGGGACTCGTGGAGCCCACTACACATTAGGGCGCGCCTGGGGTAGGTGGTGCTCCATGGTGCCTAGTGGGCACTAGGGGAACCCCCCTTTGATATTTTTTGCATAAAAAATTCTTAAATATTCTGGAAAAATTCGTGTAAAAATTTCAGAGCATTTTGAGCGCTTTTATTTTTGGAAACTTTTTTATTGCATGGATAATTCAGAAAATAGGATAAACATGGCATTTTATTGTACTTAACTAAAAAGAACAAAAAAAAGGTAGGAGCAGAAGGTTGTGCTTACTAAATTCATCGACCACATGCCCCTCAAAAATAATCCATTGATAAGGTTGATCAAGTCTTCTTAACAACCACTTTCGATTAGCATGAACCCAAAGAATTTTCATAAAACACTAAGTTACCTCAACGGGAATATGCATATCCCTAACAATAAGTATTTCATATTTCTTTTTGGCAGTAGGAAGGGAAGTTGGAAGCTTCCAATAGTGATTGTCGGAGACTTTTAAATAACATTAATACCATTCACTTGAAATTGTTTCTTCGGAAAGTGTAACATATGCTCATTATCATTGATATGAAAAGTGACTTTGATTTTATTGGAATCAGTAACAGCCCTTGCAGTATTGAAAAAGGGTCTACCAAGGATAATCGACATGTTGTTGTCCTCGGGCATCTCAAGTATAACAAAGTCTGTTAAGATAGTAACATTTGCAACTACTACGGGCACATCCTCACAAATACAAATAGGTATGGCAGTTGATTTGTCAGCCATTTGCAATGATATTTTAGTAGGTGTGAGTTTATTCAAATCAAGTCTTTTGTATAAAGAGAAAGGCATAACACCAACACCGGCTCCCAAATCACATAAAACAGTTTTGACATAGTTTATTTTTATGGAGCATGGTATAGTTGTTATTCCTGGATCTACTAGTTTCTTAGGTACTCCATCCTCAAAAGAGTAATTAGCAAGTGCTACTTCTTGAGCTTGCGTTGGTTTTTTCCTTGAAGAGGAAAGGGTGATGTAGCAAAGTAGAGATAAGTATTTTCCTCGGTTAAGAACCAAGGTATCAATCCAGTAGGAGATACACGCAAGTCTCCAATCTATGCACCTGCATAAACAATCAAACACTTGCACCCAACGCGATAAAGGGTTGTCAATCCCTTCACAGTTGCAAATGTGAGATATGATAGAGATAGATATACAAGCTTACTAAAACATAAAACAAAATAAAAGTAAATAAATTGCAGCGAGGTATTTTTGGGTTTTTTTGTTTATAGATCAAAAAATATATGATGGAAAATAGACCCAGGGCCATTGCAGGTTTCACTAGAGGCTTCTCTCTGAAGGCAAATAATACAATGGTGAACAAATTATTGTCGAGCAATTGATAGAAAAGCGCAAAGTTATGACGATATCCAAGGCAATGATTATGAATATAGGCATCACTTCCGTGTCAAGTAGACCAAAACGATTATGCATCTACTACTATTACTCCACACATCGATCGCTATCCAGCATGCATCTAGAGTATTAAGTTCATAAGAACGGAGTAACGCCTTAAGTAAGATGATATGATATAGAGGGATAAACTCAAGCAATATGATGAAACCCCATATTTTTACCCTTGATGGCAACAATACAATACGTGCCTCGCTAACCCTACTTTATCACTGGGTGAGGACACTCCAAGATTGAACTCAAAACTAAGCACCACTCCCATTGCAAGAAAAATCAATCTAGTTGGCCAAACCAAACCAATAATTCAAAAAGAAATACAAAGATATCAAATCATGCATATAATAATTCAGAGAAGATTCAAATAATATTCATAGATAAACTGATCATAAATCCACAATTCATCGGATCTCGACAAACACACCGTAAAAGAATATTACATCGGATAGATCTCCAAGAACAACGAGGAGAACATGATATTGAGGATCAAAGAGAGAGAAGAAGTCATCTAGCTACTAACTATGGACCCGTAGGTCTGAGGTAAACTACTCACGCTTCATCGGAAGAGCAATAGAGTTGATGTAAAAGCCCTCCATGATCAAATCCCCCTCCGGTAGGATGCCGAAAAAGGCCCAAGATGGGATCGCACGGGAACAGAAGGTTATGGCGTCGAAAAAGTATTTTGGTGGACGCTTGTGGTAGTTTGGAAATATTTCTGAATTTATAGGCCAAAGATTAAGGTTGGAAGACTCCCGTGGGACCCACAAGCCAGGGGCGCCCCCTAGGGCGCGTCCTGAGGGCTTGTGGAGCCATTGGGACTCTTCTGCCTTCCTCTCCAAGTCCTACGTGTGTCTTCTGGTCCAAGAAAAATCATCGCGAAAGTTTTATTCCGTTTGGAATCCATTTGGTATTCTTTTTCTGTAAAACTCAAAAACAAGGGGAAAACAGAAACTGGCACTGGACTCTAGGTTAATAAGTTAGTCCAAAAAATAATATAAAATATCATATTAATGCATATAAAACATCCAAAACAGATAATATAATAGCATGGAACAATAAAAAATTATAAATACGTTGGAGACGTATCAAGCATCCCCAAGCTTAATTCCTACTCGTCCTCAAGTAGGTAAATGATAAAAACAGAATTTCTCTTGAGTTTAAGCAAACCAGCTTGCTTATTCCTCTTGGTCAAGTTGTCCATAAATAATAAATACAAAAAGGGAAATTTCAGAACCCCTATAAGGTAAAACATCAGTAAGTCTGAAGCCACCATCTTGGCAACACCAGTTGCTGCTCCTACCCCGTGATGAAGGGGTGCCGAATATCCTAGTCTAATACCAAACAAACATCGCACCAACACATAATATCTAATGCCGGATGCCCCATCCAAGCCATAATACTTGGACTGGATTACACACCGGTCCGACACACTTACAGTGGGCATCACATGCGCATGCTGCAAGGACCGTCACCTCCTTCATCCATCTATCCATCCTCAGATCAGATACTGATGCATCGTCCTTGCTAGACCTCTTTGCCATCGATGCCACCACGACGCTAGGAAGCGTCGTCCTCCTGCGCGAGTCCATCACCATCCATCGGACGCCGAGTCTCCATTGCGCCACGCCGCCGAGATCCGCCGCCATCGATGTGTAGGATAAAGCACCGTTCCACCACCTACCAGCGCCCAACCACCAAGCCGTCCACATGTCCATCCAGCCGATGAATGTCTCCAAAGCTGATGCCCCCACGGGGGTGACGCCGAAAGACGTCGCCATCATCTGATCCAAGAGGCCCCTCAACGCCCCCAACGAGGGCTACGACGCCCACGGGCGCCGCCGTCAATGATAGCCTCCTCCAGATCTGAAGTTTCCCCCGGAAACAATGAAGCGAGGGACGCCCACCATCGCCTTCAACGAGGAAACTGACACACACGGGCGCCGCCGACGATGGTGGCATCCTCACCCACTTTAGCAGTTAGGCCACCATCTCCTCCTCCAGTTGATCCGCCGCCGGGAAGCCACCGCGAGGCAACACCCACCGATCAAATCCCTTTGGACCGACGATGAAGACAGCCAAAAGTAGATGAGGTCACATCGTTGTGTGACTCACACCTTGGCCACACACACGTCGTCCAAGGCACCCGCTCAAGATCAGATGCTGGACAACAATTTTCTTAATTAGTGAAAAGAACAAAAAATTGCCTCATGTTTTTGGAAAATAAATAAAAAATAAAAAGGACAGCGTCAAAACGGTGGGCTTGCGTATATTGTCAAGCAGCTACGATACGATCGACTAGTTATTTGCAAGCAGAGACGTACCCGTACCATGAAATTCTATGATGCTACTAGCAAATTCTACCAGAAGTCAATCCCAGAATGGAACTGTATTCTGAAGATATATACAATACGGTCAGCCAGTTCAGAAATGATGGTACGAATAATCAAGACGGTTGAGCAGATCGAAGCTGCAGCGCCGGCCAGCTCCCCCTTCTCACCTAAACACAGAAAATTGTAGCCATCGCCATGGAAAGCACTTCCCTTTTTGAATTGACAACGCACGCACAAACATTCTCAATCTAGCCAGCAACCAGCCTAATCACGCCCTCGCTTTTATCAGTATAAATTGCGAGGCATTGACACATGTTCCTACATCGCAGCAGAGCAGAACAAGCATCTTGCAATCACCTCCCACATACGAGAAAAAAACTCGATCTCTGTCACTGTACATACCTAGCTAGCTCGTAGCCATGGCTTCCAACGCGAACATGCTGGCCATGATCATGGCGTGCGCGCTCCTCCTCGCCGGCAGCACGTGCCACGCCGCCCGTAACCTGGCCGACACGACGCCGGCGGCCGCCGCTCCGGCTGCTAGCGCCGTCCCTGGACTGCCGGCCGTGCCGACCTTGCCCGCCGTACCCACGGACACGGTCACCCTGATGCCACCCATGCCGTCGGTCACCCTCCCCACCGTGCCGCAGGTGACCCTGCCGCCCATGCCGGCCATCGTCGTGCCCAAGACGGTGCTGCCGCCGATGCCCAAGGTCACCCTCCCCACAGTGACGATGGCACCGATGCCCGCGATTGTCGTGCCCAAGGTGACACTGCCGCCGTTGGCCTTCGTCCCGAATGTGAACGTGCCTATGCCGTTTGCGGCGCCACCCCCATCGGCGTAGGCGCGCCCATGCGGGGCGGCGATCAGGCCCTGTCCATGACGTATTGATGGGGCGCCTTCCATGTGAGAGTGGCGCCAGGTCACTCCGTGGTCACGACACATATGTTCTTACGTGCAAGCTCTGCGTTTCAAGCGTGATGTATCAGTAGATTCCACTTTTGTTTACGTCTCAGTGTACGTCCTCTTAGTCTGTTGCTGCTAGTGTTTGATAGTTGAGAGGTCGTCCCATTGTCTATATATGTAATTGTTTACCAATCACAAAAGTTACATATTTTGTGTGACGATTTTGTCAGCCTTTCACTTAATTGATTAATCGAACATGCACTCTCCTTTTGACACATTCGAACTGACTAACCAAAGCTTGTCTGGTCTCCTCACCTAAACTTCCGTTCGGCACCATTTTATGTCGCCGGAACCCTACCATTGTTGTCAATGATCTTGCTCTTTTGAAAAACCTTCACCGTTTGTACTGGTGTTAGTGTCACTGACTGATGTTGAGATCTTGATATAGGCACAACACAAGCGTAAAGGCCGCTTCTTTTATTTACGATCAAACATTTGAACATGAACCGCAAAAAAGGAAGTTTTGAACACAAGACACTAATGTCAATCAGGGCATCTCCAACGCCATCCCCTAATTTGCCCTTACATGTCCGATCTTGACGGTCCGAACACTTTTATACTCTAACGATGTCCCTTGTTTGCCCATGGACTTAGCTGGAATCCCCTAGTATATCCCCAAATCGGGGTTGTATAGGCTTGTCCGGACGTGTTCCCAAACACCACCAAGTTAGCATATATAAGATGACATCGGACAAAGGGATGAATAATTGAGGGATAGTGTTGGATGGCTGAGCACGAATGACATCATGGCCGTGTGTTTCTCCTTGCCTGCCTAGCCCAACTGCCCAAGCATGTTTCTCCCAGGGCCATCCACCAAATACTCGGATGTTGGCCACCAATTTCCTTCATTTCTTTTCCCACTCAAATAGTTGAGTTTGTCACGGGAGCTTACGCCATCGTAAATGCACTTCGCAAAGAGTGAAGTTCACCTTACAACTGACTTTAGAAGTTGAACTGATGAACATGAAGGAATAAGAACGAAAACAACATTGAAATGTCATGAAATCGTCATCTCTACATCGAAACGCCCAAAGTCGGTCTTAAAGACTGCACAAACAACCCACTCTAAAAGCCGTGTGTGTGTTAGAAAAATCCAAGGCACCTGTCTATTTATCAAGCACCAAGTAATTATAACACGAATAACAATGAAATTTGTTAACAAAGTTCACTGAATATCTGAAGTTTACGACGGATTGACTATTCAAAATCAATCAGGCTGTTGCCACGCCCTTTCTTATTCGATTTCACATTGGGGTGGGCAAGGCACGAGGGGCCGGCACACATCACTGTGTTTGAAATACTTGTTTATCGTGAAGAAAGAGTGACGAGGAGAGGTACCTGCAGCGCCAGCTCCTCACCTAAACACAGAAATTTGAGGCATCCATGCATGCATCGCATCCACATCGATCGACCGCTACAACTAATTTCCTTCTCAATCATATAAACATTTTGTCACTTCTGACTAACGTAAACACGTTCTGGTTACCAACTATGGTTCCGGAGAAAGTTGTGTTGCCTCCCATGCCAAGTCTGGCCAACAACCAATCTAATCAGGCCATCCATCACCTGGGCAAGTTCCAGGCATCGACTCCTGTCCTTGCATCCCAACAGATCAGAAACATCTCGCAGTCGCTTCGCAGTAAACCATCTCAGAGAAACTCTAGCTAGGAGTAGGCATGGCCTCCACCACGAGCTTCCTAGCAATGATCATGGCGTGCACGCTCCTCGCCAGCACCACGAGCCATGCCGCTCGCCACTTGGCCGACACCACCCCGGCGGCTGCTATCCCTGGCCTCCCGGCTGTGCCGACCTTGCCGGCAGTACCACCGATGCCGGCTGTGACGGTGCCACCTATGCCAAGCGTGCCCACCGTGCCGCAGGTGACAGTGTCGCCCATACCCGCTGTTCCTGCGGTGCCTAAGGTGACGATGCCCCCAATGCCTGCCATCGTCGTGCCTAAGGTGACCATGGCACCGATGCCTGCCGTTGTTGTGCCCTAAGGTGACGATGCCGCCGATGCCTGCCATTCCTTCCATGCCCAAGATGACGCTGCCGCCGATGCCTTCTATCCCGACCGTCAACGTGCATGTGCCGTTCCTGGCGCCGCCTCCATCAACTTAGGAATGCCACATGCATGGTGATGCGTCATGCGTGCACCATGTTGACGGTCACACGCTCTCATGTTCCCGTGGCTACATCACTTGGTTGCTCATGTGAAGTACTCCCTCCGTCCCAAAATTCTTGTCTTAGATTTGCCTATATACGGATGTGTCTAGTACTAAAACGTGACTTGATACATCCGTATTTAGACAAATCTAAGACAAGAATTTTGGGACGGAGGGAGTACTTGTTTTCGTGTTGTATGCTTTAAATTTCAATTCAGTTGTTATTTGTTGTGTGTTGATATTAAAGGGGTGTTCTTGTCCTAGTATATCTGCGGCATTTTAATTTATTTACATGTTATTTATACCTCTATACCTATATACCTGATAATAAATGGTATTGCTTCTTGCGGTATGTCACATGAATTGCGTCCAAACATGCAAAATATTACCCACCAATGCCATAAAAAAGTTTCACACCGGGGAATCCCCCGTCTGGGCCTGCCCATGCAGTAGGAACCTCCTATACTACGCTCTATTCACGCTGTGAGAAGATGTAGCGCCCCTGTTAGGTCCAACCCATGTACGGGGACCTGTTTTTTAAATTTTCTTTTTTTCTGTTTTTTTCTAATTTAAATAATTTGGGACGTAAAAAAAGTTCCAAAAATTTTAAAAATAAAAATTTTGAAATAAAATTTAATAAATAATAAAATGTTTGTGGATTCAAAAAGTGATAGTGATTTTATAAAAAATGTTTTTCTTATTAAAAAATGTCCAAAATTTTGAAAAAAAGTGTTCGGGAAATCAAAAAGCATGGTGGATTACCAGGACCTTGGTGAAGAACGATACACACATGCCCAAACTACAGGAATTTGCACTAGTCGACTCACTGTAAAACTGTTTCAGTTGATCTACATTCATGCACACTCATCATGAAGCAATGTAGTCGTCCGTTGCGTAAAATTCTAATAATTATGGTGGTGTCGCCTGAAAGAAAATAATGAAAAAATCTGCACATAATCTACACACAAATTGCGCTTTTTATAATATGAAAGGATAAGAATGTAATAGTAAAACTTTTACAAAAAATAAGTTTTCTAAGAAGAAATGAATTTGCAACAAAAATAAAATTAAAATAATGAAAATTTCTAAGAAAGAATGAATTAGTTTATTGGTTTATCATTTAAGAATAAAGAAAATAAAATAAATAATGACACAATTTGCACACAATTTACACGCAAATTGCGCGTATTTACAGTACACAAGAATAAGGCTGTAATGGAGGATTTTTCACAGAAAATTGAAGTTTTTTAAGAACAAACAAATTACCGACATCGGTATTACCATTTAAAAATAAGAAAATGAAAGAAACTAAATCAAAATCAAATAACAAAGTTTCTAATAAAAATTAAATTACTTTCATTGATATTACCAACTAAGAAGAAATAAAAATATAAACAACAATGACAAATTTTGCACACAATTACACAGAAATTGCGTGTTTTATACTATGCAAAGATAAGCATATAATAGTGGAATTTTCGCACAAAGAAGTTTTCGAAGTAGGAATGAATTAATGGCATTGGTATTACCCATAAAGAAGAAAGAAATTGAAATAATAAGAAAAAAATCAAAACAATGAAGTTTTATATGGAAAAATAAAAATAAAATAAAAATGTAGTTAAAACTAAATCAAAGTAATGAGTTTTCTAAGAAAGAATGAATTGATGGCATTGGTATTACCCTTTAAGAAGAAAGAAACAATTTTTTCAAACAAAAGTTTGACAAAATTTGCTCACGTTATACACAAAAATTGCACTTTTTAAAAATATGCAAGCATGAGCATGTATTAGTAATTTGTTTGCAAAAAAGTTAACTAAGAAGAAATGAATTAGTGGCATCGGTATCACCCATAAAGAAGAAAGAAAATGAAATAGAATAACTAAATAGAAATCAAAATAATAATTTTTTTATAATAAATAATGAATTAGTGTCATTGCTAATACTCTTTAAAGAATAAAGATAACAAAAATAGTTTTAAAAAACTTGCACACAACTTTGAATTAGAATTGCACTATTGTAGCATGCAAACAACAATCATATAATAGTGTAATTTTTGCATGTACTAAATAGTATTGTTGTGCATATATTTATGCTCACCGAACATCCAAGAAAAATCAACTAATAAGTAAAAACAAATAACAAAAGAACACATACAAACAGAAAAGAAAAAAACAGTGGGATAGTGATAGGTTGGAGGGACAGGTAATGGGCTTCAGCCCAGTGCCAAATCGACTGACCCAAAAATGTAGTCAGTCAAAAAACACACAGGCCCAAACAGCTTACAAACAATTCAAAGGAAACCAGCACGAATCTCAGAGCATGAATCAAAGGCCAAGAAATTGACTGACCCCAATTCAAAAATTCAGGCAACTTACATATAGCTAAAGTGTGATTTTAAAGGGATCTCCTTGTCCTAGCATTTTAATTTATTCAGATGTTATATTTGTCCTAGCATTTTAATTTATTCACATGTTACATTTTTCCTAGCATTTTAATTTATTCAGATGTTATATTTGTATCATGTATTTGTACTAGTATAAGAGGTCCATGCGTTGGTACACAATCTATACCTACTAATAAAAGAAATAGGTATTCTTAGTATGTCATGCTATTTTATAGAAATCCTCCTGATTTTTCTGGCATTAAACATGTAGTAGATATCAAATGTTTTTTTTAAATACTCATATCTTCTTAACCGTGACTCCAAATTTAACATGTTATATATGAATTTTGATTAGGAAAATATGTAGAATCTGAATATGACGTTGTTTTACCTGTTAACAATTTAAAAAAAATACTATATAGGGTGCAATCTTAATCAATAATGCATTATCCATCTTTCTTTCATACAGGTAGTGATTCGGATTGGGGATGAACACTTCAGCAAAATCAGGATTGGACACGAAATTGAAGATAAAAATTTGCTAGAGACACCCAATAAAGAAGGGCATGCATGATAAGAAATAAAATAAGGACCCAATAAAGATGGGATGTCAGCTATAAAAGAAATAAAAGAGAAAATGCAAAGGAGATCCGATAAAGATGAAATGTTGTGCTATTCTCCTATATATATAGGAAGAAGAAAGAGAGGACATGCATGGCAAAAAGTAAAAAGGAGGCATACACGACAAAAAACAAAATAAAAGATGTGTTTGACAAGATATAAATAATGATGAAATAGGGACCAATACCTATGACATGTATGGCAAGAAAGAGTGATGAAATATGGACGCAAGTACCTGCGTCCACAGGAGACCATACAAAAATGTTCTTTTTTAGACAAAAAAAATCTCTCTTTATGCATAAAAAATCCCGTGTCTTTTTAACAACTCTTTATGCATTTAAGAAATATGCATGTGACAAAAAGTGTTCAAGAGTTACCCTAAGTTGGTGATGCTTCAACTGAAAACCGCTCTTGATGCACACATGTCTCCGTGGTGTGCTAATGTGTCATCGTCTGTTTTTGTCGGTTACCTTTAGCGGCTCGTAACAATACCCCATTTCACACATGACATGAATAAATGCATGAACACTTGCTCGTTTCTTTGTACGGATTAAATCTATATGCAAGCCGTGTTGAAATAGAATACCTGTGGAATCTTGAACTGAGCTTTTTTAGCCTAAGACCACCTTTGTTTGGGCCGTAGCTACAAATTCTCAGATTATAGACCATTTTTTTGTAAAGTAAGAGCATGTGGTATTTTTTTCTTCCGTTGCAATGCACGGGACTTTTTGCTAGTCTTAATAAAAAAAGGTATCGTTTTTCTTTTAGGATAAAAAAATATTGTTGACTCAAATTCTTGTAAGTTTTTTTTGCACCAAATGAGCTGTGCAAGCGTACTACAGTTCCTTTTAGTGCTCTGGATAAATATGAGCGAACCCTATTTAGGAGGAGAAGCAAAATTATAGTGGAGGAGGACACGATAAAAACAAAACAGTGCGTGTGCGCATGTGTGCGTTCTATTCAAACAAGCTTTCGCCCGAGTATACCTAAACTCCACGACAACACCCTCAAGAGGGGGAATGTCACCAAGCGTCGTCGCTGTCAAGTCCACCAAACAAGGGTTTTCACTCGGAACCGAGGCACAGAAAGAAGCACCACGACGATGTCTTCAAGAAGATAACGACGTCTGCGAGCTCGGCGACAAAGCGCAGAGTTTCTGCTCGGTAGCTCTCCCATGACACCATGAGGTCTTCAAGAGAAGCACGACGAGTCCATATGCCTAGTTCCGGGTAGGGGCACCGCCCCTGCCAACAACAAAGGGAACCCAAGCCACTCGTCGCTACACCTCCCGCGCCCACACAACTGATGTCTACTACACAACCTTCTTCTTGTAGACGTTGTTGGGCCTCCAAGTGCAGAGTTTTGTAGGACAGTAGCAAATTTCCCTCAAGGCGACGACCTAAGGTTTATCAATCCGTGGGAGGCGTAGGATGAAGATGGTCTCTCTCAAGCAACCCTGCAACCAAATAACAAAGAGTCTCTTGTGTCCCCAACACACCCAATACAAAGGTAAATTGTATAGGTGCACTAGTTCCGCGAAGAGATGGTGATACAAGTGCAATATGGATGATAGATATAGGTTTTTGTAATCTGAAAATATAAAAATAGCAAGGTAGCAAGCGATAAAAGTGAGTGCAAGTTCTATCAACAATAATAGCATAATTAGATCATATAACAATCCCTCAACATGCAACAAAGAGTCACTCCAAAGTCACTAATAGCGGAGAACAAACAAAAAGATTATTGTAGGGTACGAAACCACCTCAAAGTTATTCTTTCCGATTAATCCATTGGGCTATTCCTATAAGTGACACAAACAGCCCTAGAGTTCATAGTAAGATAACACCTTAAGACACAAATCAACCAAAACCCTAATATCACCTAGATACTCTAATGTCACCTCAAGTATCCGCGGGTATGATTATACGATATGCATCACACAATCTCAGATTCATCTATTCAACCAACACAAAGAACTTCAAAGAGTGCCCCAAAGTTTCTACCGGAGAGCCAAGACGAAAACGTGTGCCAACCCCTATGCATAGATTCTCAAGGTCAGGGAACCCACAAGTTGATCACCAAAACATACATCAAGTAAATCAATAGAATACCCCATTGTCACCACGGGTATCCCAAGCAAGACATACATCAAGTGTTCTCAAATCCTTAAGGACTCAATTTGATAAGATAACTTCAAAGGGAAAACTCAATCCATTACAAGAAGATAGAGGGGAAGAAACATCATAAGATCCAACTATAATAGCAAAGCTCGCGGTACATCAAGATCGTGCCATATCAAGAACACGAGAGAGAGAGAGAGAGAGAGAGAGAGAGAGAGAGAGAGAGAGAGAGATCAAACACATAGCTACTGGTACATACCCTCAGCCCCGAGGGTGAACTACTCCCTCCTCGTCATGGAGAGCGCCGGGATGATGAAGAAGGCCACCAGTGATGGATCCCCCCTCTGGCAGGGTGCCGGATCAGGGTCGCGATTGGTTTTTGGTGGCTATAGAGGCTTGCGGAGGCGGAACTCCCGATCTAGGTTTCTTTCTGGGGGTTTCTGTATTTATAGGGATTTTTGACGTCGGTCTCACATCAGGGGGGGGGGGTCTCCGAGTCATCCACGAGATAGGGGGCGCGCCCAGGGGGTAGGGCGCCCCCTCCACCCTCGTGGATGGCTCGGCACTCTTCTGGCCCAACTCTTTTACTCCATAAAAAATCATCAAAAATTGGCACGTCAATTGGACTTTGTTTGGTATTCCTTTTCTGTAAAACTCAAAAACAAGGAAAAAACAGAAACTGACACTGGGCTCTAGGTTAATAGGTTAGTCCCAAAAATCATATAAAACAACATATAAATGCATATAAAACATCCTAGATGGATAATATAATAGCATGGAACAATCAAAAATTATAGATACGTTGGAGACGTATCAAGCATCCCCAAGCTTAATTCCTACTCGTCCTCAAGTAGGTAAGTGATAAAAACAGAATGTTTGATGTGG
Source organism: Aegilops speltoides (assembly GCA_021437245.1). Taxonomy (NCBI): domain Eukaryota; kingdom Viridiplantae; phylum Streptophyta; class Magnoliopsida; order Poales; family Poaceae; genus Aegilops; species Aegilops speltoides. Next base: position 455,115,935 of record CM038145.1, on the reverse strand, counting down.
AATGCTACCTAACATATTTATCCATGTAATTCTCTTTATTGTGGCAAGAATATTCAGATCCATAAGATTCAAAACAAAAGTTTAATATTGACATACAAATAATAATACTTCAAGCATACTAACAAAGCAATCATGTCTTCTCAAAATAACATGGCAAAAGCAAGCTATCCCTACAAAATCATATATTCTGGCTATGCTCTATCTTCATCACACAAAATATTTAAATCATGCACAACCCCGATGACAAGCCAAGCAATTGTTCCATACTTTTGATGTTCTCAAACTTTTTCAATCTTCACGCAATACATGAGCATGAGCCATGGATTTAGCACTATAGGTGGAATAAAATGGTGGTTGTGGAGAAGACAAAAAGGAGAAGATAGTCTCACATCAACTAGGCGTATCAACGGGCTATGGAGATGCCCATCAATAGATATCAATGTGAGTGAGTAGGGATTGCCACGCAACGGATGCACTAGAGCTATAAGTGTATGAAAGCTCAGAAAGAAACTAAGTGGGTGTGCATCCAACTCGCTTGCTAACGAAGACCTAAGGCATTTTGAGGAAGCCCATCATTGGAATATACAAGCCAAGTTCTATAATGAAAGATTCCCACTAGTATATGAAAGTGACAACATAGGAGACTCTCTATCATGAAGATCATGGTGCTACTTTGAAGTACAAGTGTGGTAAAAGGATAGTAGCATTCCCCCTTCTCTCTTTTTCTCTCATTTTTTTGTTTTTTTTTGTTTTTTGGGGCCTTCTCTATTTTTATGGCATCTTTTTTCTCTTTCTTTTTGTCCGGAGTCTCATCCCGACTTGTGGGGGAATCATAGTCTCCATCATCCTTTCCTCACATGGGACAATGCTCTAATAATGATGATCATCACACTTTTATTTACTTACAACTCAAGAATTACAACTCGATACTTAGAACAAAATGTGACTCTATATGAATGCCTCCGGTGGTGTACCGGGATGTGCAATGAATCAAGAGTGACATGTATGAAAGAATTATTAAGGTGGCTTTGCCACAAATACGATGTCAACTACATGATCATGCAAAGGAATATGACAATGATGAAGCATGTCATAATAAACGGAACGGTGGAAAGTTGCATGGCAATATATCTCGGAATGGCTATGGAAATGCCATAATAGGTTGGTATGGTGGCTGTTTTGAGGAAGGTATATGGTGGGTGTATGGTACCGGCGAAAGTTGCGCGGCACAAGAGAGGCTAACAATGGTGGAAGGGTGAGAGTGTGTATAATCCATGGACTCAACATTAGTCATAAAGAACTCACATACTTATTGCAAAAATCTAGTTATCGAAACGAAGTACTACGCGCATGCTCCTAGGGGGATAGATTGGTAGGAAAATACCATCGCTCGTCCCCGAGCCACTCATAAGGAAGACAATCAAAAAATAAATCATGCTCCGACTTCATCACATAACGGTTCACCATACGTGCATGTTATGGGAATCACAAACTTTAACACAAGTATCTCTCAAATTAAAAACTAATCTACTAGCATGACTCTAATATCACCATCTTCATATCTCAAAACAATCATAAAGAATCAAACTTCTCATAGTATTTAATGCACTTTATATGAAAGTTTTTATTATATCCCTCTAGGATACCCATCATATTAGGACTAGTTTTATAACCCAAGCAAATTACCATGCTGTTTAACACTCTCAAAATAATATAATTTAAGCATGAGAGTTCATCTATTTCTTCAAAATAAAACCACCTTCGTGCTCTAAAAAGATATAAGTGAAGCACTAGAGCCAATGACAAACTACTCCAAAAGATATAAGTGAAGATCAATGAGTAGTTGAATAATTATGTAACTATGTGAAGACTCTCTAACATTTAAGAATTTCAGATCTTGGTATTTTATTCAAATAGCAAGCAAAACAAAAGGAAATAAAATGGTGCTCCAAGGAAAACACATATCATGTGGTGAATAAAAATATAGCTCCAAGTAAAGTTACCGATGAACGAAGACGAAAGAGGGGATGCCATCCGGGGCATGCCCAAGCTTAGGCTCTTGGTTGTCCTTGAATATTACCTTTGTGTGCCTTTGGCATCCCCAAGATTAGGCTCTTGCCACTGCTTATTCCATAGTCCATCAAATCTTTACCCAAAACTTGAAAACTTCACAACACAAAACTTAACAGAAAACTCGTAAGCTCCGTTAGTATAAGAAAATAAATCACCACTTTTGGTACTGTTGTGAACTCATTCTTTATTTATATTGGTGTAATATCTACTGCATTCCAACTTCTCTATGGTTCATACCCTCCGATACTACTCATAGATTCATCAAAATAAGCAAACAACACATAGAAAACAGAATCTGTCAAAAACAGAACAGTCTGTATTAATCTGTAACTCTCAAATACCTCTGTAACTCCAAAAATTCTGAAATAAATTGGCGGACTGAGGAATTTGTCTATTAATCTTCTGCAAAAAGAATCAACTCAAAAGCACTCTTATGTCAAAAAATGACAGCTAATCTCGTGAGCGCAAAGTTTCTGTTTTTTACAGCAAGATCACATTAACTTTCACCCAAGTCTTCCCAAAGGTTCTACTTGGCACTTCATTGAAACAAAAGCTATAAAACATGATTAATGCAGTATCTTAATCATGTGGACACACGAAAATAGTAGGGGTAAATATTGGGTTGTCTCACAACAAGCGCTTTTCTTTATTGCCTTTTTAGCTAGGCATGATGATTCCAATGATGTTCACATAAAAGATAAGAATTGAAACACAAAGAGAGCATCATGAGGAATATGAATAGAACATTTAAGTCTAGCCCACTTCCTATGCATAGGGATTTTGTGAGCAAACAACTTATGGGAACAAGAAACAACTAGCATAGGAAGGTAAAACAAGCAAATCTTTAAGATTTTCAACACATAGAGAGGAAACTTGATATTATTGCAATTCCTACAAGGATATATTCCTCCCTCATAATAAATTTCAGTAGCATCACGAATGAATTCAACAATATAACTATCAAATAAAGCATTATTTTCATGATCTACAAGCATAGAAATTTTATTACTCCCCCATAAGCAAATTTCTTCTTATGAATAGTAGTGGGAGCAAACTCAACAAAATAACTATCATGTGAGGCATAATTCAATTGAAAATTAAAATCATGATGGCAAGTTTCATGGTTATCATTATTCTTAGTAGCATACACGTCATCACAATAATCATCATAGATAACAACTTTGTTCTGATAATCAATAGAAACCTCTTCCGAAATAGTGGATTCATCACTAAATAAAGTCATGACCTCTGCAAATCCACTTTCATAATTATCACAATAAGATTCAACACCCTCCAAAATAGTGGGATCATTACTTCCTAAAGTTGACACTCTTCCAAACCCATTTTCATCAATATAATCATCATAATATATTTTATCATCAAAACTTGGGGGACTAAAAATATCATCTTCATCAAACATAGCATCCCCAAGCTTGTGGCTTTGCATATCATTAGTGTCGTGGATTTGTCACGGCAGATGTCCTTAGTGTCAGGACTTTGTTGCGAGGCCAACGCATCTATGTGGTAGCTTGAGAGGGGTTGAGCGGAATCGAGAGACGCAACACAAGACAAGGATTTAGACAGCTTCGGGCCCCGGGAAACATCATCCGGTAAAAACCCTACATGCTGTTTGAGGCTAGGTCTCATTATCATCACGAGGGAGTCGCCGTAAACCGGCTCTCCTCTTTGTGTCTAGCCCTAAGATTGTTTCTCTTGCTTGTATCCTGTCCCTCCTTGGGGAGCCCCGCCCCTCCTTATATATGTTGAAGGGGCGGTTTACATGTGGAGTCCTATTAGGATTAGGACTAGTCTATCTCTAATACAAACCGGATACAAGTCCCGGTCTTAACTCCTTGTAAGACAAATATTCCTTATGCCTTTCCTCTTAAACCGGCCCACCATAGTATGAACCGGCCTTCCTGAACCGCCAGACGGGCCACCGGGCCTTGTTGCTCCTCGCTCGCTTTGCCGGATTACCAATGAATCAGAATCGTCTGTCTGTGCAGTCTCCGGTGAATCGCCAAGTCCGGCCGGTTTATCCTTCCGGCCGGTTTACGCCGCGGGGCATATCCCCGACATTAGCCCCCAAGTTTAGCTTGGATTTATCCATGGTAAACTTATGCTGCAAATAAACACCAGAACAAATTTAACAGGTTGTGCTCCGGGTTAAGAATTCTTGTAGACCGACACCTGATCGTCCTTAAGTCCTTGTCATTTCCTCCTTCTGTAGTCCCCAAGTCTTGAGTAGAACAAAGTGATGGCTTAAAACTTGCTTCAATATAAATACTGTCACTATCGAAGAAATCCATGTTGTTAATCTCAATCACTAGTCAGAATTGAGTATTCCCCATATGTAGCCCCCAAGTGCCAGGTTGTCATGCTTGCAGTAACCTGGGACTTGTAATTTCCTGATGCTCATAAAAACTTCAACCAGTGTAGCCCCCAAGGGCCGGGTCATTATGCAATAATGAGCAGGGACTTTGATATATACTTGAATTGTTGACAGGAGCAATTGGTAGCCCCCAAGGGCCAGCTCATTATAATGTGATGAGCCGGGTCTTCAATAAGATGAGCAAAAAATGACTTTGCATTAGCCCCCAAGTGTCATGGTGCATGCTTGCAGCGGCATGAGACTTGCATATTTGATATAATCTTAAATTGAATAATGTAGCCCCCAAGTGCCGGGTTGTAAGCCTGCAGCGACTCGGGACTATTCCTTCAATTGTAAAATAAGTCTTATCCATTGATAAAATAATAACCGTTGCGCTAAAGCGACTTTGAAAACCTCAATCATAATACTGGTTATTGATAACCATAATAAAAATCCAGCCATGTTGGCTATTCAAGATAATATAATCCGGTATGAAAACCTTATTCAGTATCATAATGAAAATTCAGCCAAGTTTGGCTATTTGAATAATATAACCCAATGATTTATAAGCGCATGATTCCAATGGCGCAATTCAAATATATACTGGCGACGTGTAGTCCAAAGCCAGGCCGGTTTAATAAACACCGGATAATTTCCCATCATATACTGGCGACTTATCGTCTTAAAGCCAGGCCGGTTTAATAAACACCGGATAATTTATCATCATGCTTTATTCAACCTGTCTCTGTGACATTGAATAACATCATTGGTTTACCAACTTTTTGTAGTAAGGGTGATAATCCCAATCTTGAGTACTGATAACTCCTTCCATATTGTGCCGGTTTATGATAAAACCGTACCGGGTTGTAATAGACACCGGATTATCCATATATAATACTGGAGACTCGTAGTCAAACCAGACCGGGCTGACAGTCTCCGGATTATAACTTGATCGTGTACTGACAACTCGTAGTTGAAAGCCAAGCCGGGTTAATGGACACCGGTTTACTCCATGATATGATGGTAACATAAAATCAAAAAATCAAACCGGGCAAATAATCTCCGGATTAAGAATTGACCGTGTTCCGTAAATTGACAGTCGAACCGGTCTGCGAATTTTGTCGGTTTAAAAACGCAACAAAGAAGAAATATTTATTAAAAAAAATTTCAAGCAAAGGCAATAATAAAACCATTTGCAAAAACATGCTATATCGAAATGATCGATGGTGTTACCGTGGTCGGACAGACCAAGCCCCCAATAGGAGTGACAATGGTTCTAGTCAGCCAGTCCCCAAATGATTCGTGGCATATATGCCAAATCAAGAGGCGTGGCAATGGTTCGGGTTCACCAAGCCCCAAGTGATTTTGTGGCCTTAGGCCGATCAAGAGGCGTGATCGGTTCGGACTTGACCATGTCCCTGTGATCTGGTGGCTGTCGCCTATCAAAAGGTGTCGCGTTGGTTCGGACACGACCAAGGCCCCAAGTGATATACAAAAAGCAAATGTCAAGGGGTAAACCGGAGGCCGCTTTAAAAATAGAGCCACTCCATGTAACCACGCATGATGTAAAAAAGAACAGAGACCCCGCTTTATGAAGCAGAAGCCCCCATGTGATCAATATGTTAGGCCAATAAAGCAGGATATCCATGTTTGAACCGCGCATCATGGCAGCAGGTCCTCTTCGACAATTTTTAACTTTTTGCAAGAGATAAATTCTTCTTGAACCGGGATCTTGAACCGGATATTGAGAGCTTGAAAGCTTTGTGGGAGACATCCTTCCCTTGAACCGGATTTTAAACCGGAATCCTCATTTTCAGCCGGAAATTTTCTGACGGCCTTTAAACTCGAACTTGCGAGAAGTTAATTCCTTTTCGAACCGGAAATTCTTAAACCGGATTTTGAGAGCTTCAGTGAGACTGGCTTCCCTTGAACCGGATTTTAAACCGGAATCTTTTCTGATGACCCGGAACTTCTTCATTGAGCCGGGATTTTGTAATTGTCATATACTTTCCAAGCCGGAAATTTTCTCACGGCCTTCAAATAACAAATAGCCTCCGGACCGGGTTATCTTTCCTCCATTGTCCTGGGGTTTTAAATTTGTGAAACCGGCAAGACTTGTTGCGTCATATCATCGTAGCCCCGAGTCTCAAGGTGAATCAAGAGTTGGCTTGAGATTCTCCATATTGACCGTCATATAAACCGGCATAACTTGTATATCATTGGTGTTGATAGCATGATGTGAATCCACAGAAGGTTGAGGTGACTGCGGCGGGTTATAAATGATCCCGTATGAGCCGTGTCAGCAACTCGGCCAATGGTTCATTCCAACTGGTGATTTGAAGTTAACCAAACTATAATGGCGGCAACTTGTGCGCCTGCCCAGTGAACCACTCAGTGCAGACAGCGGTTGATAGTATATGATAATTTGCCTCCATTTTGCTTGAAAGAAAACCGGGCTACCCAAGCTGTGACTTGCTCATACTCAATAAACAACTCATGCAGACAGGTGCGGCCCGGTGTGTTGATGTAGACCGGGCCGCGAGAGACGGATGGTGAAGACGACCGCATCATCATAGGTGGCTCAAACAGATGAACCGGTCGCGGTGTTGTAAACCGGCGCGGACGGGCGAGTTAACCCCGTCGTTTTGATGTAGTGAACAATTGTCCTGCATCAATAATGTTGCAGACCAAGACAAAGATAAACTGCTCTATAATATGTATCAATAAAATATATTTTAGACCGATATCACCTGAGGTGCCAGGCCGGAAATAGTCCGCCATGAAATTGATGATCGCTAGGTGAAGTTGAAGTCGCTCACGGGTGAACCGGCCGCGGCGTGGTAAACCGGTGCGGACGAGTGAGTCGGTCGCGACGTTTGTAAGCCAGCGCGGGCGGGCGAGTCAATCGCAGGCGTTGTAAGCCAGTGCGGGCGCGCGAGTCGATTGTAGGTGCTGTAAGCCGGCATGGACGAGGGAATCGGCCGCAGGTGCGGATGGATGTAAACCGAACAACGGGGGCGGCGATTTGCATGTGTATCCGTCAAGCAACCTGAGACGGATGAACGCCAGTGCAAACATAATATTGGTGCACCCCCTTGCGACACTTTTATAACAAATAATGGTCCTGCGAACAAATATCGCAGACCAGAGTAATTGTTCTCAAACAATTTAATATGCATCGATAAAATACATAAAAAGGATAGCACCTGATTTATCCGGAGGATCGAAGCAAATTTCCTTGTGAAATTTTAATGGTCTTCACATCTACCCATATATCCACCAAGCTTTGGAGGACGTGCCCCAATAGTACTTCTTGCATATCAGTACGTGGTTGCTTTGGCCTTGGGTAATCATGATGCTTAGCTTTGGCTAATCCCAGTAGACACCGTTCGATCTGCTTGTTCCTGGACTTTTTAGACAGCAGCGATATGGCACACCTGTCGGTCCAGCGGCCGCAGGGGGAGACCGATTCGAACAGTATCACTCGGAAGCAGGTCAGCGGAGGTCGGCTCGCAGCGCCCAGCAGGAGGCAGGGATGGCGCGACGGGCGGCCCAGCAGACGGCAATTCGGATCAGAGCAGTAGGTCCATCGGCTCAGAACGAGTCTTGGTGACGACCCGGACGGCAAGCGGGGTCCAGACCAGCCACAGGTCGTGGCCGGCTTGGGCTGCAACCAGCCCAGGCGGCCGTGGTTCAGAGACACGGTTTCTCAGCAAGGCAGAGCGGGGGTGTTTCGGCGATTTAGAACCAGACGCGGAGACGAGTCCCTGGTTTTATCCCTTTTTTTTTCAATCTCATCTGATGCACACAGCAGAGTCTGAATCCATCTCTGTCCCTGTCTTCGTCATGCAGGGGCTGCCCGAGGCCTACTCTGGCAGAGGCCGTGGCCCCTCGGCGCGCCGGTGAAAACGTAGCGGAAACAGGCCATCAAAGCGGCTCAAAGGTGGAGACTGTTCGGAGAAGCGAAGGTCACCTGGAGCTGAAACGACTCGTTGTCGACTTAATACCGCGGCAGTGACTCGGATTGAGGCCTTAATCACATCCAAGATGTACGTACATGCATAGCCTTTTGTTTGATTGATTGATGCTTCACGTAAGGTTATGACACCAAGTACTAGCGCCTCCTCTGCTGAATTGTTTGTTAGTAGTGGACTAGTATTACTGGTTTGTCTCGTAGCGGCGCACTACATCGGGCTGCAGCTTTTCCCTTGCAGGTGGAGGCGCGCCTGGCGACTTGCGACAGAGGCAAGAAAAAGAGAACCACAGTCGCGGTTTAGGCAGAACACAGCAGCGACTGAGATGCTTCAACTGTAGACGGGAATATCCTGACAGGGCGAAATCAACTGATGCGGGGTACCCGGCCGCCATCGGAGGCAGGGCCGGCAGGGCGAATCAAGGCCGCCCGGCTATTGCCTTGTTTATTCAGTAAATACCCCAACAAAGAATCTGACCAGGACTGATGAATCACCAGCGTTTGATGTTTTTCTTAACACGCAAGGACGGCTATTGCAGCACATACCAATTCGTCTTCTGACTCGATGGATCGCCGGGTCCGCGGGCGGCAGAAAAACTGCAAACCGAGGTTGTCACGCGCCGGATTATCCTGTACGCTTCCATGCTGGCGCTCTTTCATCTAACAAATCGTGAACTTCTCGATCCCAAAAGAAGATCCCTCCAAGAACTCAACACCATCGTGCGTAGGCCCCATGGTGGGCGCCAACTGTCGTGGATTTGTCACGGCAGATGTTTTTAGTGTCAGGACTTTGTCGTGAGGCCAACGCATCTATGTGGTAGCTTGAGAGGGGTTGAGCGGAATCGAGAGACGCAACACAAGAAAGGATTTAGACAGCTTCGGGCCCCGGGAAACATCATCCGGTAAAAACCCTACATGCTGTTTGAGGCTAGGTCTCATTATCATCACGAGGGAGTCGCCGTAAACCGGCTCTCCTCTTTGTGTCTAGCCCTAAGATTGTTTCTCTTGCTTGTAGCCTGTCCCTCCTTGGGGAGCCCCGCCCCTCCTTATATATGTTGAAGGGGCGGTTTACATGTGGAGTCCTATTAGGATTAGGACTAGTCTATCTCTAATACAAACCGGATACAAGTCCCGGTCTTAACTCCTTGTAAGACAAATATTCCTTATGCCTTTCCTCTTAAACCGGCCCACCATAGTATGAACCGGCCTTCCTGAACCGCCAGACGGGCCACCGGGTCTTGTTGCTCCTCTGGCCCGCCTGCCGGATTACCAATGAACTGTAAATCATCTGGTCTGTGCAGGTCTCCGGTGAATCGCCAAGTCCGGCCGGTTTATCCTTCCGGCCGGTTTACGCCGCGGGGCATATCCCCGACAATTAGCATCATGAATATTCAAGGAATTCATAGTAATAACATTGCAGTCATGCTCATCATTCAAAGATTGTATGCCAAACATTTTATTGCATTCTTCTTCTAACACTTTGGCACAATTATCGGAATCCTTATTTTCACGAAAAACATTAAAAAGAAGAAGCATGTGAGGCAATCTCAATTCCATTTTTTGTAGTGTTCTTTTATAAACTAAACTAGTGATAAAACAAGAAACTAAAAGATTCGATTGCAAGATATAAATATATACCTTCAAGCACTAACCTCCCTGGCAATGGCGCTAGAAAAGAGCTTGATGTCTACTACACAACCTTCTTCTTGTAGACGTTGTTGGGCCTCCAAGTGCAGAGGTTTGTAGGACAGTAGCAAATTTCCCTCAAGTGGATGACCTAAGGTTTATCAATCGGTGGGAGGCGTAGGATGAAGATGGTCTCTCTCCCAAGCAACCCTGCAACCAAATAACAAAGAGTCTCTTATGTACCCAACACACGCAATACAATGGTAAAATTGTATAGGTGCACTAGTTCGGCGAAGAGATGGTGATACAAGTGCAATATGGATGGTAGATATAGGTTTTTGTAATCTGAAAATATAAAAACAGCAAGGTAGCAAGCGATAAAAGTGAGCAGAAATGGTATTGCAATGCTTCGAAACAAGGCCTAGGGTTCATACTTTCACTAGTGAAAGTTCTCTCAACAATAATAGCATAACTAGATCATATAAAAATCCCTCAACTTGCAACAAAGAGTCACTCCAAAGTCACTAATAGTGGAGAACAAACGAAGAGATTACTGTAGGGTACGAAACCACCTCAAAGTTATTCTTTCCGATCAATCCATTGGGCTATTCCTATAAGTGTCACAATCAGCCCTAGAGTTCGTAGTAAAATAACACCTTAAGACACAAATCAACCAAAATCCTAATGTCACCTAGATACTCCAATGTCGCCTCAAGTATCCGCGGTATGATTATACGATATGCATCACACAATCTCAGATTCATCTATGCAACCAACACAAAGAACTTCAAAGAGTGCCCCAAAGTTTCTACCGGAGAGTCAAGACAAAAACGTGTGCCAACCCCTATGCATAGATTCCCAAGGTCACAGAACCCGCAAATTGATCACCAAAACATACATCAAGTGAATCAATAGAATATCCCATTGTCACCACGGGTATCATACGCAAGACATGCATCAAGTGTTCTCAAATCCTTAAAGACTCAATCTGATAAGATAACTTCAAAGGGAAAACTCAATCCATTACAAGAAGATAGAGGGGGAGAAACATCATAAGATCCAAGTAGAATAGCAAGGCTCGCGGTACATCAAGATCGTGCCGTATCAAGAACACGAGAGAGAGAGAGAGAGAGAGAGAGAGAGAGAGAGAGAGAGAGAGAGAGAGAGAGAGATCAAACACATAGCTACTGGTACATACCCTCAGTCTCGAGGGTGAACTACTCCGTCCTCGTCATGGAGAGTGCCGGGATGATGAAGATGGCCACCGGTGATGGATCCCCCACTACAAAAAAAGGACACATCCGTGACATTTTGGGCCGAACGAAAAAAATTTCTGTCATACTTATGACACTTCTATGATGATAATTGTGACAAAACCCGGTATCATTATATATGTGGTGGGGTCCTACTTCTATGACAAAAAATCATGATAGAAAATGGGCTTTTCGTCCTGGCAGGCCGGAGACGCAGCTGCATGACATTCTTCGGGCCATCCATGACGGAAAAAACCATGGTAGAAGCGAGGGCGAGGAAAATATCAGGGTGTTCCCGGTTAGGGTGGGTGGTCAGGGTCGAGCGATGTGCGTTTCTCTCATACACGCACGCGCGTGGGTGCGAGGCGTTGGGCTCTGACTGAACCCGAGTGAAGCGTTGGGCTCTAACTGAACCCGAGTGATTGCACTACAGGCTACTCGTTACTGAACCCGAGCAATCGATTGATGGCTGTTAACTGAACCCAATTGAGCGATTCCTTTGCTACTTCTGCTAACTGAAGTCGATCGATGCTGCCTCTGGATGAATAGTGAGTGTTGCTGGGGGGGTTTGGATGAACAGTTCCCGGTGGGGGTGAATGAACAGGACCCCGTGGTGTTGCCTCTGGATGAACAGGACCCCGGTCGATCGAGCCGGTTGGGGTTGGATGAACAGGACCCCGTGGAGGGCTGGATGAACAGGACCCCGTGGAGGGCTGGATGAACAGGACCACCCCGTGGAGGGCAGGATGAACAGTAGACGGTGGAGGGCTGGATGAACAGTAGCCCGTGGAGGGGTGGTTGAACAGGAGCCCGTGGAAAGGGCTGGTTGAACAGTAGCCGGTGGAGTAGCGCGCGGTGGAGGCTGGATGAACAGGAGCCCATGGATGAAGAGTCGCAGGTGGAGGCTGGAGGTGGTCGACGGGTGGATGAACAGTAGCCCGTGGAGGCTGGAGGGGGTCGACGATGGAGATGAACAGTATCCCGTGGAGTCCCATTTTGCGGTACGCCACACCCCTCCCGATGAACAGGACCCCCGTTTCGGCCGTATCGCTCCAACACAAGTCCGTTTCCTCTGTTTTGCGGTACGCCACACCACTCCCGATCAACAGGACCCCCGTTTCGACCGTAGGAGGTCCGTTTCCTCCATTTTGCGGTACGCTAGACCCCTCCCGATGAACAGGATCCCATTTCAAACGTGGCCGGTCAAACACAAAGCCGTTTCCTCTGTTCTGTGGTACGCCAGGCCTCGTTTCCATCGGCTGTTCTGTCCAAGCCGGTTGGCTCCCAAGCGTTCTGTTGCCTCCCGATGAACACGACGCATTCTGTTGCCTCCCCATGAACACGACAACGACACAGTTTCTCCGTTTCGACCAGCCATGTACACGAGCCCTGGCTGTACGTATGCGCGAGTAGACGTTCGAGACCCTGCCTGTATGTACGTACGTGGCCGTATTTTCTTTCTTGCACACTGGCCGCTGTACGTACATGTACATGCTACGTGCGCGCCTCTACTACGACACGTGCGCGCCTCTACATCGACCAGTATGTACGTACACGTTCGCGACCAGAATGAAAACGCTATGTACGCATTGATCAGGTGGGTCCCGACTGTCAGGCACTTCCTTGCCTGCGAAGATGTAGCTGGTGGGTCCCAGCAGTCAGGGGGCGAATCTTTTTTCTTGCCCGGACGCACTTCCTTGCGTGCGAAGATGTAACTGGTGGGTCCCAGCAGTTAGGGGGGACGTGTTTTTCATGAAACTAGATAACGTCCCGCGCGTTGCTGCGGAACATTTGGTCTAAAATACCTATCAAAGAGGTAGGCATAAAATAAATGTAAAAAAAATGAAAAATACTAAAACAATTTTTTGGCCCATTCGCCATATTTATTTTTGGCACCTACATACCTAACGTGTTTAACCCAGAAACCGTAGTACCCTCCAATTGAAAGACGTCTGAAATTTGCACTAATTAATGGTAATATTGTCCCAATAAATATCTGAAAGTTTGAACCCACACGATGAAAACCTACTTGCTGGCCTTTGTGAAAATTGAAGCATTGGGAAATTGAATAAAAAATGTGTGATCTGCTCAAACAGGTTACTTGAGATATTAATGTGTTATATTTGACAATTTGACTGACCTTGATGACCAATAGTTATGAAAAGACTGCAATATGCAAGCTCGTGGAATTTAGTACTCATCATCGTGTCATATTTCTTCGTGGGTATCGGTAAGCATTGCCAGAAATATATTTCGATCATCAACATTGAAGATTAGTAAAAAGCTAAAAGGACTTTAAGGATATGACCGAGCAAGACAAAAGAAATCAATGAAGGGAAAGCAGTAGTGCAGAAGAATAAATATGGGGCAAGAAAACGCATACCTAGTAAAGTACCGACTATCCAGTTGAACTACATGAATATGACTCCAAAAAAAATTGACTCAAATCAGATTAGGGGATGGGTTAAGAAAAAAATGAAAAAATCCGAAGTTAAAAGGTTAGAGTAGCAGGGGCGTGGCCATCGTTGGTTGCAATACCTGACCGGCATCTCCACTCCACCTGCCTATGCAAAAGGAAGCCAACACGAGACTGTTGTAAACCTGATTAGATCCAACTGGATACAACGGAAACCAATCTGCACCAATTCCCTAACGAAATTGAAGTTAACTTCGCCAGAAGAGAGAGAGAGAGAGGGGAAGACCACCGCCTTCTCGACGACGCTGCTGGGCACCAGACCAATTCACACCAAACCACAGTCGGAGAGAGCCGGCAGATGCACCAAGGGCGTGTTTGGTTTCTTGCTTCGCACCTGCATCGCACCCACCGTGCAATTTTCGCAATGTTTGGTAGGCTGTGCGCTGCTCGGCCAGCCCGACCGATGCAAAATAAGGCCCCAGCCAGCTGAGCTCGCACGCAAGTTTCGCCGTTCAGCGAGTTTGCATCCGCGCCGCACTCCACGCCGCACCCACGCGAGCGAAGAGGGCTAGGTTTCTCTCCTGTCGATTCACACCCGCATTCGCGCGCTCTCCCCACCCTCTCCTCTCTCCTGCGAACGGATCTCGCCGCCCGTCGCCTCGTGGGCACTCGCCGTCGCGCATCCTCTCCGCAGAGGTTGGACTCTCCTCCTCCCATCCCTCTTCCATCTGTCCCCATCCTCTCGGATCCCTCTCATCTCTCTCGCCCCTGTGCTGCTTCTTTCTACCGATGCGGATGTGAGCGGCGGCTAGGCGGAGGCTTGCCACCGTGGAAAAACAGGCTTCCGTCCAGCCCCATAAGTCGCGAAGTCAGTAGGAACCGCGACTAATGGGACCTTTAGTCATGATTCGAGGTGAACCGCGACCAAAGGCTGGGCCTGTGGCGCTCGGTGGCCACCGGTGCACGTGAGGGGCTTTAGTCGCGGTTGGCACGCCAACCGGGACTAAAGGTCCTCAGTGGCCCAAGGCCTTTAGATCATGGTTGGCGTGCCAACCGGATTAAAGGTTAGACCTTTAGTCGGTTGATCTGCCAACCATGACTAATGGCCCGAACCTTTAGTCGCTGTTGGCGGACCTTTAGTCCCGTTGGTCCGCCAACCGCGACTAAAGGGATTTGAGGGCTCATTTTCAAACTCTACCCCCGGATCGCCTTTTCAGTTTTAGAAAAAACAAAAGAAAATTATGGAAATGTCAAAAAATAAAATAAAATAAGTTTTCCATGTGATATGTGGTCTAGTTGTTGGGAAAATTAACAAATATGAATTTCGACTTTATTTGCAAAATCTCTCCGAAATTCTTAAAATTGGCATAACTTTTGCATACGAACTCGGATGAAAAAGTTTTTATATGAAAAATCATCTACTCGAAAAGTTACATCCGAATTTAACCGGGAACCCGTTAAACATTTTAGAATCCCCAAAACCTAACAGAAAAAAAAGATACGGGCTTTTAAGTTCGAGAGGCAAAAAATTCAAAAATTTCAAATTGTGGTCAAACTGTGGTCAAACAATGGTCAAACTAATTATTCTAGAATATTAGTGTTACTAAATAATTATTTCAGTTTTTTAAATTTTGGTCAAATCTGGTCAAACTGTGGTCAAAACATGGTCAAACTAATTATTCCGAAATATTAGTGTTACTAAATAATTATTGTTTTTAAAACAATAGTTTCAAACTCAAATAGTGAAATGTGTCACTTCATGCTCAAGCTAAATACCGAGGGTTAATAGAATTGACATCCTACTATTGTCGGAAAACAACAAGTGCAGACTTGGAAACGAGGAGAATAGAACCGGAAGTTAAGCGTGCTCAGCCGGGGAGTGGGAGGATGGGTGACCGTTCGGGAAGTTAGATGATTTGGAATTATGAGGGTGATTAGAGATTAGAGGATAAATTGAGCAATGATGAGGGTGGTGATTAGAGATTAGAGGTTAAAATAATTCAGAAATTTGAAAATAAAAAAAAATGAAAAAATTCGCAAAAAAAATTCGTAAAAAAATTTAAACCTGCGGAGGAGGCCTTTAGTCCCGGTTAGCCACGAGAACCGGACTAAAGCCTTTAGTCATGATTCGAAGAGGCGCGACTAAAGGGGGGTCTTTAGTCGCGCATAGTTAGTCGCGGTTGCAGACAGGGACTAAAGGCCTTCTTGAACCGCGACTAAAGGCCTTTTTTCTACCAAAGTGCCGCTCCTCAGCAGCGTTTTGGCGAGCCGAGCTCCGGCCATGGCCGCCGTGGCCGGGCGCGGCGTGTTTAGGTCGGAGCCGAGCTCCCAGCCATGGCCGCCGTGGCCATGGGAGTTGCTCCCTCGCTCATGTACAGCACGACACCCACACGCACACATGCGCGTGCTCACGCGCTCACCCCTGCCTCCACGCAGATGCAACCCACTCTTGGGATGCACATGCATGGGATTAGCATGTACATGCCGTGTCCTGAACCTCCTCTCCTAGATCTGTGTGATTAGCATGCATCTATGTGAGCTATTGGGCTAGTAATTTTTTTGATTAACATGGATCTATGTGAGCTAACTTGTGGAAATTAGAAGGAATCAGTAGGTAGGAAAGAGAAGTGCATATATTTGTGAGCTAATTTTTTTGATTATCATAGATCTATGTGAGTTAACTTCCTGAACAATGTGTTCATGTATTTATTTTGTTTTGATGATGCAAATAATGTCAATATTTTTAGTGGCTTTTGATCCTTTCAAACTATTGGTAGTAACACAACACATGACCTCTTATTTGTTAGGAAAATTCTACCTTGTGGATGCGGGCTATGCCGTG
The DNA here is from genome assembly GCA_021437245.1 of Aegilops speltoides. Taxonomy (NCBI): domain Eukaryota; kingdom Viridiplantae; phylum Streptophyta; class Magnoliopsida; order Poales; family Poaceae; genus Aegilops; species Aegilops speltoides. The sequence continues at coordinate 455,099,381 of CM038145.1, read as the reverse complement.
AGGCCAGGGTTTCTTCCACCATATAGGGCTACTCGCTATCATCTTACTGAGTTTGGTGAACGTGTCCCTCAAAACGACAAGGAATTATTCAACCTCCGCCACTCCTCATTGAGGATCACGGTTGAGAGGGCGTTTGCAGTTTTCGAGAACCGGTGGAGAATTGTGGACAACAAGCATCACCACCCTTATCTGTCACAAGTCAAAATCGTCCTAGCTTGCTGCATTCTTCATAATTGGATACTTCAGTGGGGAGAGGATGAGTTTGTACCACCTGAGCACACTTGGACTGGAAATCCAGCATCGGATGGTATGATTGACATAGAACATGATAATAGAACCTGGTCACAAATTAGAGATGGTTGGGCTGGGCATATGTGCCAATTCAACGAAGCTGACCATATTTTATTGTACTTGGTCAGAAAAACTATCCCCGAATATATGTGATGTAAAGACAATATAGATTTGTGGCTATCTAATATGTGAACTCTAGACTGTAATATGGACCATATGGATTTGTGGCTATCTAATATGTGAACTCTAGTATGTCTTGATTTATGTGCTATTTATGTGTTGGACTGGAAAAGAAGGATTCTTTAGTTATTTAGTACCATAAATTGCTTATATGTGTATATAAACTGCTTGTGTACCTATACAAACAGCAAAGATGCTGCTGAAATTTTGTTTTTTCTTACTTCAATCATCTCAGTCATTTTTAAGACGTGTGAACATATATTCTTTTATTACTTCAATCAGCAAAGATATCTAATTTGGAGTGCATATTACCTAAATTATATTCTAATTATTTTACATACATATCAATCACCCTTGAGTCAGATTCCACATCATACAACCTACCAAACAATATATGTTGTATACTGCATCTCTCATACAACCTCAGATGCAACACACCAAACAAAATCTGAGCTGAGCCTGGCTCATCTCATGCAGTACACCAAACACACATTTTAACTCAGTTTTGCATGGGCTCAACCAGGCTAGCCTCAACCAGGCTCCTTCATGCAATGCATGCTAGATGCACCCAGGCAACCAAACACGCCCCAAAGTCCGGTGGTCGTACCAGAGGACCAGACCCACATGCGGAGATTGCTTCCTTTCTTTTCTAGCCGCTGTGTTGTATTGTTGCCAAGGGAAAAGATTGGTCCTTTATTTTGGGAAGAGATGGAACCGTAAAAATGACGTGGGGAAAGATCGATCGGGCTTCTCTTTTTTGTAGGATGTGAGACGATCAGGAAGCATTCCGATTTATTTGTGCGATGGAATCGAGGATACGAAGAGATGGGATAGTAACGGAGGAGATGAACGATGTTGTGGAGGAAATAACTCTGGAGGAGACCAAGCGTGGGGGGAAAGCTTATAGTGTCGGTTTTTCTAATGAAATAATTTGAAGATATTATTATAGGAGTTTATAGGTCAGATCTGAGGTGGCTTGAGGGGAACTGCATGAGGTGACGTGGCTCGATGTGATTGGATGCTGAGGTGTCTATGCTGCATGTTGAGATAAATCAAGTAGTGGGGGATGAACTTCTTAAGTATATAGGATACGGTGGCCCGTCCAGGTGGTCCCTGTTGTCAGGTGGAGGAATAATTATTTTGCCCGTAATAGCGTACACTTCCTTGTCATGGTCAGGACCCACTATCGGCCTCTCCACGACTGATCCATGTCCGGTGGAAGCCGTTCCTTGACCACATTGACCACGCCGCGCCGAGAGCACCAGGGCGGTGGACGACGGCGAGGCCTAGGAAGGGGACGACGCGGAGCCGGGGAAGACGCGGCAGTGGATGCCCACGCGTAGAGGAGTATGAGGGTTCACTGGTTCGCTGCGGTGTGAGGCTTCCGTCGCCGCAGAATAACAGGGAGTGTGGGTGAGTAGAGGGATGGCCTGGCCAGCGGTGGGAGTAGTAGGGGGCGGTGAGGCCTCCGCCGCATCGCAGCCGGCCATGGGAGGCAGGAGCACGAGGCACGACCGGCACTGGTTTGGGCGGCTGGAGCAAGAAGACCAGAGGTTAAAGAAGCACTACTGCCGTTGGATGGACATCGTATGGTCACTGGAGATAGAATCATGCATATTGACTAAGTTGACAAAGCCCTCCGTCACCGTCAACTTAGTAGGCCCACAAGTCAGCCTGCCACTATACTGGGTCCTAGCTAGCATGGGGGTATTCATTTTTTTGTGCGTAATAAGGAGGCACTTCCTTGCATGCGAAGATAAAGCTGGTGGGTCCAAGCTGTCAGCGGAGGTAATCTTTTTTTCGTGAAATACAGAGGCCCTTTCGGTGGGTCCCAGATGTCAGGTGGAGGAATCATTATTTTGCGTGTAATAAGGAGGCTGACACGTCTCCAACATATCTACTTCTCCAAACACTTTTCCCCTTGTTTTGGACTCTAACTTGCATGATTTGAATGAAACTAACCCGGACTGACGCTGTTTTCAGCAGAAATGCCATGATGTTGTTTTATGTGTAGAAAACAAAAGTTCTCGGAGTGTCCTGAAAATCCACGGAGGCACTTTTTGGAAAATATAATAATACTGGCGAAAGAATCAAGACCAGGGGGCCACACCCTGTCCACGAGGGTGGGGGCGCGCCCCCTGTCTCGTGGGCCCCCTAAGGCTCCGCCGACCTCAACTCCAACTCCATATATTCCGTCTCGCGGAGAAAAAATCAGAGAGAAAGTTTCATCACGTTTTACGATACAGAGCTGCCGCCAAGCCCTAATCTCTCTTGGGAGGGCAGATCCGGAGTCCGTTCAGGGCTCCGGAGAGGGGGATTCATCGCTGTCGTCATCATCAACCATCCTCCATCACCAATTTCATGATGCTCACCGCCGTGCGTGAGTAATTCCATCATAGGCTTGCTGGACGGTGATGGGTTGGATGAGATTTACCATGTAATCAAGTTAGTTTTGTTAGGGTTTGATCCCTAGTATCCACTATGTTCTGAGATTGATGTTGCTATGACTTTGCTATGCTGAATGCTTGTCACTAGGGCCTGAGTGCCATGATTTCAGATCTGAACCTATTATGTTTTCATGAATATATGTGTGTTCTTGATCCTATCTTGCAAGTCTATAGTCACCTATTATGTGTTATGATCCGACAACCCCGAAGTGACAATAATCGGGATACTTCTCGGTGATGACCATAGTTTGAGGAGTTCATGTATTCACTATGTGCTAATGCTTTGTTCCGGTTCTCTATTAAAAGGAGGCCTTAATATCCCTTAGTTTCCACTAGGACCCCGCTACCACGGGAGGGTAGGACAAAAGATGCCATGCAAGTTCTTTTCTATAAGCACGTATGACTATATATGGAATACATGCCTACATTACATTGATGAATTGGAGCTAGTTCTATGTCACCCTATGTTATAGCCATTACATGAGGAATCACATCCGACATAATTATCCATCACTGGTCCAATGCCTACGAGCTTTTCACATATTGTGCTTCGCTTATTTACTTTTCCGCTGCTACTGTTACAACTACTACAAAACCATTATCTTTACTTTTTCCACTGTTACCTTTATTATCATACTACTTTGCTACTAATTACTTTGCTACAGTTACTAAGTTATCCAGGTGTGGTTGAATTGACAACTCAACTGCTAATACTCAATAATATTCTTTGGCTCCCATTGTGTCGAATCAATAAATTTGGGTTGAATACTTTACCCTCGAAAGCTGTTGCGATCCCCTACACTTGTGGGTTATCAAGACTAATTTCTGGCGCCGTTGCCGGGGAGCATAGCTCTATTCTCTGAGTCACTTGGGATTTATATCTGTTGATCACTATGAAGAACTTGAAAGACGCGAAAACTACGATCTATCCCTCAACTACGAGGGGAGGTAAGGAACTGCCATCTAACTCTGCACTAGATTCTCCTTCTATTTTGAGTAAACTTGCGACACCTAAACCTGCTACTGCTATGAACTCTGATATGTCGCATGTTATTGATGATGCCACTGCTGCTATGCATGATACTTATGATGAAACTACTTCTGTGCGTGTTACTACTTTGCCATTAGGTGAATTTCTTGATGAACAACTTGCTAGGGTTAGAGGGAACGAAATTATTGAAGATGCTATTATTGATGATAGTGATGATGAAAACTCTTCCAATGATTATGAATTGCCTGTTGTTCCTGAGGTTTATGTTATGAATGAAGAAGCTGCTAGAGCTATCTTTGCTTGCAATGATAGATATGATCTTAAGAAATTATTAGCTAAATGGAAGCAGCAGTCTCTTAATGCTAGAATGAAACCTGACCCTGCTTTTGCTACTTCACCTATTTGTGTTACTGATAAGGATTATGAATTCTCTGTTGATCCCGAGATTATTACTTTAGTTGAATCGATCCTTTTATGGCCTTGAATCAAACTGTTGTGGCACATCTTACCAAGTTGAATGATATAGCTACCCTGTTTACTCATGATGATAAATCTCGCTATTATTATATCCTTAAGATATTTCTGTTCTCGTTAAAGGGTGATGCTAAGACTTGGTATAATTCTCTTGCTCCTGGTTGTGTGCGTAGTCCCCAGGATATGATTTATTACTTCTCTGCTAAATATTTCCCTACTCATAAGAAACAAGCTGCCTTGCGGGAAATATATAATTTTGTGCAAATCAAAGAAGAGAGTCTCCCACAAGCTTGGGGGAGGCTTCTCCGGTTACTTAATGCTTTGCCGGATCATCCTCTCAAGAAAAATGAAATACTTGATATCTTTTACAATGGACTAACCGATGCTTCCAAGGACTACTTGGATAGTTGTGTTGGTTGTGTTTTCAGGGAAAGAACTGTCGACGAAGCTGAATTACTATTGAATAATATGTTGACTAATGAAAATAATTGGACTCTTCCTGAGCCAATTCCTGAGGCAATTCCTGAACCAATTGAGCCAACTCCTGAGCCTATGCCCAAACCCACTCCGAAGAAGAGAGGTGTTTTATTTCTCAATCCTAAAGATATGCAAGAGGCAAAGAAATCAATGAAAGAAAAAGGTATTAAAGCTGAAGATATTAAGAATTTACCTCCTATTAAAGAAATACACGGTCTTAATATACCGCCTGTTGAAGAACCACATTGTCTTGATAACCCGACATAGGTAGTAAAGGTAAATTCTCTCTATAGATATGATAAAGTTGAAATGCCCTCTAATAAATTTCATAGCCCATGCTTAGATGAATTTCATGACTTTATGGCTAGACAAGAAAGTTTTAATGCTTATATTGGTAGAGAGTTAAAGAATAATGCTTTCGAGATAGGACGCGTGAGCGATAATATGACTAGAGTTAAAGGTGAACTCAAGCTCATTAGCAAATATGCTTCTATTGTTGCTAATCAAGCTGAGCAAGTACTCAAAGCTCAAAATGAGTTGCTTGATGAATTAAATAATAAAAATGACTTTGCTATTAGAGTGGCTACTAGAACTGGTAGAATGACTCAGGAACCTTTGTATCCTGAAGGCCACCCTAAGAGAATCGAGCAAGATTCTCAGGGAAAAATTTAGAGGCACCTAGTTCTTTCAAAAAAAGAAAAAGAAAAAGATAGAACTCTGCATGCTTCTAGTGAACCTACTGTAGATATACCTGAGAATCCCAATGATATTTCTATTTCTGATGCTGAAACACAATCAGGTGAAGAACATGAAACTAGTGATAATGTTAATGATAATGTTCATGTTGATGCTCAACCTAGCAAAAATAATGATGTAGAGATTGAACCTGCTGTTGATCTTGATAACCCACAATCAACGAATCAACGTTATGATAAGAGAGATTTTGTTGCTAGGAAGCACGGTAGAGAGAGAGAACCATGGGTTCAGAAACCCATGCCCTTTCCTCCTAAACCATCCAAGACAAAGGATGATGAGGATTTTGAGCGCTTTGCTGAAATGATTAGACCTATTTTCTTACGTATGCGCTTAATTGATATGCTCAAAGTAAATCCTTATGCTAAGTATATGAAGGATATCATCACAAATAAAAGAAAGATACCGGAAGCTGAAATTTCCACCATGCTTGCTAATTACACTTTTAAGGGTGGAATACCAAAGAAACTTGGAGATCCGGGTGTACCAATTATACCATGCTCCATTAAAAGAAATCATGTTAGAACTGCTTTATGTGATATTGGAGCCGGTGTTAGTGTTATGCCTCTCTCTTTATATCATAGACTATAATTGAATAAGTTGACACCTACTGAAATATCTTTGCAAATGGCTGATAAATCAACTGCTATACCTGTCGGTATTTGTGAGGATGTGCCTGTTGTGGTTGCAAATGTCACTATCTTAACGTACTTTGTTATTTTTGATATTCTCGAGGATGATAGTATGTCGATTATCCTTGGTAGACCTTTTTTGAATACTGCAGGGGCTGTTATTGATCGCAACAAAGGCGATGTCACTTTTCATGTTAATGGTAATGAGCATACGGTACACTTTCCGAGGAAACAATCTCAAGTTCATAGCATTAATTCTATTGGAAAAGTTCCAACTATCATTGTTGGAGGTTTTGAATTTCCTCTCCCTACTGTCAAGAAAAAGTATGATATTCTTATTGTTGGGTATGTTCATATCCTCGTTGAGGTAACTTAGTGTTATTCGAAATTTCTCAGGTTCCGTGTTATTCAGAATGATTTTGTTAACAAGACTTGATCAACCTTGTTAGTGGATTCATTTTGATGATCGTGAGATGGATGAAACTAGAAGGCACAACCTTCTGTACCATCTTTTTACTTTCTGTTATTTAGATTAAATAAAGCAAAAATAGTATTATCTGTCTATTTTTTGAAATATCCGTGCAATAAAAAATATCCCGAAAATAAAAGTGCTCCAAATGCGCTGTAAATTTAGTATGATTTTTATGGAATATTTGAGATTTTAGGCACTGAAATCACTGCAGGAGGGGCAAGCACCAGGCCACGAGAGTGGAGGGTGCGCCCCCTATCTCGTGGGCCCCTGGTGGCCCCCTCCACTTATGCCAGCACCCACACACTCCATCTTCTACCCAAAAAAATTCCCCATCCAGCTCAAGCACGAGTTCTAGCTCATTTTGCTGCGATTTTTGATCTCCTTGCTCAAAGTTCCATTCACAAAACTGCTTTGGGAGATTGTTGCTTGGTATGTGACTCCTCCATTGGTCCAATAAGTTTTTGTTCTAGTGCTTTATTCATCGCAAATTTTTGATCCATAGGTGACCATGTTCTTGAGCTTGCATGTTCAATTTATGAGGTCCCAAGTAATTCCAATGCATGATATAGGCTCTAGGCACTTGTAGGAGTAGTTGCAATCAATCTTGTTTAGTTTTATTCACTTTTATTTTGCAGTTACTAAAATTTCAGAAATTTTTCAGAAAAAGAATTATGTCTAGGAGAATGTACCAAGGTGGTTCCTCGGTAAAGAAAGGACCCAGGATTGCTATACGTGAGCAAGATGTTGAATTACCGAGGGACGCAGATGTACGAGCTTGTGAGTGGCCATCCGATGATTTTATGGTCGAAGCAGGCTTTAAGGAGGAATTTGACGCGTATGTGCGTAATGCTGAGCTGGAGGACTTCTTACAAGATAAGTTTCCTCAGTACTATCAATTGACTGATTCCTTTGTGCGGAGGTTTAAATATAACTGTACGCGTAATTCTCCTAGTGTCCTATTTGATATTTGTGATACATATTATACCATGGACCTAGAGGATTTTACGACTGCTTGCAAATTTCTGCAGTGGGGTAATATTAATGATCCTCACAAATCTGAATTTAGAGATTTCCTTGCTAGTATTACTGTGGGAGAATCTAGGGACACAGCACAAGCTACCATAGGGAGCATTCATTTTCCTTCTATACATTATTTTGCTCTCTTCATTGGTAGATGCATTAACGGTAAAGACGAAGCATGCCATATGTGTGTCCCTGATCTCTGTGTCCTCAAGAGTGTTGTGTTAGGTTATAAAGGTTATAACTTGGGGGCAATAGTTGCCCGTAGGTTACAGAATAATGGTAGACTTGGAGATTTATTTGGAGGAATTTACGCAACCCGTGTGGCTAATTATCTTGGTATAGCCCCACGAGAGGGGGATGTGATGATACCTCCTGCTTATTTAGATTATGACGCTATGGTCAATCATCATTTTCTTAGGAGGAATGAACAATTCCTCCATTATCGACTAATCTATGACAGACGCAACGTCATCCATGTTACTCTTCCTGCTCCTCTCCTTTTTGATTATCAGGCAAAAGGAAGATATGTTGTTACCAGGGAGGAAGCGGCTGAACACGAGGGGAGAGCGGAGGCAGCTCGCCAACATGCCGTAGCTCAGGAGGCGGTTGCTGCTGCATCTCAGTACGACCCCAGCTACAACTACGGATATCAGCCAAGCGGTCCTTAGTACTAGACCAACTTAGGCCAAAAGCCTAAGCTTGGGGGAGTACGTATTTCTCACCGACTTTACATTCATGTTCACACACTAGTCGTCGGTGCTCATACTCTCTCATTGTATTATCCATGTTAGTTTAATTTTCTTTCTCGCTTTCTTCTTGTGTGTTTGATAAACTTTAAGAAAAACCCCAAAAAATAGTTAGTTTAATTTCCATGCTTGTAGTAGAAATTAGAATGAAAACCCAAAAAGATTTCTAGTTCTTCTTCTTACTTGTTGGGAGCTTTCCCGTGTAAATAGTTTTATTTTCTTTTCTTTCCTTTGTGGGTCGAGAAGACCATATTGAAAATATTTAGTGGCTCTCATATGCATGATTGTTTATTTAACTTAGAGCCCATATTATCTTGTCTTCTCTTTTGAGTTGAATGCTTGCATATTCCAGCTTAGTCCAATGCACGTGCATTATTATTATTATACACATCGTTCGGTCGTGCAAGTGAAAGGCAATAATGACGATATATAATGGACTTACTGAGATGAGAAAAGCCGGTATGAACTCGACCTCTCTTGTTTTTGTAAATATGATGAGTTCATCATTTCTGATTCAGCTTATTATGAAGTAAACATATTTGCAATGACATTTAGAGATTATAGTTGCTTGTGCCATGCTTGATTAGCTATGAGTTATAATGGTTTACCATGTGTGCCAACATGCTATTAGAATGATTATGATGTGGTATGATGGGATGGTATCCTCCTTTGAATGAATTAAGTGATTCGACTTGGCACATGTTCACGCATGTAGTTGAAACAAATCAACATATCCTTCATGATATTTATGTTCATGGTGGATTATATCCTACTCATGCTTGTTCTCGGTGTAAATTAATGTTAATGCATGTTTATGACTGTTGTCGCTCTCTCTGTTGGTCGCTTCCCAGTCTTTTGCTAGCCTTCACCTGTACTAAGCGGGAATACTGCTTGTGCATCCAAACTCCATAAACCCCAAAGTTATTCCATATGAGTCCACCATACCTACCTATATGCGGTATTTACCTGCCGTTCCAAGTAAATTTGTATGTGCCAAACTCTAAACCTTCAAATGAAATTCTGTTTTGTATTCTCGAGCAGCTCATGCTTCAACTAGGGCTGCCTATATCTTCCATGCTAGGTGGGTTATTCTCAAGAGGAGTGGACTCCGCTCCTCATTCACGAGAAAGGGCCGGTAACCGAGATGCCCAGTCCCATGATCCAAAAAGATAAAAGCAAATCAAAATAATTAAACAAAACTCCCCCAGGGCTGTTGTTAGTTGGAGGCACTCGTTGTTTCGAGCAAGCCATGGATTGATGCTTGTTAGTGGTTGGGGGAGTATAAATCTTTACCATTCTGTTTGGGAACTGCCTATAATGCATGTAGTATGGAAAATACAGCCATCTCATAGTTGTTGCGTTGACAGTAAAAGTATGCCGCTCAAAATGTTATTCAATCTCTATTTTAAAATCGAGCTCTGGCACCTCTACAAATCCCTGCTTCCCTCTGCGAAGGGCCTATCTATTTACTTTTACATTGAGTCATCACCCTTCTTATTAAAAAGCACCCACTGGAGATCACACTGTCATTTGCATTCATTATTATTGGTTTATATTGGGTATGACTTGACTGGATCTCTTTTACCATGAATTACAATGCTTAGTCAGTCCCTGATCTTTAAAGGTGCTCTGCATTTATGTTTTGCGGTCTCAGAAAGGGCTAGCGAGATACCATTTTGTTATATCATGTTATGATTGTTTTGAGAAAGTGTTGTCATCTGAGTTTTATTATTATGGCTCGCTAGCTGATTATACTATTGATATGAGTAATTGTGAGACCTAAGTGTTATTGTGAGTATGGTTAGTTCATAATATTTGCTGAAACCTGAATGCTGGCTTTGCATGTTTACAACAACAAGAGCAAACAGAGTTTGTAAAAGTTTTTCTTTATCACTTTCAATTTAACAACTGAATTGTTTGAGGACAAGCAAAGTTTTAAACTTGGGGGAATTGATACGTCTCCAACGTATCTACTTTTCCAAACACTTTTGCCCTTGTTTTGGACTCTAACTTGCATGATTTGAATGAAACTAACCCGGACTGACGCTGTTTTTAGCAGAACTGCCATGATGTTGTTTTATGTGTAGAAAACAGAAGTTCCCGAACTGTCCTGAGAATTCATGGAGGCACTTTTTGGAAAATATAAAAAATACTGGCGAAAGAATCGAGACCAGGGGGCCCACACCCTGTCCACGAGGGTGGGGGGCGCGCCCTCCCCCTGGGCGCGCCCCCTGTCTCGTGGGCCCCTAAGGCTCCGCCGACCTCAACTCCAACTCCATATATTCCGCCCGGAGAAAAAAAATCAGAGAGAAAGTTTCATCGCCTTTTACGATACGGAGCCGCCGCCAAGCCCTAATCTCTCTCGGGAGGGCTGATTTGGAGTCCGTTCGGGGCTCCGGAGAGGGGGATTCATCGCTGTCGTCATCATCAACCATCCTCCATCACCAATTTGATGATGCTCACCGCCGTGCGTGAGTAATTCCATCGTAGGCTTGCTGTACGGTGATGGGTTGGATGAGATTTACCATGTAATCAAGTTAGTTTTGTTAGGGTTTGATCCCTAGTATCCATTATGTTCTGAGATTGATGTTGCTATGACTTTGCTATGCTGAATGCTTGTCACTAGGGCCTGAGTGCCATGATTTCAGATCTGAACCTATTATGTTTTCATGAATATATGTGTGTTCTTGATCCTATCTTGCAAGTCTATAGTCACCTATTATGTGTTATGATTCGACAACCCCGAAGTGGCAATAATCGGGATACTTCTCGGTGATGACCATAGTTTGAGGAGTTCATGTATTCACTATGTGCTAATGCTTTGTTCCGGTTCTCTATTAAAAGGAGCCCTTAATGTCCCTTAGTTTCCACTAGGGCCCCGCTACCACGGGAGGGTAGGACAAAAGATGTCATGCAAGTTCGTTTCTATAAGCACGTATGACTATATACGGAATACATGCCTACATCACATTGATGAATCGGAGCTAGTTCTATGTCACCCTATGTTATAGCTATTACATGAGGAATCACATCCGATATAATTATCCATCACTGATCTAATGCCTACGAGCTTTTCACATATTGTGCTTCGCTTATTTACTTTTTCGTTGCTACTATTACAACTACTACAAAACCATTATGTTTACTTTTTCCACTATTATCTTTATTATCATACTACTTCACTGCTAAATACTTTGCTGTAGATACTAAGTTATCCAGGTGTGGTTGAATTGACAACTCAACTGCTAATACTCAATAATATTATGTGGCTCCCCTTGTGTCGTATCAATAAATATGGGTTGAATACTTTACCCTCGAAAGCTGTCGCGATCCCCTGCACTTGTGGGTTATCAAAGGCATTTCCTTGCGTGCGACCGTGGACCCAGCTGTTAGCCTCTCCACGTACAGTCCACTTCAGATGCATGTCGGTCATTGACCACGCTGACTAGGCCGCGCCGAGAGCACCAGGGCGATGGACGACGGGGAGGCCTAGGAAGGGAACGACACGGAGGTAGGAAAGACTCGACAGTTGTTTCCCACACAGAGGGGAGTACGACTATACGAGGGTTTATTGGTTTATCTGCCGTCACCGGAGAATAACAACAGGTGTGGGTGAGTATAGGGATGGCTAGGCCAACGATGGGAGCACGGTGGGGTGGTGAGGCCTGCACGGCAGCACAGCCGGCCGTGGGGAGGAGGGAGCAGGCAGTCCCACCGGCGCTTGTTTGAGCGGCTGGACCAGGAAGAGCAGATATTGAAGAAGCACGACGACCGTTGGATGGACATCCAACAGTCACTGCTTGTGTGTCAACCTTTTTTTAGGAAAGCCTCAAATCTGTGGAAAACATCATACAACCCATCTGCCATTGTTTCTAACAATTTACAGCCCATTTGCTAGTTCTTAAGGGTTTTTTTGGAGCCCATATTCTTTTTGTTAGCATTATAGCCCATATTGTGGCCACGGTTAAAAAATTATACGAAGTTTTGCATATTTCGGTGCGGTCCGAACTGTTTTTCATCCCGAAATTTCGAGTCACATTCAAACTGATTTTAAAAATAAATGTATATCAATATAAACTCCAACAAATTGTCCACGCATAAAAATCAATGCAATTTAAAATCTCGAAATGAAAAAAAGAAATTTGAAATTAATTGCCGGTTTGATGCGTTTTAAAAATGTACATTCGATTTCTCATTACTCTTAGGCCATTTTCTCAGCCAGCCGAATGAAGATCTCCTCGTCTTGAAAGATTTGCAGCCCAACAGGCCTGACAAAGTGACTTACTTGGCAAATCACAAAAAAACAGGGATGTGGCTGTGGACCCATCTGTCAGCCTCTCCACGTACAGTACTCTTCCGATGGAAGTCGGTCGTTGACCACATTGACCACGCCGCGCCAAGAGCACCAAGGCGGTGGACGATGGCGAGGCCTAGGAAGGGGACGACGCGGAGCCGGGGAAGACGCGGCAGTGGATGCCCACGTGGAGAGGAGTATGAGGGTTCACTGGTTCGGCTGCGGTGTGAGGCTGCCGTCGCCGCAGAATAACAGGGGGTGTGGGTGAGTGGAGGGATGGCCTGGCCAGCGGTGGGAGTAGTATGGGGGCGGTGATGTCACAGCCCTAGAATAATGTTTGTAATTAGTGGCATTGCATCCATGCATCATGTCTAAATTCTGAAAGTTGAACTGAGGAAATTTGAAAGCCTCAAAAATTCAATTAAAAGAAGGGCAAATAACCCTGGAAAATGCATCCAATGTTTCCAGAATGCACTTCAATGATGTTTGATATTTTTTCCAAGGGTTCTGACCCAAACCAAAAATATGGAACATTTTTGAGGAATTATTTTGGCCATTTGGATTTAAATCAATAAATATTTGAGTTGGATTTAATTATCCTATAAAAGAATTATAAGTCCAACAATTCTGAAAATTTGTGAGTGACTTTGAATACTTTGTATCAAGCCACATAAATCTTTTCAGAAGCTACTAAAATGATATGATTTTTAAATCAAATCAAAACAAACCAGGAAATAGAAAACAAAAAGCAATAGGAAAAAATCAGAAAGGAGAAGGGAGAAGCTACCTGGGCCTTACCTGGCGGCCCAACAATCGGCCCAGCCGACTGGCTCTGCCAGTCATCCCCTTCCTCCCGCCAGTGTGCACTGTGCGTGGCGCACGCAGAGGAGGCGAGGGCCACCTCCTGCTTCGCTACCGAGGCTTGTCCTCCTTCCCGACCCCACTTCGAGATGCCCAGAGCCCCTCGACCCCTCGCTCTCTCCCTCTCCTCGTTCCCCTCCTCGCTTTCGTTCTCTCACGCACACCAACGCTGCGTGTCGCCACCGCCGCATTGCTGCTCGCCCACCGCCACCCTTGCGCTAAAAGCCATCCTAGAAGCTCCGCCTCACCGCACTTCTTCGCCTTATCGACTGAAGGGACCCCGGGAGGTCGACAGCATCGCTAGGATCGCCGTCTTCGCCGCCTACTGCCGCACCTCGCCGTCGTCGATTCACGGGCTCCAGTGCGTCCCCGAGCCAACCGACCACCCAACTGACCCGCGGTGAGCCTCGAAGCGCTCCCTCTCCCTTTTGCTCGCTTCGTGCCGTAGCGCCGTTCCTCGCCATGACCGAAGCCGCCCTCCGCCGTGGCCGTTGTTCCTGCAGCGACCGTGCTTCTCTGCTCGGATCCGCGCACCCCACAGGCTCCTGGAGCAACCAGGAGGCCAACGCCACCCCTAGCCGGCTTCCTTGCGAGCTGCGGCCCCGCAGCCGCACACCTTCGAGCTCCGGCTGCCGCCCGGCTCGTCGCCTCCGCCATTACAGGCCGCCCCAGTGCACCACACGGCCACCAACGCTTGCGCCACACCGCTAGCTCTCCGTAGCCGCAAACCGCGCACGAAATGGTGCTCTACAGCGCCGTCCCGAGCAATGCCGGCGAGCCACCGCCACGGGATTTGGTCGTCGACGGCTAACCGCCGTTGTGGATGACGTGGCACTTAATTAGGAGCTAATCACCCGGTTAACTAATCCAAAGGACAACGATAAAGGCCCAGCCCGGCTAAATATCTTGTTAGATTTTTAACTAATCGTAATTAGTCACTGTGACACTGACATGCGGGTCCCACTGCCAGGTTTGACCGCTGTGGACTTGATAACGTCACCCTGACGCAATAAATCATTTACTGGATTTATTCTTATTCAGGAAATTCCAGAAAATGCTTCAAACTTCAAAAATTCATAGAAAATTATCTACAACTCCAAATGAAATAAATTATATATGAAAAATGATCAGAAAAATCCAATCTATCCATCTATACTAGTTTCATGCATGTTTAAACAAGCTAACTTGCTGTTTAATGCAAAACATGATAAAGCACTATTTAAGATCACAAGTGAGTTTGACCTTTGAATCTTTGGTTCAAAATAGCTCAAACCCATTTGGTTGTAGTTGCCTTAGCCCAACACACTCATTTTACCATGTCATGATCATGCATCATATTGTTGCATTGCATTGATTGTGTTTCCTCTCTGTTGCCGGTAATTGTCCCCCTAGTAGACGTGGTTCTGACGATGAGATCGATGACACCGATGAAGAGCTATATTATCTTTAGAAGTGCCAGGCAAGCAATCCCCCCTTGTTCATTTCGATACAATCCCACTCTCTCGCTCCTGCTCTCTTTTACTGCATTAGGACAACAACGATTCAACTGTTACACGCTGCGATAGTTGAACCCCTTTCCTCTGCATGACCTGTCATTGCCACAGTAAATAGATGAAACCCACTAGCATGAGTAGGAGTTGTTTGAGCCCTGATGTGCCTACTCATTCATGCTTGTTTGTCATGCCTGCTACTACTTAGAGTTGAGTCAGGTCTGATTCATCGGGAATGAATTGGAAAGTGGTGAACATGTCCTACTGTGTGTGAGCTATGTGTGTGAACACGATTTGGTAAAGGTAGCGGTGAGAGGCCATGTAGGAGTACATGGTGGGTTGTCTCATTGAAGCCGCCCTCAGGAACTGAGTTCTGTGTTTGTGATCCATGAACAACTACTACCACGCATTGGAATGCTTAAGTGCCCCTCTCGACTTATTAATCAACCTGATCTCTGTCCAGGAGTTGTAACTAGTTTCTGGTGTTTGTAGGTAGTGTTAGTAGTCTACCAAGTGGCACCCGGTACAGGAGGGCTTGGGACAGACTAGGCACAGTGGCCCGGTGTACCAAGTGGCACCCGGATGGTGGACTTGGGAACCCTGCACACATCGTTTGGGGCTGTGAGCGACACCCCGGCCGGAACTCCTTGCGGATGGAACCCGAATAGGCGATAAACCTGGACGAGAGACCTATGTGGTTAGTCAGGTCGTGGCCGACTCCCTCGCCAGGCTTCCGCCTGAAGGTTGCCGAGATACACGAGGTGTACATGGCGGTAAGTGGCGAGAGCGTGTGTGAAGAGGTACACCCCTGCAGGGTTAATATGATCTATTCGAATAGCCGTGTCATGCGAAAAAGGACTTCGGGTTGCTGTACAGTTCATAGACAAGTGAAAGTGGATACTCTAAAATACACAAGATAAGCGTGAGTGCTATGGATGGCGTTCTCGTGAGGAGGCGACGGGCAGATCCCTAGTGGTGTATTGATATGGTGAATATGTGGACTCGTGCGCCACCTCAAAGAGTTACATTGCGTCGTAGTTCAGATAGCCACCGAGTCAAAGCTGGCTTGCTGCAGCTTAAACCCCACCATCCCTTTGTTGATAATGATGCATATGTAGATAGTTCTGATGTAAGTCTTGCTGGGTACATTTGTACTCACGTTTGCCTATTTTATGTTTTTGCAGAGCGACTTCAGTCGCATTAGTAGTTCCGCTTGGACTTCGATGTTTAGCTTGTTACCTCAGCTAAGATCTTGTTGAAGGAAATATGCCCTAGAGGCAATAATAAAATTATTATTTATTTCCTCATATCATGATAAATGTTTATTATTCATGCTAGAATTGTATTAACCGGAAACATGATACATGTGTATACATAGACAAAACTAGTCACTAGTATGCCTCTACTTGACTAGCTCATTAATCAAAGATGGTTATGTTTCCTAACCATAGACATGTGTTGTCATTTGATTAGTGGGATCACATCATTAGAAGAATGATGTGATTGACATGACCCATTCCGTTAGCCTAGCACTTGATCGTTTTGTATACTGCTATTGATTTCTTCATGACTTATACATGTTCCTGTAACTATGAGAATTATGCAACTCCCGTTTACCCGAGGAGCACTTTGGGTACTACCAAACATCACAACGTAACTGGGTGATTATAAAGGATTACTACAGGTGTCTCCGAAGGTACATGTTGAGTTGGAGTATTTCGAGATTAGGTTTTGTCACTCCGATTGTCGGAGAGGTATCTCTGGGCTCTCTCGGTAATGCACATCACTATAAGCCTTGCAAGCAATGTAGCTAATGAGTTAGTTACGGAATGATGCATTATGTAATGAGTAAAGAGACTTGCCGGTAATGAGATTGAACTAGGTATTGGATACTGACGATCGAATCTCGGGCAAGTAACATACCGATGACAAAGGGAACAATGTATGTTGTTATGCGGTTTGACCGATAAAGATCTTCGTAGAATATGTAGAAACCAATATGGGCATCCAGGTCCCGCTATTGGTTATCGACCGAGAATGGTTCTAGGTCATCTCTACATAGTTCTCGAACCCGTAGGGTCCGCATGCTTAACGTTACGATGACAGTTTTATTATGAGTTTATAAGTTTTGATGTACCGAAGTTTGTTCGGAGTCCCGGATGTGATCACGGACATGACGAGGAGTCTCGAAATGGTCGAGACATAAAGATTGATATATTGGAAGCCTATGTTTGGACATCGGAATGGTTCCGGGTGAAATCAGGATTTTACCGGAACACCGGGGGTTTACCGGAACCCTCCCGGGGGATAATGGGCCTTAGTGGGCCAAGAGGGAGAAGAGGAGGGCCGGCCAGGGCAGGCCGCGTGCCCCCTCCCCCCTAGTCCGAATAGGACAAGGAAGAGGGGGGGCGGCGCCCCCCTTTCCTCATTCCTCTCCCCCCTTTCCTTCTCCACCAAGGCAAGAGGGGGGAGTCCTACTCCCGGTGGGAGTAGGACTCCTCCAGGCGCACCCCTAGGGGGCTGGCCGCACCTCCCCCCTCCCTCCTTTATATACGGGGGCGGGGGGCACCCCATAGACACACAAGTTGATCTACGGATCGTTCCTTAGCCGTGTGCGGTGCCCCCTCCACCATATTCCACCTCGGTCATATCGTCGCGGAGTTTAGGTGAAGTCCTGCGCGGTAGAACATCATCATCGCCACCACGCCGTCGTCTTGACGGAACTCATCTCCGAGCTCTGTTGGATCGGAGGTCGGAGATCGCCATCGAGCTGAACGTGTGCTGAACTCGGAGGCTCCGTGACGCTCGATGCTTGGATCGGTCGGATCGTGAAGACGACGGCTACATCAACCGCGTTGTTAACGCTTCCGCTTCGAGGGTACATGGACTAACACTCTTCCCTCTCGTTGCTATACCATCACCATGATCTTGCGTGTGCGTAGGAATTTTTTGAAATTACTACGCTCCCCAAGAGTGGCATCCGAGCCTAGGTTTTATGCGCTGATGTTATATGCACGAGTAGAACACAAGTGAGTTGTGGGTGATATAAGTCATACCGCTTACAAATGTCATACTTTGGTTCAACGGTATTGTTGGATGAAGCGGCCTGACCGACATTACGCGTGACGCTTACGCGAGACTGGTTTACCGCCGTGCTTTACACACAGTGACTAGCGGGTGTCGGTTTCTCCAACTTTAGTTGAACCGAGTGTATACGCCGGTCCTTGCGAAGGATAAAATAGCACCAACTTGACGAACTATCGTTGTGGTTTTGATGCGTAGGTAAGAACGGTTCTTGCTCAGCCCGTAGCAGCCACGTAAAACTTGCAACAACAAAGTAGAGGACGTCTAACTTGTTTTTGCAAGGCATGTTGTGATGTGATATGGCCAAGACGTGATGAGATATTTTATGGTATGAGATGATCATGTTTGGTAACCAAAGTTATCGGCAACTGGCAGGAGCCATATGGTTGTCGCTTTATTGTACGAAATGCAAACGCCCTGTAATTGCTTTACTTTATCACTAAGTGGTAGTGATAGTCGTAGAAGCAATAGATGGCGTAAACGACAACGATGCTACGATGGAGATCAAGGTGTCGCGCCAATGACGATGGTGATCACGACGGTGCTTCGGAGATGGAGATCATAAGCACAAGATGATGATGGCCATATCATATCACTTATATTGATTGCATGTGATGTTTATCCTTTATGCATCTTATCTTGCTTTGATTGACGGTAGCATTTTAAGATGATCTCTCACTAAAATTATCAAGAAGTGTTCTCCCTGAGTATGCACCGTTGCCAAAGTTTGTCGTGCCCAGACACCACGTGATGATCGGGTGTAATAAGCTCTATGTCCATCTACAACGGGTGCAAGCCAGTTTTGCACACACAGAATACTCAGGTTAAACTTGACGAGCCTAGCATATGCAGATATGGCCTCGGAACACGTAAGCCGAAAGGTCGAGCGTGAATCATATAGTAGATATGATCAACATAGTGATGTTCACCATTGAAAACTACTCCATCTCACGTGATGATCGGTTATGGTTTAGTTGATTTGGATCACGTAATCACTTAGATGACTAGAGAGATGTCTGTCTAAGTGGGAGTTCTAAAGTAATATGATTAATTGAACTTAAATTTATCATGAACTTAGTACCTGATAGTATTTTGCTTGTCTATGTTTGTTTGTAGATAGATGGCTCGTGCTGTTGTTCCGTTGAATTTTAATGCGTTCCTTGAGAAAGCAAAGTTGAAAGATGATGGTAGCAATTACACGGATCGGGTCCGTAACCTAAGGATTATCCTCATTGCTGCACGAAAAAGTTACGCCCCGAAGCACCGCTGGTGCCGAACTGCTTCTTGATGATGCAACCGACAACGTTAAGAACGTCTGGCGAGCAAAGCCGATGACTACTCTATAGTTCAATGTGCCATGCTTTACGGCTTAGAACCGGGTCTTCAACGACGTTTTGAACGTCATGGAGCATACGAGATGTTCCAGGAGTTAAAGTTAATATTTCAAGCAAATGCCCGGATTGAGAGATATGAAGTCTCCAATAAGTTCTACAGCTGCAAGATGGAGGAGAATAGTTCTGTCAGTGAGCATATACTCAAAATGTCTGGGTATAATAATCACTTGATTCAACTGGGAGTTAATCTTCCGGATGATAGCGTCATTGACAGAGTTCTTCAATCACTGCCACCAAGCTACAAGAGCTTTGTGATGAACTATAATATGCAAGGGATGAACAAGACTATTCCCGAGCTCTTCGCAATGCTAAAAGCTGCGGAGGTAGAAATCGAGAAGGAGCATCAAGTGTTGATGGTCAACAAGACCACTAGTTTCAAGAAAAAGGGCAAAGGGAAGAAGAAGGGAAACTTCAAGAAGAATAGCAAGCAAGTTGCTGCTCAAGAGAAGAAACCCAAGTCCGGACCTAAGCCTGAAATCGAGTGCTTCTACCGCAAGCGGTAGTCATTTGAGCGGAACTGCCCCAAGTATTTGGCGGATAATAAGGATGGCAAAGTGAAAAAAGGTATATGTGATATACATGTTATTGATGTGTGCCTAACTAGAGCTGGAAGTAGCACTTGGGTATTTGATATTGGTTCTTGCTAATATTTGCAACTCAAACAGGACTATGGAATAAGCGAGCATCGCCAAGGACGAGGTGACGATGCGCGTGGAAAGCGATTCCAAAGTCGATGTGATCGCGATCGGCTCGCTACCTCTACATCTACCTTCGGGATTAGTTTTAGACCTGAATAATTGTTATTTGGTGCCGTGTTGAGCATGAACATTATATATGGATCTTGTTTGATGCGAGACGGTTATTCATTTAAATCGAGAGAATAATGGTTGTTCTATTTATATGAGTAATATTTTTATGGTCATGCACCCTTGAAGAGTGGTCTATTTTATTGAATCTTGATAGTAGTGATACACATATTCATAATGTTGAAGCCAAAAGATGCAGAGTTGATAATGATAGTGCAACTTATTTGTGGCAATCGCCGCTTATGTCATATCGATGTAAAGCGCATGAAGAAACTCCATACTGATGGACTTTTGGAATCACTTGATTATGAATCACTTGGTACTTGCGAACCGTGCCTCATGGGCAAGATGACTAAAACACCATTCTCCGGTACTATGAAGAGAGCAACAGATTTGTTGGAAATCATACATACAGATGTATGTGGTCCGATGAATGTTGAAGCTCGTGGCGGATATCGTTATTTTCTCACCTTCACAGATGATTTAAGCAGATATGGGTATATCTACTTAATGAAGCATAAGTCTGAAACATTTGAAAAGTTCAAAGAATTTCAGAGTGAAGTGGAAAATCATCATAACAAGAAAATAAAGTTTCTACGATCTAATCGTGGAGGAGAATATTTGAGTTACGCGTTTGGTTTACATTTGAAACAATGCGGAATAGTTTCGCAACTCACGCCACCCGGAACACCACAACGAAATGGTGTGTCTGAACGTCATAATCGTACTTTACTTGATATGGTGCGATCTATGATGTCTCTTACCGATTTACCGCTATCGTTTTGGGGTTATGCTTTAGAGACGGCCGCATTCACGTTAAATATGGCACCATCAAAATCCGTTGAGACGACGCCTTATGAACTGTGGTTTGGCAAGAAACCAAAGTTGTCGTTTCTTAAAGTTTGGGGCTACGATGCTTATGTGAAGAAACTTCAACCAGATAAGCTTGAACCCAAATCGGAGAAATGTGTCTTCATAGGATACCCAAAGGAGACTATTGGGTACACCTTCTATCACAGATCCGAAGGCAAGACATTCGTTGCTAAGAATGGATCCTTTCTAGAGAAGGAGTTTCTCTCGAAAGAAGTGAGTGGGAGGAAAATAGAACTTGATGAGATAATCAGATCTACTCCCTTATTGAAAGTAGTCCATCACAAGAACCGGTTCCTGTGACAACTACACCAATTAGTGAGGAAGCTAATGATATTGATCATGAAACTTCAGATCAAGTTTCTACTGAACCTCGTAGGTCTACCAGAGTAAGATCCACACCAGAGTGGTACGGTAATCCTATTCTGGAAGTCATGTTACTTGACCATGATGAACCTACGAACTATGAGGAAGCGATGACGAGCCCAGATTCCGCAAAATGGCTAGAGGCCATGAAATCTGAGATGGGATCCATGTATGAAAACAAAGTATAGACTTTGGTTGACTTGCCCGATGATCGACAAGCCATTGAGAATAAATGGATCTTTAAGAAGAAGACTGACGCTGATGGTAATGTAACTGTCTATAAAGCTCGACTTGTTGCGAAAGGTTTCCGACAAGTTCAAGGGGTTGACTACGATGAGACTTTCTCACCCGTAGCGATGCTTAAGTTTGTCCGAATCATGTTAGCTATTGCTGCATTTCATGATTATGAAATTTGGCAAATGGATGTCAAAACTGCATTCTTGAATGGATTTCTAGAAGAAGAGTTGTATATGATGCAGCCAGAAGGTTTTGTTGATCCAAAAGGTGCTAACAAAGTGTGCAAGCTCCAGTGATCCATTTATGGACTGGTGCAAGCATCTCGGAGTTGGAATAAACGTTTTGATAGTGTGATCAAAGCATATGGTTTTATACAGACTTTTGGAGAAGCCTGTATTTACAAGAAAGTGAGTGGGAGCTCTGTAGCATTTCTAATTTTATATGTAGATGACATATTATTAATTGGAAATGATATAGAATTTCTGGATAGCATAAAGGGATACTTGAATAAAAGTTTTTCAATGAAAGACCTCGGTGAAGCTGCTTACATATTGGGCATCAAGATCTATAGAGATAGATCAAGACGCTTAATAGGACTTTAACAAAGCACATACCTTGACAAAAATTTGAAAAAGTTCAAAATGGATCAGGCAAAGAAAGGATTCTTGCCTGTGCTAGAAGGTGTGAAGTTGAGTCAAACTCAATGCCCGACCACAACAGAAGATAGAGAGAAAATGAAAGATGTTCCCTATGCTTCAGCCATAGGCTCTATCATGTATGCAATGCTGTGTACCGCACTGACGATGCTTAGCAATAAGCTTGGCAGAAGGTACCAAAGTAATCCAGGAGTGGATCACTAGACAGCGATCAAGAACATCCTGAAATACCTGAAAAGGACTAAGGATATGTTTCTCGTATATGGAGGTGACAAAGAGCTAGTCGTAAATGGTTACGTCGATGCAAGCTTTGACACTGATCCGGACGATTCTAAATCGCAAACCAGATATGTGTTTATATTAAAAGGTGGAGCTCTAAGTTGGTGCATTTCTAAAGAAAGCGTCATGGCGGGATCTACATGTGAAGCAGAGTACATAGCTGCTTCTGAAGCAGCAAATGAAGGAGTCTGGATGAAGGAGTTCATTTCCGATCTAGGTGTCATACCTAGTGCATCGGGACCAATGAAGATCTTCTCGTGACAATATCGGTGCAATTGCCTTGGCAAAGGAATCCAGATTTCACAAGAGGACCAAGCACATCAAGAGACGCTTCAATTCCATTCGGGACCAAGTCCAAGTGGGAGACATAGAGATTTGCAAGATACATACGGATCTGAATGTTGCGCACCGTTGACTAAGCCTCTCTCACGAGCAAAACATAATCAGCACCAAGACTCCATGGGTGTTAGAATCATTACTATGTAATCTAGATTATTGACTCTAGTGCAAGTGGGAGACTGAAGGAAATATGCCCTAGAGGCAATAATAAAGTTATTCTTTATTCCCTCATATCATGATAAATGTTTATTATTCATGCTAGAATTGTATTAACCGGAAACATGATACATGTGTGAACACATAGACAAAACTATAGTCACTAGTATGCCTCTACTTGACTAGCTCATTAATCAAAGATGGTTATGTTTCCTAACCATAGACATGTGTTGTCATTTGATTAGTGGGATCACATCATTAGAAGAATGATGTGATTGACATGACCCATTCCGTTAGCCTAGCACTTGATCGTTTAGTATACTACTATTGCTTTCTTCATGACTTATACATGTTCCTGTAACTATGAGAATTATGCAACTCCCGTTTACCGGAGGAACACTTTGGGTACTACCAAACATCACAACATAACTGGGTGATTATAAAGGAGTACTACGGGTGTCTCCGAAGGTACATGTTGAGTTGGCGTATTTCGAGATTAGGTTTTGTCACTCCGATTATCGGAGAGGTATCTCTGGGCCCTCTCGGTAATGCACATCACTATAAGCCTTGCAAGCAATGTAGCTAATGAGTTAGTTACGGAATGATGCATTATGTAACGAGTAAAGAGACTTGACGGTAACGAGATTGAACTAGGTATTGGATACCGACGATCGAATCTCGGGCAAGTAACATACCGATGACAAAGCGAACAACGTATGTTGTTATGCGGTTTGACCGATAAAGATCTTCGTAGAATATGTCGGAACCAATATGGGCATCCAGGTCCCGCTATTGGTTATTGACCGAGAATGGTTCTAGGTCATGTCTACATAGTTCTCGAACCCGTAGGGTCCGCACGCTTAACGTTACGATGACAGTTTTATTATGAGTTTATAAGTTTTGATGTACCGAAGTTTTTTCGGAGTCCCGGATGTGATCACGGACATGACGAGGATTCTCGAAATGGTTGAGACATAAAGATTGATATATTGGAAGCCTATGTTTGGACATCGGAATGGTTCCGGGTGAAATCGGGATTTGACCGGAACACCGGGGTTTACCGAACCTCCCGGGGGATAATGGGCCTTAGTGGGCCAAGAGGGAGAAGAGGAGGGCCGGCCAGGGCAGGCCGCACGCCCCCTCCCCCCCTAGTCCGAATAGGACAAGGAAGGGGGTGGGGGCCCTTTCCTCTTTCCCCTCCCCCCTTTCCTTCTCCACCAAGGCAAGAGGGGGGAGTCCTACTCCCGGTGGGAGTAGGACTCCTCCAGGCGCACCCCTAGGGGGCCGGCCGCACCTCCCCCCTCCCTTCTTTATATACGGGGGCGGGGGGGGGGGGGCACCCCATAGACACACAAGTTGATCTACGGATCGTTCCTTAGCCGTGTGCGGTGCCCCCCTCCACCATATTCCACCTCGGTCATATCGTCACGGAGTTTAGGCGAAGTCCTGCGCCGGTAGAACATCATCATCGTCACCACGCCGTCGTGCTGACGGAACTCATCTCCGGAGCGGAGGCCGGAGATCGTCATCGAGCTGAACGTGTGCTGAACTCGGAGGCTCCGTACGTTCGGTGCTTGGATCGGTCGGATCGTGAAGACGTACGACTACATCAACCGCGTTGTGCTAACGCTTCCGCTTACGGTCTACGAGGGTACGTGGACGAACACTCTTCCCTCTCGTTGCTATACCATCACCATGATCTTGCGTGTGCGTAGGAATTTTTTTGAAATTACTATGTTCCCCAACACTTGTGCCCTCGGCAGGATCTGGTAGATAGTTAGGCTTTTCAGCCTTTTTCATTTATAGTTGTCTGTACTCAGACAAGTTAAGCTTCCGCTTGTGCTTTCACTTGTATGCTCTGAATGTTGGGTCATGAGACCCATGTTTGTAATATCTCGCTCCTCAGAGCCTATTGAATAAATACTTGAGTTGTAGAGTCATATTGTGATGCCATGTTGTATTTGCACATATCGAGCATATTGTGTGTATGTTATTGAAATGCTTGGTATGTGTGGGATCTGACTATCTAGTTGTTTATCCTTAGTAGCCTCTCTTACCGGGAAATGTCTCCTAGTGTTTCCACTAAGCCATGGTAGCTTGCTACTGCTCCGGAACACTTAGGCTGGCCGGCATGTGTCCTTCTTCGTTCCTGTGTCTGTCCCCTCGGGGAAATGTCACGTGATGAATACCAGAGTCCTGTTAGCCCGCTACAGTCCGGTTCACCGGAGTCCTGTTAGCCCAGTGCTACAGCTGGATTCACTCAATCGATGACCGACACGCTCGATCTCGGGTCATGGATGCTGTCCCTCGTAAGTTTGTGCCACTTTGGGTTTACGACTAGCCATGTGAGCTCGGGCTCCTTATCATATGGATGCTAGCGACACTATCATATACGTGTGCCAAAAGGCGCAAGCGGTCCCGCAAAGGTAAGGCGACACCGTGGGAATACCGTGCGTGAGGCCGCAAAGTGATATGAGGTGTTACATGCTAGATCGATGTGGCATTGAGTCGGGTCCCGACAGCTTTGGTATCGAGCTTGACTATGCAGAGGATTATCAAGCCAAACCGGTCAAGTTGAGTCTAGAAATGCTTTAGTTATATGTAGGGGAATCGATTGTGGGATGGAATGTAAGGCTCTTTTTACTCCTTATACCTTATGCCCTTCTGATCCGAGTCATCTTATCTTTCCTACGGGGTTAAGGAACTAGGCCTTCTCTCCTGTCTATTAGGATCACGTGTTACTAATCAGTAGACTCATAAGATTGTTGGATTTAAGCCTCAGTTCATTTCTACCTCCGTATGTTAATTGTTGATCTCGAAACCTTGATATTGTGGTTCTGAGTGGTTATGCCACCATTTTTGTAGCATGTCTCAAATTCTTTTGAGCATTTACAACCGTTATGCTGTCCGAGTCATCCCAGATTTCTAAATAGTCTGAAGCATTTGCAAAATCCCTTCCTCCCGTTCTGATGTCCCTTTGGGCCAGATTAACCACATTAATTGTTGAGTTGAGGTACTCTGTTGCCTTGACATATATGTTGGAGTTATTATTATGACCCTAGGTGTCTTAGAGTGCCACCTATTAATCGAACCATGTTTTGCGTTCCAAGTGTGATGATTCTGGCCATTATTCTCGAAAGCATCCTGTGATGCCATTTAGTTAGTAGGTATTCTACTTCTGGGTTTTGAATCCGAGATTCACCCTACTTACCTCGTGTTGATAGTGTTTGCTAGTTCCTTTAGGATATTAGCGACCTTTGCGATGGTCCTTGAGGTCCGTTTTATATCGTTCTTCCAAATACCATGAACCATTCTTGGCAGGAGTTCTTTTGAACCAAAAGATCACAACTAGAGTGCTCTTGATGAGTTCTCCATTCTATATTGTGAATCTGCCAGTTCCACCTTCTGCATGGGTTATTCGGAAGAAATGTTGAGCTTTGCTCGACATACTAATCTATGCATCCACAGCTCAGAAAGATATATGTTCCTTTGAGTTGTCCCTCTTCAGTCGTATTCCAATCTTCGTCTATCAATTGATAGTCAGGAGTAATCGTGCATTCGTGTTATCGATGCTTATTATTCTTGTGGTCCGTCAAGCCATTCTATTCAGGATGACTAGGAGAAACAAACTCCAGTACCTCATCCATATCCAGGATTGGGTCAACCTAGTTGTGCTCCGTAGATGAAAATGCCAACCCAGCTTTTGATTCTGTTCTACCCTGAAGTATTACCGTCTTTATGTCAAGATTTTCATGAGAATTGCACCGGCTCTTGTGAATTCTTGACGTAGTGATACTTCTCGCCATCATTACTCATTCCTCGGTTCCGTGTTGTCGCAACCGGAATGCCGACAAGTGATTCGTGATGTGTGAAATCTATACTCCTAGCAACTCCTTTGCCCTAGCAACTCCGTTGCTTGGTAGTTAAATGGACAACAACCTCATTCTTAGCATGCTGATTATTGAATCATCATTCTAAGATAGATTGTGCTACCTTGTCCTTATTTCTGGTGCACTCCTCGATCAATGAGTTAGGATTGTGCCAGTCCCTCGCTCTTGTGATCATATCGTCTTGCCCTGAAAAGCAAGGTTGTTCTCGAGCTTAGTAACATATCGGTGGTTTGTGATTTTCCGAATATCTTCTCGGAAGTATTACCAGGTTGTCACCTGACCGCTATGTTGAGTTCGTCATCAAGATGGTTTCTTGTAAACCACCCCTTCTCCAAGAATCTGTGTGGGATACCCCTGAGCTAGTTGGTCAAGCTAAACAACAACTTGGAGAGTTGGAAGATAAAAGCTTGTCCGACTCAGTTCATTCCAAGGGATATCCTTCTGTATGTGTGTTGAAAAAGATGATATTCTCATCGATTGGTCCTCGTGATTAGTTCTTGGATCTGTTGTTATGTCAAAACTTTGATTTGAGTGTGGGCTATCCTCAAATCAAATAAGAACCAACGATATTCGTAATGTTGTCTTACTCGTGGTTGATTCCTCGAGCATACACCATTACATCTTTTGGTCTGACCAATACTATCACATTGTTCACATAATGGTGGAAGTCCAGTGATATGGAAATTCCGATGAGTTGCTGTTGAGCCATCAGCGGCATTTTGTCTCCTCCATGATTTGTGTTGAACATCCAGCTAGTGTTGGAAACTTGTGTAAGAATTTTCTTCATGCTCCGTTCGTGAAGTATATGTTTGGATGAAAGAAGTGACTTCCTTTGATTCACGTGCATTTGATGTAAGTTTCCACCGTGAATTCAAGAAAGTTTGTTCTTGCTTCCTCTGGAATCATCCCAAGTCAGTCATGCATGTGCGAAGTATTCTATGGTCTGATAGACTGATCATCTTCACTCCATATGGATTCCTTAGCACACCAAGCCACTGACTGATTTGTTCAGGAAAAGGAGTTAAGTGCTAATCCATGGTAATGCACAAGACTTCGACATCCCCGATGATGGTTCCCAACCTGAACTCGGTAGTGTTTTATTATAAGACTACTACGTGGTCATGCTTGTCTGGGACAGCGTGTTCACATGTATGTAGCAGAACCAGCTCATGTTTTGGAGCTTGCTATCGTAGTTCTTTTCCCAAGAATCTCGCAACGTTATCTCGTCGGTTTGTGTTGCAAACTTTCATTTTTTCTAGACTTGATGAGTCCGGAATATCCTGACCCCAACCAGATCTGAATCTCAGGAAGATATGATGGTTGGAACGTTTTCCAAGAACTATAATAATGGTCTCTCTGTAACCCGGTAAAGTGGATGTCCTGGCCAACACAACCAGCCGGAAGACCTATTATTGTAGTATCCTGATTTAGGAAGTTGGCCACCTCCCCATAAGGATTTCGTAGGACTTACTTCCGTAATTGTTCCTTATGGATTCTTGAGCTCCCGAAGTCCGACCTTTTACCTGATGTTCAAGATACCAAACCATATCTATAAATGGGTTACGCTAGTACATCAGGGAGAACATTAGAAGCGGAGTGCTAAATGTCTCTCGGTCGATCATCCAGATTTTGTTCCCTCGGCCTCGCTAAGGTGAAATCTGAGAAAGTCTTATCTTCCTTCGCATCTGCATCCTCCACTAATATTCATCATGGTAGTATGTTGTGTTGCCGGGATCCTTGTCACGGATGTTGGAAAGACCTTGAAGGATATGGAAATGCTCAAGTTCTTGAGAGCATGCTCAGTCATTGGGTTATATCCTTGGTATCAATCCGAATGTGCTTTCCGTTTGCCGAGTGGTTCTATAGCCATAGTTTCCTTTCCGATCTGGGTATGCCATTCTTTTAAACTCCTTCAAATGATCGTTTGTGAATCTCCTTAGGCTGGTACAGAGAGTTTCAATGATCTTTGAGTCAAAGGTAATTCTTGTTGCCACTTAAGGGATGATTCTATGAGTCACCTCCTCTAAGGTGCCCCATTATGGGATCATGGCAACTATTTTCCTCGCTACTTGAAAACCCTCATCAAATTGTTTCTTCCATCCCTCCTGAAGTGTGTTTGAACATCTCAGCTCGAGAGATGTTGCTATGTATCATTCCGTGAGTTAATCCTGTGTTGTTCGATCCTCAAGAAGATCGATTCTTCTAGAGTTTTCATTTCTTCTCGTGGTCATGTTGAATGGAGTTCTCAAAGCAAGACGTCAAGATCAAGATGATGCAATGAATCAACATCTTCGAGAAGAGCAACCTGGATTGTGAAGATTGCGTTAGTTGTGTTCCCCCTTCATTCTACCCTACGCTTGAATCTCGGGATGAGATTCTTGTTTAGTGGGGGTGAGTTGTCACAGCCCTAGAATAATGTTTGTAATTAGTGGCATTGCATCCATGCATCATGTCTAAATTCTGAAAGTTGAACTGAGGAAATTTGAAAGCCTCAAAAATTCAATTAAAAGAAGGGCAAATAACCCTGGAAAATGCATCCAATGTTTCCAGAATGCACTTCAATGATGTTTGATATTTTTTCCAAGGGTTCTGACCCAAACCAAAAATATGGAACATTTTTGAGGAATTATTTTGGCCATTTGGATTTAAATCAATAAGTATTTGAGTTGGATTTAATTCTCCTATAAAAGAATTATAAGTCCAACAATTCTAAAAATTTGTGAGTGACTTTGAATACTTTGTATCAAGCCACATAAATCTTTTCAGAAGCTACTAAAATGATTTAATTTTTAAATCAAATCAAAACAAACCAGGAAATAGAAAACAAAAAGAAATAGGAAAAAATCAGAAAGGAGAAGGGAGAAGCTACCTGGGCCTTACCTGGCGGCCCAGCAATCGGCCCAGCCGACTGGCTCTGCCAGTCATCCCCTTCCTCTCGCCAGTGTGCACTGTGCGTGGCACACGCAGAGGAGGCGAGGGCCACCTCCTGCTTCGCGCTGGAGGCTTGTCCTCCTTCCTGACCCCACTTCTGGAGATGCCCGAGCCCCCTAGACCCCCTCGCTCTCTCCCTCTCCCTCGTTCCCCTCCTCTGTTTCGTTCTTTCACGCGCACCCGAACGCGTCGTTGCCACCGCTTCATTGTTGCGCCCCACCGCCACCTTGCGCTAAAAGCCATCCCAGAAGCTCCGCCTCACCGCGCTTCTTCGCCTCATCGACTGAAGGGACCCCGGGAGGTCGACACCATCGCCAGGATCGCCGTCTTCGCCGCCTACTGCCGCACCTCGCCGTCGTCAATTCACGGGCTCCAGTGCGTACCCGAGCCAACCGACCACCTAACTGACCCGCGGTGAGCCCCTGAGCGTCTCCCCTCTCCCCTTTTGCTCGCTTCCGTGCCGTAGCGCCGTTCCTCGCCGTGACCGAAGCCGCCCTCTGCCGTGGCCATTGTTCCTGCAGCGACCGTGCTTCTCCGCTCGGATCCGCGCACCCCGCGGGCTCCTGGAGCAACCAGGAGGCCAACGCCACCCCTAGCCGGCTTCCTTGCGAGCTGCGGCCCCGCAGCCGCACACCTCCAAGCTCCGGCCGCCGCCCGGCTCGTCGCCTCCGCCATTACAGGCCGCCCCAGCGCACCACGCGGCCACCAACGCTTGCGCCACACCGCCAGCTCTCCGTAGCCGCAAACCGTGCACGAAATGGTGCTCTACAGCGCCGTCCCGAGCAATGCCGGCGAGCCACCGCCGCGGGATTTGGTCGTCGACGGCTAATCGCCGTTCTGGATGACGTGGCACTTAATTAGGAGCTAATCACCCGGTTAACTAGTCCAGTGACACTGACAGTGGGCCCAGCCCGGCTAAATATCTTGTTAGATTTTTAACTAATCGTAATTAGTCACTGTGACACTGACATGCGGGTCCCACGGCTAGATTTGACCGCTGTTCACTTGATGACGTCACCCTGACGCAATGCTGACGCAATAAATCATTTACTGGATTTATTCTTATTTAGGAAATTCCAGAAAATGCTTCAAACTTCAAAAATTCATAGAAAATTATCTACTCCAAATGAAATAAATTATATATGAAAAATGATCATAAAAATCCAATCTATCCATCTGTACTAGTTTCATGCATGTTTAAACAAGCTAACTTGCTGTTTAGCGCAAAACATGATAAAGCACTATTTAAGATCACAAGTGAATTTGAACTTTGATTCTTTGGTTCAAAATAGCTCAAACCCATTTGGTTGTAGTTGCCTTATCCCAACACACTCATTTTACCATGTCATGATCATGCATCATATTGTTGCATTGCATTGATTGTGTTTCCACTTTGTTGCCGGTAATCGTCCCCCTAGTAGACGTGGTTCCGACGATGAGATCGATGACACCGATGAAGAGCTATATTATCTTCAGAAGTGCCAGGCAAGCAACCCCCTTGTTCATTCCGATACAATCCCACTCTCTCGCTCCTGCTCTCTTTTACTGCATTAGGACAACAACGATTCAACTGTTACATGCTGCGATAGTTGAATCCCTTTCCTCTGCATAACCTGTCATTGCCACAGTAAATAGATGAAACCCACTAGCATGAGTAGGAGTTGTTTGAGCCCTGATGTGCCTACTCATTCATGCTTGTTTGTCATGCCTGCTACTGCTTAGAGTTGAGTCAGGTCTGATTCATTGAGAATGAATTGGAAAGTGGTGAACATGTCCTACTGTGTGTGAGCTAAGTGTGTGAACACGATTTGGTAAAGGTAGCGGTGAGAGGCCATGTAGGAGTACATGGTGGGTTGTCTCATTGAAGCCGTCCTCAGGAACTGAGTTCTATGATTGTGATCCATGAACAGCTACTACCACGCATTGGAATGCTTAAGTGCCCCTCTCGACTTATTAATCAACCTGATCTCTGTCCAGGAGTTGCAACTAGTTTCTGGTGTTTGTAGGTAGTGTTAGTAGTCTACCAAGTGGTACCCGGTACAGGTGGGCTTGGGACAGACTAGGCACAGTGGCCTGGTGTACCAAGTGGCACCCGGATGGTGGACTTGGGAACCCTGCACACATCGTTTGGGGCCGTGAGCGACACCCCGGCCGGATCTCCTTGCGGATGGAACCCGAATAGGTGATAAACCTGACGAGAGACTTGTGTGGTTAGTCAGGTCGTGGCCAACTCCCTCGCCAGGCTTCCGCTTGAAGGTTGCCAAGATACACGAGGTGTACATGGCGGTAAGTGGCAAGAGCGTGTGTGAAGAGGTATACCCCTGCAGGGTTAATATGATCTATTCGAATAGCCGTGTCCGCGGAAAAGGACTTCTAGGTTGCCTATGCAGTTCATAGACAAGTGAAAGTGGATACTCTAAAATACGCAAGATAAGCGTGAGTGCTATGGATGGTGTTCTCGTAGGGAGACGGGAGCGGATCCATAGTGGTGTATTGATATGGTGAATATGTGGACTCGTGTGCGCCACCTCAAAGAGTTACATTGCAGTCATAGTTCAGGATAGCCACTAAGCCAAAGCTGGCTTACTGCAGTTAAACCCCACCATCCCTTTGTTGATAATGATGCATATGTAGATAGTTCTGATGTAAGTCTTGCTGGGTACATTTGTACTCACGTTTGCCTATTTTATGTTTTTGCAGAGCGACTTCAGTCGCATTAGAAGTTCCGCTTGGACTTCGACGTTTAGCTTGTTACCTCAGCTACGATCTTGTGCCCTCGGCATGATCTGGTAGATAGTCAGGCTTTTCAGCCTTTTTCATTTATAGTTGTATGTACTCAGACAAGTTAAGCTTCCGCTTGTGCTTTGACTTGTATGCTCTGAATGTTGGGTCATGAGACCCATGTTTGTAATATCTTGCTCCTCAGAGCCTGTTGAATAAATACTTGAGTTGTAGAGTCATGTTGTGATGCCATGTTGTATTTGCACATATCGAGCATATTGTGTGTATGTTATTGAAATGCTTGGTATGTGTGGGATATGACTATCTAGTTGTTTATCCTTAGTAGCCTCTCTTACCGGGAAATGTCTCCTAGTGTTTCCACTGAGCCATGGTAGCTTGCTACTGCTCCGGAACACTTAGGCTGGCCGGCATGTGTCCTTCATTCCTGTGTTTGTCCCCTCGGGGAAATGTCACGCGATGAATACCGGAGTCCTGTTAGCCCGCTGCAGCCCGGTTCACCGGAGTCCTGCTAGCCCAGTGCTACAGCCTGGATTCACTCGCTGATGACCGACACGTTCGATGCTGGGTCATGGATGCCTGTCCCTGTAAGTTTGTGCCACTTTGGGTTCACGACTAGCCATGTCAGCTCGGGCTCCTTATCATATGGATGCTAGCGACACTACCATATACGTGTGCCAAAAGGCGCAAACGGTCCCGGGCAAAGGTAAGGCGACACCCGTGGGAATACCATGCGTGAGGCCGCAAAGTGATATGAGGTGTTACATGCTAGATCGGTGTGGCATTGAGTCGGGGTCCTGACAGGTGAGGCCTCCGCGGCAGCATAGCCGGCCACGGGAGGCAGGAACAGGCGGCACGACCATTGCTACTTTGGGCGGCTGGAGCAAGAAGACCAGAGGTTGAAGAAGCACTAAGGCCGTTGGATGGACATCGTACGGTCACTGGAGCTAGAATCATTCATATTGACTAAGTTGACAAAGACCTCCGTCCTTGTTAACTTAGTAGGCCCACAAGTCAGCCTCCCACAGTGGTGGGTCCCAGCTGGCAGGGGGTATTCATTTTTTTGTGCGCAATAAGGAGGCACTTCCTTGCGTGCGAAGATATAGTTTGTGGGTCCAACCTGTCAACGGAGGGAATGTTTTTTTCGCGAAAAACAGAGGCCCTTCCGGCGGGTCCTAGATGTCAGGTGGAGGAATCATTATTTTCCGCGTAATAAGGAGGCATTTCCTTGTGTGCGGCCGTGGACCCAGCTATCAGCCTCTCCACGTACAGTCCACTTCCGATGGATGTCGTTCGTTAACCATGTTGACCACGCCGCACCGAGAGCACCAGGGCGGTGGACAACAGCGAGGCCTACAAAGGGAATGACACAGAGCCGGGGAAGACACGACAGTGGCTGTCCACGCGGTGGAGAGTACGAGGGTTGACTGGTTCGGCTGCCGTCGCCGGAAAATAAGAGGAGGTGTGGGTGAGTAGAGGGATAGACAGGCCAGGGATGCGAGTATATGATGGGGCCGTGAGGCCTGCCCGCAAGACACCCGCCACGGGAGGCGGAGCAAGCGGTTCCGACAAATAGCTAGTTTGAGCGGTCAAGCGGAAGATCGAGATCAAGAAGACGATTGCCGTTAGATTGACATCTAACGGTCTGATGCTGGTAGAGTTGATTGTTGAGTAATTTCTTATTTGATAAACCTTGTGTACGCATGAACTTAGTAGGACCACAAGTCAGCCTCCAAATCTGTGGCAGACAACATAGAGCTCATTTGCTATTTTTTAATAATTTGCAGCCCATTTGCTAATTCTTAAGTAATTTATTACAGTCCATTTTCTGCCCAAGACCACGTTCAAAAATTTCAACTTTATTTTGCATATTTCGATGGGGCCCGAACTTTTGTAATCCCAAAATGATAAACATTCTTTTAAGAACTTATTGATTTGCAAAAAAATCGTTTTGTTTTTGTAAGAAAATAAGACGTGGGACAATTGAGTTGGTTTAAGGGAAAACCAGTGGTAAAAAAATCAGCGCTGGGAGGGCAAACAAAAACAAAAATAAGGATGAAAAATATGAAAAGTGAATTTTATGTATTTTGAATATAATGATATGTGTATATGAACTAGTAAAACTATAGGTAGAGATTAGAAAACGGATGTAGGACATGCGTTTCAAGAGAAAGATAGAACTGGACTATGTGTTTGATTCAGTAAAAAAAAGTGCCTACGGATGTTGTAAGACAAAATATAACTAACGCTGGCGGGCCAGAGGCCAGTAGAAACCTGCTGGATCTTTGTGCCCCGTTGTCGTCATGGTCTGGGCCTGTTAAAACTTGCTCGACCTGAAAAAACAATATATGTGCTCAATAAACGAGAGGAATTCTGCAAGTACAGACTGATAACTGGGATGCAGCAGGGATATTGTTTTTTCATCGTGATAATAAGAGCATGCACTTGTTTCAAAAAAATTGGAGAAATGGGAATTCGAACGGCAGGTGCTTATGCTACTCATCAAATAAAAATCAGGTGCGTGAAAATTCGTTTTGAAACAAATGATTCTGCTTTATATCCACGTCGACCCTCGGCATGATGGTTGGAAGCAAATGCCAAGTTCATACCAAAAGGTCATTAACAATAATACCAACTTGCGGGCGACAAGGTAGTACAAGTAACAATACCAAACTAACTTATAATCTTTTTACTCCCGGCACTAGTGTTCGTCTGGTAGAAAATCTTGCAGAGGACCAGCTCCTGCTCCTTCTCTTGCTCCAGGTCCCCGAGGTGGTACTTGTGCATCACCCAGTTGGTCCTCTGCTGGTCAAAGTTCTTGTTGGTGTGCAGCACCAGAACCTTTTTGCTGCTCGTCTGCCGGCTGTTTGCCATCACCGGCAAGGTATTGCTAGTGTTGTGCCACACCGCATGCATGCCGCACTCCGACTGTATCTTGCGACGTGTCCACGTGCCCCTTTTGAACGCCCTGGAATTGCGCTGGAAGAAATGCTTGCTTAGGCCACTCAGTGTGATACCTGCAGTATTGTCGAATACAGGTTTTAGTGTATGTAGTTGGCATTTTCATAACATCTTTGGTATGTTGCAGTCACTTGTTTCACTTTTTATTAACTGTCAAATTGTAATTGCTTCACCAGGTCTGCGTCTAAAAAGAAATATAGAGCTATAAACCAAGGAATATGTTTGTGCAAGTAGACGGCCGATCGGTGTCTTACCTGGAAGTTTCTCGGGTTGGGTGTAGCATATGTCGTGCTCGCTGTCGATGGTTGGTATGAACAAATCGATGAGAGGGTGAGATTTCGCGTTGTCAGCCCTCACTTTGGCCTCAAGGTGCTTGATCAGCTGCTGACCCGTCGGATCGAACTTGACGCCAGCCGGCAGCACCGGCTGATCCTTCTTTGACTTGCATGGGTTAATTCCAGTTATATGGTACTCAATGTATGATCAATCGACTGTTTTTAAGTGAATGATGAAAGATTTCGACAGATAAGTGGTACTCCAAATCTGAAGTCCAGAATACCCGAACACGCAGCCGGGATTCTTGTGTCACCTCACGTGCAGTGTGTTGTCACGTCAATTCAATGTGTGGACATCACGAATAATTTGACCGACGTATACTAGTACTGCTACTGTACTACTTACTAGTCGTATTTGACCGACTAGTATACGCCGGTCAAATTATCAGTACATAATATCCCAGGAAGGTACCTATCCTTCAAACCAGAGGAGTGCTTCAACCTAACAACAATACATAATATCCAACAAAAGAGGGTCGTGCTATAGCAGCAGAATACATGGCTCAGTCTAGATATCAGCATGAATCAAGTTGTGCATATTTTCTGTTGGCATGAACCACATCGCCGCATGTCGGGTTTGCAAAAGCCATCCATCGCATGGAAGCTTGATGCCTTTCACACACTAAATATTATCTGCCAACAAGTTGTGTCGACGAATCTCTGAATATGGTGATTCATGAAACCCATGGTATGATGTGTAAACACAGTCCCCCCTGGCGAATGGAAGTTGCATAGCACGGTAATCATCGCCAGTGATATGATCGATGATTGGTTGGATGATCGGATAATTGAGCCCGAGGAACAAGGAGTGGTTGCCGAGGCTGTAAACCCGCCTCCAATTGAATACGCCTGACCCAACGGAGCTGGGATCTTTCTCGAACACGAAGCAGCCATAGCCATCAATGTCACGAACGCCCCACGCATTGTATTGCATGTGGTTTTGATGTAATGGTTTGGTCAATTTGGTATGTGCGAATGAGCATCAAATAACCGCCGTCAGCTGAACGAGCGATAAACCACCACCCATCGGCTGGTATGATTCCAGGTCCTGTAATCATGAAGGCGAGCGCATTTGCGTCTGCTGCAACCATTCAAATTGGAGACCAAAAGGACAAAAATAAACAATCATGTTCAGAGTATGTGTGTAATTAAGATTATTATAACAGTGACACATATCATAGACAGAGAATTGCAATGACGTGGTCATAATCATACCCCAAGTTAAAAAAATAAGCCAATGGCTTTCATATTCTAGCAATATGTGATGGTTCAAACATCATGTAACAATGAGAGGAAAACAACTATGACAGAGCCTACTCATATTCTACCATAGCACTTACTACTACTTTTCTCATATCAACTCTAAGCAATAACATGCATTGTTATAAAAATCTTGGAAATGAGAGTAACTCAGTAACATATAGCAATCATGATGTTATGCTCATAATATGTATTCTAACAATCATTAGATGCCAATTGTTCTCATATCAACTCTAACAATAACATGTGTGGTCATAAAAATCTAGGAAATGAGAGAAACATAAAGCAATGATGTGGTTATAGACATACTATCTATTCTAAATTTGTAACAATGAACAGGCAGTCGTATTCATAAGGTAAAGATGAGATGAGATAGAATAATTACACGATGATAGATTCCACCAATATAGGCAGCCAATCTGTGTGTCGACCGCGTAAACGATGCCATCGTGCACTATAGCATCAGACAGAAATGTTGCCTCAACAAGATTTACAATGAGCCATAACCATGTATGGCGACCGGATTCCAGATAGACTAATCCCATGTTGAACAAGGCAATGAGCTTGTAATCCATGTAGTCTTCTGATGGTGTGGGCACTTCGCAGATTACAGCTTTTAGCAAACAGAGGTCGAGCCAAAAGCTTGACGCGTCTCGTGCGTAGTAGGCAGGAGTGTCCGGCGGGCCGCGAGGCTCGATGGTGGCGGTATCCAACGATGGAAGGGTGATCTCTCGCTGGGTGTAGATATCCACGAGACGCCATAGACTACCGGATTGGTGGATGAGGACGATCCAGTTGGCCTTCATGCCTGCCCAGTAGCGGCCGCTCATGAAGGACAGGTGGACGGGTAGTGGTAGCATGTTGAGGGGCACCACGACAACCTCCGTAGGATCGTCAAGTTGGTGTCTGGGCCACCTGCGAGGATTGGGCATCAGCAAGCAGGGTGTCTCGAAAAGAGTCGGCTGGTTGCAGACGAGTAGACGGTACAAAGACACCGAGCATGCGGCCAGACGGACGGTGCTGAGTAGGTCCATAAGATTACAGATCTGCTCCAAGAGAACATCGGGGAGGGAATTCCAATCGCGGCTATGCGTGTCAGTCGATTCTCCCATTGGGATTTTCGGTGCCTGCGAGCCAGCGGGGAAGTGGATTCGAGCGGGCGAGCGAAGAAGATTCTCCTCGTGTGGCCGAGTAGTGAGCGGGGGATATGGTACCCGCGAGCTACCTAGGAAGATGGCGCGGGCGGGCGAGTAGTGAGCGGGGGTAAATGGTGTGCGGCCGACGATGGGGAAGAGAGGAGGAAGAAGAAGAGAGGAGGAAGAAGAGTGGAAGACGGGGAAGAAAGTGCATTAAATCTCAATTCTACTAGTACTACTACCAGGATATACCATCCTTCGGAGTGTAAATAGTTACACCGATGACATGTGGGTCTACCACAAGAGGGCCCATATGTCAGTTAATGGAGGACAGAGGTGCGTAGGCGTATTTCCGGAAGCGTGCTCTACTGGCAAACATGATGGCAGTACTGGGTAAGGCTGATTTAGTAACACCAACATGCTGGTTCAGCTTATTAATTACGTGTCCCATCTGCTGCAGCATGTATTCTCACTTCATTGTGAAGACTAGTTGAATAGTTCTCTCTGACCGAGATGGGGAATAATGGATCGCGAAGACTTCCTTTCTACAGTATCCCTATGCCTCTACGCTTACTTCACTCATTTTGCTCCGTACCTAGTCACTTGTTGAAATCTGTAGAAAGATAAATACTCCATATTTGGGAACAGAGGGAGGCTTTTACTCCGTAATTGGGAACAGAGGGAGTATCACCATATGGAGGGAACAAAGGAAGCTTGAAATATGAACATGTCAATGGGAGGGAGTAAGCCCCATGCATGCATGCAACATGCAACACTCACACATACGCATGGATGCACGCAACACTCATGCACCCATGCGGCACACAGCATACGACGCAACACACACGCTCACGCTCAAGTGCTCAACCTACTCCCTACGTCCGTGAAAGACTATACATTTAGAGATTTACACATTGACTATGGCATAATTAACTCCCAAAAGTAGCAGACTTATGTGTGCATGCGAACATTGAGAGAAGAAGATTAAATGAAGGCCGTTGCATGCTGTAATTAAGGATAGACATGTAGCCTATACCTAGAGGACAAGTTGGTGCATTAGTCAATCAATATCGATTTAGATTAAAGGCTAAATGCATTGGAAGTGTAGATGTACATCATGTACTACACTCTTGTTTTTTAGCCGATGTACACTCTTTGTTGGAAGACCGAGGGAGTACACGTGCATGCACTCACATACACAGCCAGGGTGGTTCACTCGCAAGGGTTGGACTCCTGTAGCGCCTGCGTAAAGTTTTGTTTAACTGATTTCTTTGCTCTGCCAACTAATAGGTGGGACCCAGAAACCAGGTGACAATTGAACCAGTCAACAAAGTGCCACGTCAACTATGTTGCCGCTCAGTAGGGTGCAATACTGAAAGTGCAACAAATCCCCGGGTGGTTTTGGTAATTAATAACAACATATATATCATTGAACTAATAGTTTCTTGAGAATCATTTCAGAAAGTTCAGTGATATGGGTATGGCAATGACTGAAGATGTGGACCCCTCAAAATGCTAAGGCAAGCATTGGCAAAAGCTCAAGACTCCATTTTTGGTTTAGTGATCCAAGATCACATTGAGTCCTTAGGAAAGCTAATACTATTAAAAGGGGATGAGGTTATGATAATGATCTGGTTGCTCAAAGTGCTTAGTGATCTATCTCCCAAACCATCAGCAATCTTTCATTCATTTATACACTCATAAGTAATCTCGGTCCCACCGATTCCATAAACTCAGTCACACCAAGATGAACCACCTCAGCCACAAAGCCAAACCCTAGGAATTTCGGATTTTCCGATTCTGAACTCGGTCTCACCGAAACTAGTGTTGCCAAGCTTCTGTAACCTTCTGTCATCAAATCGGTGTCACCGAGATGATAAAGTCGGTCCCACCGAGATTGGCAAACCCTAGTCTTTGGAAGAATCGGACTCACCGAGATTGTATTTTCGGTCCCACCGAAAATCCCAACGTTCACAAGATTTGAACTTTCGGTCTCACCGAGTTGTCAACTTCGGTCTGACCGAGATTGGTCAAATGTGTGTAACGGTTGGATTTTGTGTGGAGGCTATAAATACCCTCCACCTCCTCTTCATTCGTGGAGAGAGCCATCGAAAGAACTACCACTCCTACCTTACATTTCGAGAAGAAAACTACCTACCCTTGTGTTGAGATCAAGTTGCTCCACTCCCACCATATGAAACTTGATCTCTAGCCTTCCAAGTTGCTTTCCACTCAATCCTTTCTTCCACCACAGCCAAATCAGTGAGGAGAGTTGAGTGTTGGGGAGATTATCATTTGAAGCACAAGAGCAAGGAGTTCATCATCACCAACACCATCTATTACCTTTTGGAGGGTGGTGCCTCCTAGATTGGTTAGGTGTCGCTTGGGAGCCTCCGTCAAGATGTGGAGTTGAACCAAGAAGTTTGTAAGGGCAAGGAGATCGCCTACTTGAAGATCTACCCCAAGTAAGGCTAGTCCTCCGTGGGCGTATGCCATGATGGCATAGACAAGGTTGCTTCTTCGTGGACCCTTCGTGGGTGGAGCCTCCGTGGACTCTCGCAGCCGTTACCCTCCGTGGGTTGAAGTCTCCATCAACGTGGATTGACGATAGCACCACCTATCGGAACCACGAGAAAAATCTCCGTGTCTCCAAACTGCGTTTGCTCTTCTCCACCTCTCTTTACTACATGTGCAATTTACTTTCCGCTGCCAATACTCTAGAATTGCATGTGTAGGGTGATACTTGACTTGATCATCATTGTGAACTTGCCAAAACTTGTCTTAATCAAAAGGCTGAATTTTTATATTGTCAAGTAGTCTAATCACCCCCTCTAGACATACTTTCGATCCTACAAGTGGTATCGAGCTTTGGTCTCCATTGTATTGGTTTCCATTGCATTGACTCCATAAGCTTGGTTTCACAACCTAGGAGAGTATGGCGTCTAGTGAGGGTAATTTTCGAGAGGTCCTTACTTTGATGGTTCAAATTTTGCTAGTTGGAAGCATAAAATGAAAATGCATATTCTTGGACATAACCCCGCCGCATGGGGCATTATTTGTGTTGGCTTGCAAGGTGAGTTCTTCGAGGAAGGAAAAGTTCCGGATCGTGAAGCTACAGCGGATGAATTGCGGATGTTGCAAAACAATGCTCAAGCTTGTGACATTCTCTTCAATGCTTTGTGTCCCGAGGAGTTCATCAAAATCAGCCGTCTTGAGAATGCAAAAGAGATTTGGGATACTTTGGTCGAAATGCACGAAGGTACCGAGTCCGTGAAGGAATCAAAGCTAGATGTTCTTCAAGGTCAACTTGACAAATTCAAGATGAAGGAAGGTGAAGGAGTCGCTGAAATGTACTCTAGGCTTGCTCTCATCACAAATGAGATTGCCGGCTTAGGAAGCGAAGAAATGACCGACCGATTCATCATCAAGAAGATTCTCAGAGCTTTGGATGGAAAGTATGACACCGTGTGCACTTTGATCCAAATGATGCCAAACTACAAGAATCTCAAGCCTACCGAAGTCATTGGAAGAATTGTTGCTCATGAGATGACACTTAAAGATAAGGAAGAGCTTCACAACAAGTCAAGTGGTTCTTACAAAGCTACATGTGATGCTCCCACAACCTCAAGTGACAAGCTAGTTTCCAATGAAGAGATAAGCCTAATGGTGAAGAACTTCAACAAATTCTACAAGAGTAGAAGCAAGGAAAGAAGCTCAAAGTCTAGATCATATGATGAAAAGAGATCTTCTAGTCGTGATCGAATGCTACAATTGTGGAAGACCCGACACTACTCAAATGAGTGTTCGCTCCCCACAAGAGAAGAGAAGAATCTCCAAGAAGAA
This sequence comes from Aegilops speltoides, assembly GCA_021437245.1. Lineage (NCBI taxonomy): Eukaryota > Viridiplantae > Streptophyta > Magnoliopsida > Poales > Poaceae > Aegilops > Aegilops speltoides. The sequence continues at coordinate 455,056,968 of CM038145.1, read as the reverse complement.
GAAGCTCAAGAGAAGAGTCACCTCGAAAGAGAGAAGGAGTAGAGATGATCGTTATGAACGAAGATCCTCTCGGAGAAGCAAGGATTCGGAAAGGAAAGACAAGTCATCAAGGAGCTACACAAGAAGAAAACATCAAGCTCATGTAGGTGAATGGGTCTCCGCTCCGACTCGACAATCACTCGAAAGAAGCTATCACTCCAACTCCGAATACAGATCAAGATGAAGGTGTTGCGGTCTTGCTCTCGTGTCCTCCAACTCCAACTCCTATGACTTATTTGATTCACCAAATGAGGGAATTGGAAGATGCTTCATGGCTAAAGGCCCCAAGGTATCACACCCTGAATTTATTGACTTTGATAGTGATGAGGATGACTTGCTTGGTGAAGATGAGCTTTTACATGACAAATCTAGTGAGCCTAGTAATGATGAATATGCTAGTAGTCTTTATAGTCGAGAAGAGTCGAATGACAATGCTATGAAAGAGATTGAGCGTCTAACTAAAGAACTAAACACTCTTAAGTTAGCTCATGAAACAACTCAAGAAGATCATAGAGAGCTCCTAAGATCTCATGAGAAGCTACGCTTCGAGAAGCTCAATCTAGAGCAAGAACATGAGTTTCTAAAAGCAATCAATGACGATCCTCGAAAGAAGAGTTCTTCATATCTTGCCAAACGACTTCTCTTGTCTAATTTCTTGCCACCTATTAAAACTAAGCATGACAAGCATAAGAAAAATTCTTCATCTAGTAGTAACAATAACCATGCTAAATCCAATATTGTTGCTTCTAGTAGTTCTCTTGATTCCACTAACAATGTTTCAAGCCAAGTTACACTTGAGCAAGAAAATAGTTTATTGAAAGGGATTATAGAGAAAGGTGTCTACAAGAGCCTTGCCGGAAGCAAGAACTTTGAGGAAATTGTTCGCAAGCAAGGAAGGCACCAGAAGAATCAAGGAATTGGTTTTGAGCGAAAGTTCAACGCCGAGGGTGTTGAATGGGAAGAAGGTCAATATCCCACTCCAAAGTTTGTTTCTCAAAAGGAGAAGTATGATCCTACTTCTTCCAATATGGAACAAGCTCAAGATGACCTTCCACCACAAGACCACAAGCTAAAAGGCAAGGACAAGCTTCAAGAGGAGATTGATGCATTTATTGAAGCACCTAAGGCCATGGTCAAGTGGGTTCCCAAGGAAACGTCAAGTTCTACTTCATCAAGCTCAACTACTACCCCAAGGATTCCCATCAAGATGATGTGGATCCCGAAGAAGAAGAACTAGAGAGTTCTTGAGGGTGACTCCGCCAACATACTTCACTCACATTCATTTCGGCAAGAACTTGTGAAATCAACTTCCACATCTTGCACTAGTTCATGGAGTCACAAACCCTCTTGTTGGTAAGTCAAGGGACAAGGTAATCATTGCTTTCATGGACATCATCTTTTGTGAACTTCAATCTATGTCCATGGATATCGTTGTTTGTTCCTTGTGGGACTAACCCATGTAGGTATTGAAAGTGCCCGAATCCAAAGGATTGCTCCCAACTCTTGATGATCTTCATCAACATTGAGCATCCATATCTTCAACATCTACATGAAGTCTTCTCGACAACCCAAGGTTAGTTTGACCCTTTAAAAGGGTTCTCACATCTAGGGGAGCTTTGCTCTAAAGAATTGAGCTAAAGCATCTTCAAATGATGTGAACACATTAATGCTTTATGTAAAAGTGGTAACCCCACTTGTGCTTAAACGATGAGTATGACCTATGATCAAATGTTCTCATTTGACTCCTAAGTCAATATACTCATATAAAGATGACCTAGTCATCGACAAATTGTGTGATAATAGCTAGAGTTTTGATTGTGCATGTTTGACACATATTTCATTTGCTATCTTATTGTGTGAGCATGTTGGATGCATGATTTTATCCATTCGAGGACATCCATTTGTTGCTTTGGTCTTTTGGATTTTTTTTACCAAATGGATGGACAAGAATGCCTAAGTTCCTCCCCTAGCTATCTATGCTTTCTTGTCTCAAATTCTATTCATGCTTATATCACAAACTTTGAACAAGTCATTTTCGGACACACCGAGTGAGGAGCACTCGGAGCCACCGATCCGTCAAAGACTAAACTTCCAAAACCTTCTAAGTATTTTCGGTCAGACCAACCCACTCAAACTCGGACAGACCGAAAGCACTTGGATTGATCTAGGTTTTCACCTCGGTGAAACCGAGTTGCAATTTTCGGCGTGACCGAAGTGTGTAACTGCTTGCAGTTATCCATCTCGGTGCCACCGAGTTTTACAACTCGGTCCCACCGACAGCTAAAGGGTATATATATCTGAGGGCAGCGCGCGTTGATTCCTTCTTCAAAACGCCTCGCCCCCAAACCCTTTGCTGCCGTCGCCGTGGTCTCCGGATCGTCTCCGTCGTCGCCTGTGCGCCCTCGCCGCGGGTCTCCGTCGCCGTCAACGGACATTCTCTCCGCGCCGTTGCCGCCGTAGAGGAACTCCACCAAGTTAGGGTGAGTTTCGATCCCTCTCGTGCTTCAACCTCCGATTCTATGCACGATTGGTTTGCCTAGCTTCTTGCCACGTTTGAGATCTTCCTATCCAGCAGATTAGTTCTTAGAACGAAATTCGAGTAAGAGTTTTAGGGTTAGGTTTCCGCCGAACACATCTCGGTGAGACCGATTCTACATTCTCGGTATGACCGATTTGGCTTCGGCCATTGCCTTTCGCACTTTTCGGTCCAACCGAAGTTGTGCAAATCGGTGTGACCGAAATGAGGATTTAGTGAAACCCTAGTGTTTTCGGCAAGATCGAAACCCATTTCGTCCAACCGAAAGTGGTGTGAATGGTTCTGTTAGGACACTTCGATTCACGAATTTTAGACTCGGTCGACCAAATGCATTCTGTGAAAACCTAAAACTGAAATTTGAACTCATTCTTTTGCAAAATCTTCGTAGTTTGTGATAACTCTTCTATTCTGCCTACACCTAATCTATTCACAGGTTGTCGACCATGTCGATGCCGTGACAGCGAAACAGTCCGAGTCACCATTGCTGAAATTCCAGAGGCAGGCACTAGTCCTGAGGCCAGCAGCTTTTCTGATGATGGTGAGAGGAGCACACCAAGTGGTTTGCCTCCTGCAGCCACCAGGGCCAGGAAGAAGAAGAATTCTGATGATGAAGATTCTGATTTCATTGCTGAGGAAGAAATCTCCTCCAAGCCAAAGAGGAAAGTGGTTGCCAAAGAGCATCAAGGACAGCAAACCAAGAAAGGCACCAGTAAAGTGAAGAAGTCCATTGTTGCCAAGAAGCTGAGCATGGAAGAGGAAACTTCGAGCAAAGTGAAGAAAACTTCCAAGAGGAAGAGAATTGTGCATGATGAAGCAGCAGATGATGATGATTCTGACGAGGAAGCACCCCAGCCTCCTCAGAAGCCTAAGTTGATGGGTGATGCAATCAGGGCAGGAGCACCTCCAAAGTCTAAGCCATCTGCTCCAGCAAAGGCAGCTCAAGCCAAGCCTGCTGCCAAGCCCAAGAAAACTGTCAGAAACATTCCTGCTTCAGAGAAGAAGAAAGACAATGTGCCACCAATGAGTCGGATGATGAGGCACCAGATTCTTGAAACTCCGTCGAAACTGCCAATTCACAATGATGCTCATCCTCGAGCTGAAAACATGAAGGAAAGAAAGGATAAAGGTCTCGGGCTATGGAGACAAGCTGATCCATATCTTTGTGAGGAGAAGGACTGCTGTTGACCCAAGGTTCCACACCGAGAGCAACAAGATTTCTATGAGATCGTGCTTATGGACAAGAAGCCCATTGTTGCAGACACTCGCTATGTTGACTGGGCATATATTGATAGTGAAGAGCACAGAGACTACTTTCCACATGTGCATGAGAGCTTTACTGCATGTGGTGTTGCTGAGTTCGTTGGTCAGAAGTTGACAGAGTGGAATGATGAGATGATCATGCAGTTCTATGCCACTGCTCATTTCTATCCAGATGGTAAGATCACATGGATGACTGAAGGCCAAAGGTTCTCTTCAACTGTTGAAGAATGGGCAGCACTGCTGAATGCTCCAGTGCCAAGAGAAGATGATGTTGATGTCTATGGTATTCCCAAGAAAAACCATGAGTCTATGAAGAACATGTACAATGAAGTACCAGCTAAGGATGTAGAGATCTGGAAGCTCGGCTCAGTGTATCATCTCCAGGCAGGTTTACCTACCACAAACACAATTCTGAGGTATACCTTGATGCCCAAGTCTGGAGATCATCGCATGATAAGAGGCTATTCTATCAACATGCTGCATATACTTGATCAGAAGGCACCTTTCAAGGTGATGGACCTGATAGTTGAGACTATCAAGAGGACTGCAGCAGACCAGAAGAGGTCATGTGGATTTGCCCCGCACATTCAGATGCTTATCAATGCCAAGTTTGGCACGGGCACCTACTTGTTGGATAGACCACACTTGCCACAGCAGCCTGAGCATGAGGACAATGAAGTTGTGATGGATGAGGATAACCCAACGTCTGTTGAAGGACAAGCAAAGTCTGAAGCTGCCAAGAAAGCTCAAGCTGAGAAGGAAGCAGCAGCAGCAGCAGCTAAACCCAAGAGTGTTGGAGAGCAACTCCTTGAAGCTACCCAGAGGATTGAACAACGCCTGGCCAGCATTGTGCAGTCTCAGGAGAGTCTTGAGAGGATTGTTGAAGACAAGTTCCATGCTCTGGATGTCAAGTCGATCAAGTGCAAGTCACTGTCAACAAGCTTGAGGCAGATATCGAGGAAGCCAAGAAGGAGAAGGAAGAGCTCATGCGTGAGATGCAGGATGACCTAATCCAGGATGATTATGAACAGCCTGCTCCGGTTCCCACAAGACCCAGATCAGCTGCTATTCCAGTGACAGACACCAGGATTACAGCCTCAGCACCTCCCACAGCTCCATCAGTTCCAGCTCCAGCTCCAGTGTCCACTCCTCCAAAGAAGACAGACATCACCAAGCCTTTGCAGATGCAGCCATCTCAACTCCATCAACCTGCACAGAGCCGCCAGCAGAGTCCCTAGTGACGTTTAGCTCTATACCTTCGAAATTTTGGTAACTTGTTGCCAAAGGGGGAGAAATTGTATAGATCATAGGACTTCGAGAGAGAGAGAGTGCTTTGTCTTTGCGCTTTTGCTCTTTTGTTTATTTGCGGTCTTTTTGAGATACTTTTGAGATTTTCGAGACATTTCGTGTGTTTGATACTACGTTTGCTCTACTTTGATGAGTGCTTGGTCGTACTATGCCTTAATGTGTGCTTAATGCTTATCATATGCTATTCATATCTTGTATGATCATTTACTCATGTCTTGGTGATTGGGTGCATGCTATTCATTCTTATCATTTTGTGCGCTCCACCAAGATGTATGTGACATGGAAGAGTGACCCATGATCCTAATCGATTGTGCATTTGCATTCAAACGCAAATCTTAAATAATGCACAAATTTAGGGGGAGCTCTTGCTTATCACATACTTCTCAAAGCGACGGTATTATTCTTTGATTATATCATTTGTCGAAGCTTTGATCTATATGTTGTCATCAATTACCAAAAAGGGGGAGATTGAAAGTGCAACTAATCCCCGGGTGGTTTTGGTAATTAATAACAACATATATATCATTGAACTAATAGTTTCTTGAGAATCATTTCAGAAAGTTCAGTGATATGGGTATGGCAATGACTGAAGATGTGGACCCCTCAAAATGCTAAGGCAAGCATTGGCAAAAGCTCAAGGCTCCATTTTTGGTTTAGTGATCCAAGATCACATTGAGTCCTTAGGAAAGCTAATACTATTAAAAGGGGATGAGGTTATGATAATGATCTGGTTGCTCAAAGTGCTTAGTGATCTATCTCCCAAACCATCAGCAATCTTTCATTCATTTATACACTCATAAGTAATCTCGGTCCCACCGATTCCATAAACTCAGTCACACCGAGATGAACCACCTCAGCCACAAAGCCAAACCCTAGGAATTTGGATTTTCCGATTCGAACTCGGTCTCACGAAACTAGTGTTGCCAAGCTTCAGAACATACGTCATCAAATCGGTGTCACCGAGATGATAAAGTCGGTCCCACCGAGATTGGCAAACCCTAGTCTTTGGAAGAATCGGACTCACCGAGATTGTATTTTCGGTCCCACGAAAATCCCAACGTTCACAAGATTTGAACTTTCGGTCTCACCGAGTTGTCAACTTCGGTCCGACCGAGATTGGTCAAATGTGTGTAGCAGTTGGATTTTGTGTGGAGGCTATAAATACCCTCCACCTCCTCTTCATTAGTGGAGAGAGCCATCGAAAGAACTACCACTCCTACCTTACATTTACGAGAAGAAAACTACCTACCCTTGTGTTGAGATCAAGTTGCTCCACTCCCACCATATGAAACTTGATCTCTAGCCTTCCCAAGTTGCTTTCCACTCAATCCTTTCTTCCACCACAGCCAAATCGGTGAGGAGAGTTGAGTGTTGGGGAGATTATCATTTGAAGCACAAGATCAAGGAGTTCATCATCACCAACACCATCTATTACCTTTTGGAGGTGGTGCCTCCTAGATTGGTTAGGTGTCGCTTGGGAGCCTCCGTCAAGATGTGGAGTTGAACCAAGAAGTTTGTAAGGGCAAGGAGATCGCCTACTTCGTGAAGATCTACCCCGAGTAAGGCTAGTCCTCCGTGGGCGTATGCCATGATGGCATAGACAAGGTTGCTTCTTCGTGGACCCTTCGTGGGTGGAGCCCTCCGTGGACTCTCGCAGCCGTTACCCTCCGTGGGTTGAAGTCTCCATCAACGTGGATTGACGATAGCACCACCTATCGGAACCACGAGAAAAATCTCCGTGTCTCCAAACTGCGTTTGCTCTTCTCCACCTCTCTTTACTACATGTGCAATTTACTTTCCGCTGCCAATACTCTAGAATTGCATGTGTAGGGTGATACTTGACTCGATCATCATTGTGAACTTGCCAAAAACTTGTCTTAATCAAAAGGCTGAATTTTTATATTGTCAAGTAGTCTAATCACCCCCCCTCTAGACATACTTTCGATCCTACAAATACGATGCTCTACGATGAGCTAGTGATCGTATAATCACTGCAAAACTATATATAGTGACCGTAAAGAGGGTATTATTACATACGTTGACCGCTAGTGTAATTTTCTCGTTTCAAATTAAGCCATGTTAACCGGAAAGGACGCGGTATGGACTAGTACTAGTACTGCTTTGATGTGTCCCGTCAACTCGCCGGACAAGGAGAAGCTTGCTTACTACGCCTCTCCCTCGCCCACGCGCGCGGTGGTTCGCAGGACGAGGAGAGGGTTTTGACTACAGCGCCCTCTCCCTCTCCCTCGCTCTCGCCCTCGCGGTGGACGTGCAACAGTTCAATTGGTGTCAGATTGCCAGAAGCATATTGTACTGTAGTATCATCATTGTTGGACCTTCTGAAGAGGCGAAGAGCCAAGTGCAAGGTTCACACGAGTACGAACTGTTGAACCTCCCGAACAGGCAAAGAGCCAAGCGCAAGGTTTTATAGGAGTTGCCGTCCTAGTAGGAGTGTAATACAACTATAGCGAACGATGCTATTGTATGATGCCGCCACGTCACGTATATCCAAAGTTGTGCCACCTTTTTTTCTCAAAGAGCATATTGGAGCCCGTGCAACAACCACACAAGTTTCACGTACACATATTTACTAGTAATAAATTCTAAAGGACAAATGCCAGTATGCCACACAAGTTCATCTCCAATTCATGTGATAAATTTGTGCACGAGACTGGTAGCTGCTCGGTTGGCTGGCTAGTAGGAGATTAATAGGCTAATCGGCAAGTTAATCAGCCATTTAATCAATTAATCGGACGATTTATCAGTTTATCGGCTACTCGGTGATCCTACGAGTAGGGATTAATCGGCAAGTTAACTGGTTAATCAGACGAATTCTTGAACAGGGACTAGTCTACATATATTCACAGCACTACTGTTCACAATTTACCGTACTTCACTTACACGTTATAGATGGGCTACATGTCCTCCTCCAGGTTCCAGTCCCAGGTGTTCTTCATGGATGGCACGATCCATAGCGTCGGGCAACGGGAATCATTGTTGCAACTTTCTAGTCTGGTTCCACACGATGGAGACTCATCCAAGCTGAAGCGGCATAAATCAGGGATAGCGTGTCCCAGCATGTCGTTCATCCGGCAGTGCGCACTGAAGACACAACCATGCTTCATGAACGGCAGGCCTTCCGTGTCGTGCACGGAAGGTGGCATCCACTTCACAATGGGGTAGCTGTCCCCAATGAAAAGCGAGTACTCTCCAAGAGTGTTCCTCGGCACCCACGTAGCATCACGGGGGTCGAACTCGGCGCCGTTCATCTGGTACACACGGCATCTCAGATCTGGACACATGGTGACGTGCATAGTCAAGGTCCATGCATAATAATGTTGTGCTCAAATATGGCGGTCAGTAATACTATGCAGCAAATAGTACTACTCCGGTATAGAGGAAGTAAAATAACCGGCTTATTATATATAGCCACTCTTGGCTACATGGATGAGATAGTAAGACATGTAAAAACAAAAATGGTGGCAGCTAGTGGGTTCAAGTCTTCAAGGGCCTAGCTAGCTATATGCGTCCTCCAAGGTAAAAAGTACTCCTACTAGTACGTAAGTAGAGTACTAGTACAACAATGAAAGAGAAGGCGAGAGGGTTAAAAAATGGAATACCTGGGTAGATGGTGACGGTTCGATCGTGGTAGATTGTGTGACCATGTTGCACATCAGTGGTACCATGGGTAACGACTGCTAAGATAGTTGATCCCAATATGCCAAAGCCAGCTACAAGGTTCCAGGTTAGACCGAATCATGGATGCAAATGCACATCCAGGATCGGCGATCTTATTTTGATCGCGGGATGACTGGTCCCTGCAAAATAATGGAGTACTGTTAGGGATGCAAATGATGGTTTGTGCATTCCATTTGTAATCTCCCGTACCGTAGGATGGCAACCAGATGAAACAAGTCCCCTGGCTTGTCACCGCGAAGATGCGGCCTAGATTGCGCACGGCGTCTTCGAACGTGTAGGGGTACAAATCTGCCGCCGCCAACATGCGCCAGCCTCTGCGGTTACTGCCTATTGCATTGATGGCAATCCTTATGTCGAACACCGCGATGAGATAGTAATTATTGTAGCCGCATCGCTTTGTCGGCGGGTCCGCAATTGCTATCTTCTTCAATCTCATGTAGGCATCATCATACGTATTCAAGCCCAGCCAGTCCGGAAGGCCGATCCCAATAGTGGAGAAGGGGTCTACCAGAACGGCCGCACTAATGTGGATGTTGTGCAAAATGATGGTGGTATCCGGCTGGAGGTATGCAAGCCAATCTTCGTTGGCACCGACTCAAACCTATATATAAGATGGTGGGAAGCGGAGAAATTACGGGATGGAAATGGAATAACCAAGTACTACATGATCAAACTCCATTACTGACCTGCTCATCGGACAAAATCCGACTACCTCTCAACGTCGGCAACTCTAGCACAGTCAACGTGCAACCATGGCCAGGGAGCGGTGGACTGTTCGAAGGATTGTCCCATAGAAGAACCTTCTCCTCGAGGACGCATGGAAGACCAACAAGCATGGCCTTTTCCCAAGCCATTTTAAGCACCGTCTTGAAAAAGTTGGTGCAGGAAGCACCGAGTCTTGCGGCGGTGAGGACGTCGGAGCAGCGTGCGATTTCTCCCAAAGGATCATCGTCCAAGGTCTCTCAGCCTCGGCGAGGAGGAGAACCGCCTGGCGAATCCATGGGAGCAGCGACAAACTGCCTTCTCTTCGGGGGAGGGGAACTGGCGAGGAGGAGATAAGAGCGTAGTAACCACAGGGCCTCGTCCCTTCCAACTGTAGATCGTTCCTTCCAACTGTAGCGAAGGGGTGAGGCTATTATTTACTACTAGCAATAGCATTATGGGACGTTATGGGATTGCATTATACTGTAAATAACAGCACTAGTAAGAAATTTTTGGCACTAGCTAGTAGTTTTTGGCATGGATTATGAAATTTTGGGTATGTTTTTGCTATTTTTTGTACACGCCAACTAGTGTCAAAAAATGTCTTACATTATGTGACGGAGGAATACGTACTCGTACTGTAGCAGTACTAGTACTACTTTCTCAACTAGTAGTGCGAGGGTACTACTAGTGTTATGTATTGTACTTCTAGTATTGTGCACCAGTTTTGAACTCTTGAATCTCAAAGCCAAGGAGCTACAGTTGGAAGTGGAGGGTACTACTGTTCTCTAGAACCATCGTTGTACTATCAATGCAGGGAAAGTACACCTGCGTAGTGGCCTAGTGGGTACTCTCGGTGCTCTATTCAGCCGCGTCTCTCACGTAGCTGGCCTACTCAGCCGCTCCTCTCACGCACACACTAGCAGCCTGTTTATCAGCGACGGTTACTGCGGGGGCAGAACATTTGAGTTATTTGATACAGCGAGACTAGGCTTTTCGGTTCCATTTGTGGAGGTGTAATGGATCTCGTCAAACTTTGTTAGTAGTTCCTTCTTTAGAATGAGATAAAGCAAAGCTTTTGCCTCCGTTTCAAAAAAAACACGTCAAGAGGAATTTCTTTTATAGTAGAGCTGATAATGGAGTGAAGTCCATGCGTGCAATGCCACAAGCTACAGAGTAGTAGTAGAGCACTTTACGTACAGAGCCATATTGCACAGTTCACAATGCCTCGCCAGGCTTTTCCGGCTCCTCGGGCTTAATTGGGAGGCACTAGTTTAAATATGCTACTAGCTGATGAGGAAGTTGCAAGCGAGGTGCGGCTAGGGCGAGCACGCGAGCCACGAGATGCTGAGAAGGAAAACCCGTTCACGTGGCTAGCCTATCCAGTGCACCCAGATTGTGGTGCCGCACGTCCGTTTGACTTCAAAACTCAAACTACCCGTGTAAAATATTGGCTCGCAGCAAAGTTACTATTTAAAAAAAAGGCTGCCGTGCGTTCGGCCGGGATCGAACCCACAAAACGAGGTATACACTCCCGCGACCACTAGTAGTACTCGTTGGAGTACAACGCAACCTAGAATCGCCTTTTGTCACTAGTAGTACATTGTTCCTTACAAGAAACCCCTAATAATGCCAAGAAACCACTAATAATGCCAAGAAACTACTACCACTTGCATACGTGGCAGACTTAAAATAAGACTACCTTATCAACCATTGTACATGCTCTTACCAACCAGCCCTACCAAGAAACGACTACTCTACAAAGTGTCGTTATAGGCACGTTTCAACCCATGGCCTTGTTTGGATACATTTGTTGTCAATCTAACCTGCCATCCAAACACCACTTTGGTTAGAGTTAGTTCAGGGTTAGAATCCAACCTCTGACTTAGAGTATCCAAACAGGGCCCATGTCGCCCATTAAGTCAACACCTTCTATTCGACCGGGCGTTATGACTTGTGGGACCTACATGTCAGTCTACACAAAAATCCCCGAGTGACCTCCTACCTCCGACCCGTCCACCTAGTCATCCTCGGCCATGGGACACAGCTACCGCCGCCGACAGAAGGCGAGGTCAAAACCACCGGCGGTGAGGAGCCCATCTTGCGGCAGCCCGGATGCCAGCTCCGTCCGGCACTCGCGGCCGCTAGCTAGCCAAGATAGCTCCGTCCAGCTGCTTGTCTGCAAGGTTTGCTAGCTAGATTGGCACAGCGGCGCGGCGGCTTGCTCGCGCGCGCCGCGCTAAGGCCAGCCATCTGGCTCGAGCGAAGGCAGCGCGGCGGCTTGCTCGCTCGTGAGTCACACTCGGGCCAGCCAACCAACTCGTGTGGAGGCCAGCGCGGCGTCCGGCCCGTCCGGCGGAGCGGCGACCAACTCGCTCATCACCGGCGCCACCGACGAACACGCATCAGTACTGTTTGAAGTAATGTTCAGGAAAAATAATGATTTGAGGGGGAATAACAGGATAGAAGGTCAGATGTGGGTCCCTCGTGTCAACGATCAAACAAAATGTGTTGGTTTAAGCTGCCTCGTCAGCACGGACGTGTGGGCCAACCCTGTCATAAATGGGTTTAAACTAACCTAATCGGTAGGTAGTAGTTTTGGTGTCGATTAAGAAATTTTGGGTATGTTTTTGCTATTTTTTGTACAATAGATTCTTCCTAGGGCTGGTTGAAAGTGGTAGTTTTTTGTTAAATACTCTACATATTGTAAGTAGGAGTGAAAGTTAAGCTTTGGAACCCAATAAGAAAGGCTAGTTACATAGTGCATATGTGTACATGATTGAAAGTAAATATCAACCATGAGTGACTAATATCTTGATGGAAAACTCGAAACTATGGAATACTAGGGAAAAAAATTGCATGGTTGGAAATACTAGCAATGTTCAAGTGTGTTGCAACGAATCATAATTAGAATAATACTTATTCACAAACTTGATACAAAACTCTCTAATTTTGATATACATATATCACTAGAGATATATTATGTTTCAATTAGAATATATTCCTTGGGTTGTTTTGGTGAGGTCTGGGAGGGATGTGGTTCGTTTTAAGATACTAATTATGGGTTTTTCTGCAAATTGGTAGACAAGTGGGATGTTTGTGTGAAAAGGCAACAACTTACCTCACAGTCGTTAGATGTAGATCTAATGGTCACAAATGATGGATGGCAGACACACCATCATCACCAACTTAGTCTTCTTTATGAGTACTAGCAAGATTTGTGCATTGCACGGAACATCAAGATGCATTTTTTATAAAAACACTCGTTGTGATTGACCCATGCGGGAGTAATCCCATGTGTAAAAACTAATGATATCTCGAGAAATAGGAGATAAGGTGAAGAGGAGTGGGGCGTGGTGGTAATTGGTGGTCGAATGAGCGGAGGCATGGGGATTGACGACGCCGGCAACGGTCACCAAGCCAGTTTGTTCCAGAGGCTTCCTTTCTTAATTTCTCAACAATGAGGTTGTTGGAGAAAAGGATGGACGAGGGAATGCCTTGTCTGCAAATGTAGAGAGGGGTGCGGGTATCTTTTAGTTTAATTTCCATCAGTCAGATATAGATCGGACGGTCTATATTGCAAGATGGCACGCGTACCATCATCACCAATGTAACGCCCCGGACGTCACCTTCCATATTCGTAACTCCTACTCTTTCCTTTTCCGGAGATGTGTTATTTTATATCCTTCGTGGTTGGGTTTTTGTCTATTGTGTTGTTTTTGTTTATGTCATGCATTTCATCATCGCATCATCCGCATTGCATCGGCTTTGTTTTCATAAAACTTGTTACCGCTCGCAGTTGCCCTTTCTTTGCCTGCGTTGGCATTTTGTCGGGCCCTTGTCCTCGTTGACCTCCTCGGACCGTTTTGCCTTTGTTGACTTTCCCTCAGACCATTTGGACCCCTCTCTTCTCTCCTTCTCCGAGACCACAAAACCCCCCCTTGACCCCGTGGTCTTTCGTCAGACCTTTGTCTTTGTTTTCCCCCTCTCATCTAAATGCCTACCCTCTCAACACAGTGCATAGACCCCCTCGCGCGCGTCCGAAACTTTCCCGAACCCGACCCAAACAGTCATCACCGTTGGGTCCGGATCATCCCCCAACATCTACAAAACATCTTCGTTTTATTTATTGGACTCCCTAACCTATTTTTCCCGACCGCCCGATTTCGATCGGAGGGTCGAATATCCCCTAACCTAAATTCATCTGAGATAAATATCAGCCTAACCCTAGCCCTAGCTGTCCCATCCAACCATTCCGCCCGCCGCCACCGCCTGGTCGCTCCCCTCGGGATCCCCCCTCGATCCAGATCCACCAACCATGCCGCGCCCCAATCCATCCATCCCATCCTACCTCCGACCATCTCCCTCGGTTTCAGCTCCCTCCCGATCCCCTCGATTCGCCTAGCCGAGCGCCATCCTCCTCGCCTCTGCCTTGCTCCAGCAAGCCGCTCCCTCGCCCGCGCCTCAATCCCCTGCTCCATCCCTTTGCCCGATCCAGCACGCCGTCCTCGTCGCCCCGAGGTCCAGGCCGTCGTTCCCCTGCTCCTCCCTTCTCCTTTCTGTTCCTCCCTTGCCTCTCTTACTTTCTCTCGGTTCTCTCTCTCTCCAGGATCAACCATGGTGGCCGCAGCTCCAGGGAGCCGCCCGAATTTTGCCGCGTCGCCGCTCTTCGATCCGGCGAGGAGCTCGCCCAAATCCGCCGCCGCGCCGTCCCGGAGGCCCTCTGCAGCCCCGTCCGCGCCGTCCATCTTCCTCGCCGTGGATCCCGCGCCTAGTCCCTGCCCGGCCGGTCTCCCTGCTCTGCTCCGAGGCAATCGAGCCCCCGCCGTCGCCGGGAACGGAGCTTCGTCCCCGCCGCCGTTTTGCCTCGCCGCCGCCCAGGGCCCCGGCGACCTCTCCGTCCGGGCCTCCTCCGTCGCGCGCCGTCCTGCAAATCCCCGTCCGTCTTCTCGATCGGTATCGCTGCTTCATTCTTGAGCGAGCAGCGGCGTCGGCAGCGCTTGTCGCTTCGACTGGCCTGCCACGTGGACCGTGCCTCCGCGCGCTTGGGCCGCCTCCGCGTCGTCAGTTGACCGAGGCCCAGCCCCGAACCGAGCCGGCCTGTTTCGGCCATCTCCACCAAACCGGGCCAAGGCCCACTGGGTGAGGCCACACCCCCAGCGCCCCCTGTTTTTTTTTCCTATTGTGGCCCAGCAAGTTTCGGCCCGTGTTGTTTTTTTTCCAGCGCCTGCGAATTTTCCTAATTATCCAGGATTTACTGATTTGCAGAAAAACCCTCAAAGTTCATGCATATAATAACTCCACAACGGTGCATCGGATTAAAACAACTTATATATGTAAAATGCTTAGTTTTTCATCTAGTTTCATAATATGCCATTTTCATCCATGTTTAAAATGTTTAAAATGCTGTTTGTGGTAATTTGCATATATGCCATGTTAAAATGATTTAATTCATAACTAAATAACCGTAGCTCCGATTTTAATAAACTTTATATGTAAATGGGGTAGAATTTTGCCTAGTTTAACATGGTGCACTCATCTTGCATGTTTAACAACTCTAAAATTGTGTTTAGGGCAGAACAGTACCAAACCTTAAAATATGCACATGGGGAGTTTCCGGACTTGTTGTTTGTTATTCCCGGCCTCATTTAAACTTGCCTAGGTAGGTAGTTTTGTTGTGCTTCACCTCTTGCCATGTTAACCAACATTCAATCTTGTCTTGTTCATAACCGAGAGAACTAAATAATGGTTGTGGTGTTTTGTCAATATGCAACTCGTTGCATATTGAGCTCCACTTAATTTGTAGGATTGTTTGTGCACTTTGCCATGCCATGCATATTTAACCGGACATGCATCATATTTGTCTGCGCATCATGCCATGATTATGCGATGGTTGTTTACTATGTTGTTTGCTTCTTTCCGGTTTGCTTCTCTCGTTAGCTTCGGTTTCGTTCCGGAGTTGTGAGGATCCGTTCGACTTCGTCCGTTCATCTTCTTCATGGACTCGTTCTTCTTCCTTGCGGGATTTCAGGCAAGATGACCGCTACCTTGGATCTCATTACTATCATTGCTATGCTAGTTGCCTCGTTCTTTCGCTATGCTGCGCTACCTAATACCTGTTTGTCCAGCCATCCCATATTGCCATGAACCTCTAACCTTTGACACCATTCCTATGCAAACCGTTGTTTGGCCATGTTACCGCTTTTGCTCAGCCCCTCTTATAGCGTTGCTAGTTGCAGGTGAAGTTGAAGATTTCTCCATGGTGGACAGGGTTTATGTTGGGATATCACAATATCTCTTATATATATTATTAATGCATCTATATACTTGGTAAAGGGTGGAAGGCTCGGCCTTATGCCTGGTGTTTTGTTCCACTCTTGCCGCCCTAGTTTCCGTCATACCGGTGTTATGTTCCCGGATTTTGCGTCCCTTACGCGGTCGGGTGATTTATGGGACCCCCCTGACAGTTCGCTTTGAATAAAACTTGTCCAGCAAGGCCCAACATTGCCTTTTACCTTTTGCCTCACCACCACCTACTTTTTCCCTTGGGAGTCGCGCATCCTGGGGTCATCTTTATAGCCCCGGGCGATTGCTTGTCTAGCGTTGGTCCAAACTAGAGCACCGTCTGGGACCATCCCTTGGCAACTTGGGTTACGTCGGTACTGTGACGCTTAGCTCATCCGGTCGTGGCACGAGACGAGATCTGTGCGGCTACTATCGGGATGTCGGCACGCCGGAGGCTTTGCTGGTCTTGTTTTACCATTGTCGAAAAGTCTTGATGTACCGGATACCGAGTCGATCGGAGTGTCTTGGGTGAAGGTCTATTCCTTCGATGATCGCGAGAGCTTGTCATGGGCTAAGTTGGGACACCCCTGCAGGGTTTAAACTTTCGAGAGCCGTGCCCGCGGTTATGTGGCAGATGGGAATTTGTTAATGTCCGGTTGTAGACAACTTGACACTTGATCCGAATTAAAACGCATCAACCGAGTGTGTAGCCGTGATGGTCTCTTCTCGGCGGAGTCCGGGAAGTGAACACGGTTTCTGGGTTATGTTTGATGTAAGTAGGTGTTCAGGATCACCTCTTGATCATTGCTAGTTGACGATCGTTCCGCTTGTTCTCTTCTCGCTCTCATTTGCGTATGTTAGCCACCATATTCTGCTTAGTCGCTGCTGCAACCTCACCACTTTACCCCTTCCTTTCCCATTAAGCTTTGCTAGTCTTGATACCCATGGTAATGGGATTGCTTTGAGTCCTCGTGGCTCACGGATACTTCAAAACCAGTTTGCGGTGCCTATGTTACCGAAAGCGGTGGCGCAACCAAGCTCAAGGAGGAGCTCGATGAAGATCTTGCCCTTTGTGTTGTTTCGTTCTAGTTGATCAGTAGTGGAGCCCAGTTGGGGTCGATCAGGGTCCTTTTGTCGCATTTGGGGTTCTTCTTTTATTTTGGTTCCGTAGTCGGACCTTGATTGTATCTGGATGATGTAATGCTTTATTCATGTAATTGTGTGAAGTGGCGATTGTAAGCCAACTATGTATCTCTTTCCCTTATGTATTACATGGATTGTGCGAAGATTACCTCACTTGCGACATTGCTTTCAATGCGGTTATGCCTCTAAGTCGTGCTTCGACACGTGGGAGATATAGCCGCATCGAGGGCGTTACAAGTTGGTATCAGAGCCTTCCCCGACCTTAGGAGCCCCCACTGCTTGATCGTTTTAGTGGCCGAGTTGTGTCTAGAAAAAAAATGTTTTGAGTCATTTAGGAATTTTATATCGGAGAGTTTAGGAATTCTTTTTACTCCCCAGTCCCTTCGACCTTCTGGTGAGGTATCCTGACGTAGAGTTTTGACTCTTCTCTTCTTAAATTTCACTAAATTTTTTTTTTAGGATCACGCGGGTATCTTGGAATCGTTCCGATGGTTTTATGATGACAACATTGTCTTGGTTGCCTCCTGACATTTAGGGGTTGTGGCGGTGTCGGGAGTTGAGCTCCGAGGTGTTGTCGTCATAATTTTATCGTTGCAGTTCTCGAATACCGAGTTTAGTACGCCGACATCGAAAATCTCTTTTATGCGCTTGTTGGTGAGATAACCCGCTAACCCAATCTTGAGGTGAGTACGGGGGTATTGCCATGACTCGTATAACGGATGCTTTTCGAAGGTTGAGGTACACGATTTCCGAAGGTTTCTTGGTTATGTGTTGACGGATGGATACAGCTGGAAGTAGGGATTGTTAGTTTGTGTGAGTTATTATTGCTCCCCTGTATCCCCAACACCAGATTGCATAACCAGAAAATTTCGGGAGTTTCATAGGTGGGAATTCAAGTAGCTCTTAGGATATCTTTCCGACGGATGTATGATATGAAATTGGGGTTCGACGTCTAGTGGTCCGCCTATTCACGGTTGGTTTTACAGTGGTCTCGTTGTGTCTTAAAGAGTCCTTGGCTATGCCGACTCGGGGACGCTTCGTATGTCATGTGCACTACCTTGTACATGATGGTGCTGTACGATTGAGCCCGTGTAGGCCCCACCACGAAAACTTCGGACGAAATCTCTATCATATGTTTGTTCCGGCTTATTCTGCAAGCCAGTCCTTTGTTTTGTTTTGAGTTGTGGTATTCGAGTTGCTTCAATGTCAAGTGTTCATTCCATACCTTTCCGAAATGGTGTTCTCATACTCCGATGTGAATACCAATCCTTCTCGACAATCGAGATTGTCATGTCTATCCTTTTTCAACCGGCGTGTTTCTCTTCAAGTGGATCCGATCACTTCAACATCAGCAAGACCAATTATCATTTCTTCTCGACGGTGTTTGTTTCACCCGTCTCCAAGTTGCCTTTGTTTTTCCGCCCACCCACCCTTTTTCCTCAAGGACTAAGATTTCTTTACCAAGTATCCTTTTAATTTTGTTAAGTTTCTCCATTCTTTTCTGTCAATGTTCTTACCCGGTGGTTCTCAAGAAGATGTTCTTCTAGTTCGTCATTCCTCATTCTTTTCCCTTCTCCGGTGGATTCAAGTCAAGTTTTGTTGATCATACCTTTTTCCTCATTTCAATGTCTTCTCATACCGTGCACCTCATTATCATTCTTCTTCTCGCTATTTGTTATTCCGAGTGCTCAAGATATCTCAAGATTCGTGTTTCCACTCTGCATTCGTTCAAGCTCTTTCGAGATTGGTATCTCATTCAAGTCATTTAATTCAACCGTGCAACATCTCTTTTAAATCATTTCCAATGGTGTTCTTTTGAGTGGGCCCTAACCCACGTGTCTTTCCCGAGGATCCTACGACTCTTCTATTTTCCCGAGCTATCCTAAATTCTTCTCCAAGTTTGGCGTAAGAATGAGTTATCATCACCAAATGCTTTTCTCCAAGATCTTTCAAATTCTTTTCATCTTTGGCTCAACCTTTCCTCTTTTAATTCTCTCGGAGTATCTCAACAATTCATGGTGGTTATCATCAGCATTCTCAACATTTGAAGATCGAAGAAGAGTTTCTCTTTAATCTTGCTCCATTCTCTTCAAGATTCATGGTGCTAGCTTGTTGCCATCCTCTCATAATTGTTTTCGATTGTGAGAATCTTTTCACCCATCCGGAGCATTTTAGGAGTCTTTTCAGTTTCAATTTTTGAAGCCCATCATCTCAGTATTTTTCATTCAAGCTTTCAGCTCTCGTTCTCCAAATCATACCGGTGCATCGTTCAAATATCCTCTAATCAGTTCATGTTCTCTTCATTCTCATGTATCTAAATCCCCTCAAGTATCTTCATTCGTTTTTTCCAATTCTTCCGGTGAATTGTGCCTTTGCTACTCTCTTTTTCAATTCTTACGGTGGTTCTTTCAAGATCTCTCTTCCTTGTTCATCATATCAATTCATTTGTTGTTCCAATCCTACCGGTGGATCGTTGAAGGCCTTCTCAAGTTTTGATATATCTCTTTTAATCCTTTATACGAGAATAAGTAGTATGCCAAATCCGTTGATTGTCATCAATTTAATTGGTGAAGGATAGGCATAACGTAATTCTTATTCTGGTTTCATCCAAGCTCAAATTATCACGGAGATCCATCTAAATCATTGCAAGGATTCACCTTGTGTTTTCAATTTCTCTTTCTTTTCATCCTTTTATTACCGGAGTTCTTCATGGAGGCTCTACATGGTGGTTCGTCAAGGATTTCTTTCTTTCTTCAATTGTTCTTCATGATTTCTCTCGAAGTTATGATCCGCCAAGCTATACTCAAAATTAAACATGGTGCTTAACACATGTTTTGTTTTGAGGAGCTCAAGCATTTCTTATCGTGAATTCCAAAGTGCAATTCTTTCGACCTTATGTTTCCAGGTGGTGTTATGTCACTCTTGACAATTTCCTTCATGTTTCATGATTCATTTGTTGTCAAGAATGAGGTATTTTAAATCCATCAGTCTCTTCATTGGAGTTATCTTGGGTTATATTTCACCTAAAGCTTTCCCTAAGGATTGTTGCTATTTATGGTGCTTATAAATGACCCAAGTTCTTCATTTGTCCTTCCGGTGAAATAAGTTTCTCGTCTCCTTGTTGATATCAATCCAATCATTTGTTTCCGTTGGTGGCAGAAGCTCACCTCATAGTTTTGAGATGTTTTCCATAAGCCCACTACAAGCTTGTTCTTTTCGTTGTTGATTTTCCAACAACTCCATTCTAACCTTCTTGGAAGGGTGCTTTCCAAGATCATTTGTGGCAGAAGTTGTCATTTCCTTCTCCATTCTGTTATTCCTATGATCTATCTTCTATTCTTTCTTCCGGAGGCATTGTATTGTTTTCTTTGACCCATTATATCATTTTGGAGATCATGTTCTTTTCGTGCTTATCCTTTTAACCGGAGTGTAGTGTTTTCATTCGAGTTCTCTCATCTTATCAAGTTTGCCTTCCTTCTCAACCGGAGTGCTGTTTGTAATGTTTCTTACCCCTTGTGCCATTCTTTCAATTCCGGAGGCAGTGTGTTGTTGATTTCATCAAGTATCCTCTCATCTTGTCAAGTTCATGTTCAATTCCTTCCATTTACAGTCGAAGTGCTGCCCAAATTATACCATTCTTCCTCTCTCATCTGGTTTTAACCAGAGTGGTTTCAAATTCTATCTAGTCCATTAAACTCTTGATTCATGTCTTTGTAACCTTCAAGTTCTCGTTATGTTCCCTTGTTCCTCTTTTCTAACGGAGTGTTTTCAACTTTGCTCATCTTCGTTATTTTCTTCAATTCATTTTGCTCAACCTCTCAAGGTTCATGGTTTTCACTCATTGGTCAAAGAAGCAACTTAGTTTTACCTCTTCTCTTCCTCTTCCGTTTTCCCTCCGGTGCCATCCTAGATCTCGGGACGAGATCC
This sequence comes from Aegilops speltoides, assembly GCA_021437245.1. Lineage (NCBI taxonomy): Eukaryota > Viridiplantae > Streptophyta > Magnoliopsida > Poales > Poaceae > Aegilops > Aegilops speltoides. The sequence continues at coordinate 455,036,069 of CM038145.1, read as the reverse complement.
TCTCGTAGTGGTGGAGTGTTGTAACGCCCCGGACGTCACCTTCCATATTCGTAACTCCTACTCTTTCCTTTTCCGGAGATGTGTTATTTTATATCCTTCGTGGTTGGGTTTTTGTCTATTGTGTTGTTTTTGTTTATGTCATGCATTTCATCATCGCATCATCCGCATTGCATCGGCTTTGTTTTCATAAAACTTGTTACCGCTCGCAGTTGCCCTTTCTTTGCCTGCGTTGGCATTTTGTCGGGCCCTTGTCCTCGTTGACCTCCTCGGACCGTTTTGCCTTTGTTGACTTTCCCTCAGACCATTTGGACCCCTCTCTTCTCTCCTTCTCCGAGACCACAAACCCCCCTTGACCCGTGGTCTTTCGTCGACCTTTGTCTTTGTTTTCCCCTCTCATCTAAATGCCTACCCTCTCAACACGATTGCATAGACCCCTCGCGTCGTCAAACTTTCGAACCCGACCCAAACAGTCATCACCGTTGGGTCGGATCATCCCCAACATCTACAAAACATCTTCGTTTTATTTATTGGACTCCTAACCTATTTTTCCCGACCGCCCGATTTCGATCGGAGGGTCGAATATCCCCAACCTAAATTCATCGAGATAAATATCAGCCTAACCCTAGCCCTAGCTGTCCCATCCAACCATTCCGCCACGCCACCGCTTTGGTCGCTCCCTCGGGATCCCCTCGATCCAGATCCACCAACCATGCCGCGCCCCAATCCATCCATCCCATCCTACCTCCGACCATCTCCCTCGGTTTCAGCTCCTCCCGATCCCTCGATTCGCCTAGCCGAGCGCCATCCTCCTCGCCTCTGCCTTGCTCCAGCAAGCCGCTCCCTCGCCCGCGCCTCAATCCCCTGCTCCATCCCTTTGCCCGATCCAGCACGCCGTCCTCGTCGCCCCGAGGTCCAGGCCGTCGTTCCCCTGCTCCTCCCTTCTCCTTTCTGTTCCTCCCTTGCCTCTCTTACTTTCTCTCGGTTCTCTCTCTCTCCAGGATCAACCATGGTGGCCGCAGCTCCAGGGAGCCGCCCGAATTTTGCCGCGTCGCCGCTCTTCGATCCGGCGAGGAGCTCGCCCAAATCCGCCGCCGCGCCGTCCCGGAGGCCCTCTGCAGCCCCGTCCGCGCCGTCCATCTTCCTCGCCGTGGATCCCGCGCCTAGTCCCTGCCCCGCCGGTCTCCCTGCTCTGCTCCGAGGCAATCGAGCCCCCGCCGTCGCCGGGAACGGAGCTTCGTCCCCGCCGCCGTTTTGCCTCGCCGCCGCCCAGGGCCCCGGCGACCTCTCCGTCCGGGCCTCCTCCGTCGCGCGCCGTCCCGCAAATCCCCGTCCCGTCTTACGCATCGGTGTCGCTGCTTCATTCTTGAGCGAGCAGCGGCGTCGTGCAGCGCGATCGCTTCGACTGGCCCCTGCCGCGTGGACCGTGCCTCCACAGGCTTGGGCCGCCTCAGCGTCGTCGATTGACCGAGGCCCAGCCCGAACCGAGCCGGCCTGTTTGACCATCTCCACTAAACCGGGCCAAGGCCCACTGGGTGAGGCCACACCCCCAGCGCCCCCTGTTTTTTTTTCCTATTGTGGCCCAGCAAGTTTCGGCCCGTGTTGTTTTTTTTCCAGCGCCTGCGAATTTTCCTAATTATCCAGGATTTACTGATTTGCAGAAAAACCCTCAAAGTTCATGCATATAATAACTCCACAACGGTGCATCGGATTAAAACAACTTATATATGTAAAATGCTTAGTTTTTCATCTAGTTTCATAATATGCCATTTTCATCCATGTTTAAAATGTTTAAAATGCTGTTTGTGGTAATTTGCATATATGCCATGTTAAAATGATTTAATTCATAACTAAATAACCGTAGCTCCGATTTTAATAAACTTTATATGTAAATGGGGTAGAATTTTGCCTAGTTTAACATGGTGCACTCATCTTGCATGTTTAACAACTCTAAAATTGTGTTTAGGGCAGAACAGTACCAAACCTTAAAATATGCACATGGGGAGTTTCCGGACTTGTTGTTTGTTATTCCCGGCCTCATTTAAACTTGCCTAGGTAGGTAGTTTTGTTGTGCTTCACCTCTTGCCATGTTAACCAACATTCAATCTTGTCTTGTTCATAACCGAGAGAGAACTAAATAATGGTTGTGGTGTTTTGTCAATATGCAACTCGTTGCATATTGAGCTCCACTTAATTTGTAGGATTGTTTGTGCACTTTGCCATGCCATGCATATTTAACCGGACATGCATCATATTTGTCTGCGCATCATGCCATGATTATGCGATGGTTGTTTACTATGTTGTTTGCTTCTTTCCGGTTTGCTTCTCTCGTTAGCTTCGGTTTCGTTCCGGAGTTGTGAGGATCCGTTCGACTTCGTCCGTTCATCTTCTTCATGGACTCGTTCTTCTTCCTTGCGGATTTCGGGCAAGATGACCGCTACCTTGGATCTCATTACTATCATTGCTATGCTAGTTGCCTCGTTCTTTCGCTATGCTGCGCTACCTAATACCTGTTTGTCCAGCCATCCCATATTGCCATGAACCTCTAACCTTTGACACCATTCCTATGCAAACCGTTGTTTGGCCATGTTACCGCTTTTGCTCAGCCCCTCTTATAGCGTTGCTAGTTGCAGGTGAAGTTGAAGATTTCTCCATGGTGGACAGGGTTTATGTTGGGATATCACAATATCTCTTATATATATTATTAATGCATCTATATACTTGGTAAAGGGTGGAAGGCTCGGCCTTATGCCTGGTGTTTTGTTCCACTCTTGCCGCCCTAGTTTCCGTCATACCGGTGTTATGTTCCCGGATTTTGCGTCCCTTACGCGTCGGGTGATTTATGGGACCCCCGACAGTTCGCTTTGAATAAAACTTGTCCAGCAAGGCCCAACATTGCCTTTTACCTTTTGCCTCACCACCACCTACTTTTTCCCTTGGGAGTCGCGCATCCCAGGGGTCATCTTTTATAGCCCCCCCGGGCCAGTGCTTGTCTAAGCGTTGGTCCAAACTAGAGCACCGTCTTGGGACCATCCCTTGGCAACTTGGGTTACGTCGGTACTGTGACGCTTAGCTCATCCGGTCGTGGCTCGAGACGAGATCTGCTGCGGCTACTATCGGGATGTCGACGCCGGAGGCTTTGCTGGTCTTGTTTTACCATTGTCGAAAAGTCTTGATGTACCGGATACCGAGTCGATCGGAGTGTCTTGGGTGAAGGTCTATTCCTTCGATGATCGCGAGAGCTTGTCATGGGCTAAGTTGGGACACCCCCGCAGGGTTTAAACTTTCGAGAGCCGTGCCTGCGTTATGTGGCAGATGGGAATTTGTTAATGTCCGGTTGTAGACAACTTGACACTTGATCCGAATTAAAACGCATCAACCGAGTGTGTAGCCGTGATGGTCTCTTCTCGGCGGAGTCCGGGAAGTGAACACGGTTTCTGGGTTATGTTTGATGTAAGTAGGTGTTCAGGATCACCTCTTGATCATTGCTAGTTGACGACCGTTCCGCTTGTTCTCTTCTCGCTCTCATTTGCGTATGTTAGCCACCATATTCTGCTTAGTCGCTGCTGCAACCTCACCACTTTACCCCTTCCTTTCCCATTAAGCTTTGCTAGTCTTGATACCCATGGTAATGGGATTGCTGAGTCCTCGTGGCTCACGGATACTTCAAAACCAGTTTGCGGTGCCTATGTTATCGAAAGGTGGCGCAACCAAGCTCAAGGAGGAGCTCGATGAAGATCTTGCCCTTTGTGTTGTTTCGTTCTAGTTGATCAATGAGTGGAGCCCAGTTGGGGTCGATCGAGTCCTTTTATGTCGCATTTGGGGTTCTTCTTTTATTTTGGTTCCGTAGTCGGACCTTGATTGTATCTGGATGATGTAATGCTTTATTCATGTAATTGTGTGAAGTGGCGATTGTAAGCCAACTATGTATCTCTTTCCCTTATGTATTACATGGATTGTGCGAAGATTACCTCACTTGCGACATTGCTTTCAATGCGGTTATGCCTCTAAGTCGTGCTTCGACACGTGGGAGATATAGCCGCATCGAGGGCGTTACAACCAACTCGGTTTTTTATAAGAGAAGAAATATAAGTATGAAGATACAAACGTATTATCGATACTTGTTTCCGTAAACTAGCATCTACATTCTATTCAACGCCTCAGCATGTGAGGCCTTAGCACAATGACTTCTCGACTGTGTAAAACAAAGGTTTTGCCGTCGCCGATAAGGAGGGGTTGACGGCGGCGCGCTTTTTGGCTTGCTCTAGTTCTAGTAGTCATACTAGGTGGTCTAAGCACATGTAGATTTATTCTTTTTCACGTCTCGTGTTCGCCGTACTGCCACGACTGTTGATGAATAGACGGTAAGTTATTCACGAGGAAACCCTTGTTGAGTGTGTTTGCGAGAGAGAGAGACAGTGTGCGTGTGTGATATGTCTAGAGACTGAGGCAATGATAACAGATTCTTTGTTTCTATGTGTGTGGAGGATAGAGAGAGGCATGTACATGGGGCTTTGTGTTGTGTAACATGGAGAAACCTATACATAATTAGAGAGTGAGTGTGCGAGATACACATGCGGACATGGGGAGAGATGAGGATCCAGATTAATGGGTGTTTGTGCGTGTCTGTGTGTGTTTGTGCGCGCGTTTTTGTGTGAGAGGGAGTGTGTGTATGTGGAGTAGAGAGACTACTAATGATGTAAACCTAGTATAAGGGAAGGGGGAATGGTGTGACATGTGTAGTAGCGGGATAGCATGGGTGCGGGCGGGGGGAGCAGACTATTTGGAAGAGACATCGATTGTGCGTAACATCCCAAAATTCTAAATTTTGGAGTGTTATAATAAATAGATAGATTTGATTGATTGTTTGATTGTTGGGTGAATGATTGAGTGAAATTTGAAACTTTTTGAAAGTTAAATGAGAGGGAATAAAAGGACTTTCCCAAACTTTCATTTTCTTTTCTGATCTCCGCGAATTCAAATTCTTTTCACCACAAAACCCTGGAGAGAAGATGACATGACTTCTTCCATTTATTTAAATGATAAGGGGTGTTGAAAATATTTGAATTTCATTTGAAATTATTTCCAATTCATAAACTTCAAGCAACTCAATGATTTTCACGAGCGAAGATAAAATGACTTCTTCAAAACATATGAAATATGAGTTGGGAGTTTCAAAGAATTAAATTCAAAGTTCTTTTGAATTTATTTTTCAATTTGGAGTTATTTGAGTTTTATTCAAATTATTTTTCTCCAAAAATAAAATATATGGAAAATAGGGTAACATGATTCCCTACATCATAAAATTGGAGAGAAATAAATTTGAATTAATTTTGGTATTTTTAAAATGATTTTTACTGGATTTTACTAGGGCAGAAGCACTCTTTGCTTTATCTGAATTTATGTGTATTTTATTTGACTCTAGAAAAATGTTCAGCTTGTAGTAAATCTTTTTCTGAAAATGCCTATAGTATTTTATTTATTCATTTTGGTTTTATTTTACTTTCTGAAAATTTGTTTAAAAAAAAACCCTTCTTCCCCGACTGGGCCGGCCCAGCTCCCAGGCCAGGCCGCGGCTCAGCCCACCCCCTCGTCATCCCCGAGCTCGGTAAGGACTCCCGAGCCAGCACGCCGCCGCGCCGTGGCCTCCACGGAAACCGCCGCCGCCTTACCCCTCCTCCACACCTCCCGAGGCCCTCCCCGCCTATTTAAGCCGCCGCCCCGACTTCCCCCTCTCTTTCCTCGCCTCGCCTCGCTGCATCTCGCCGCCACCGCCACGTGCATCTTCTTGCCGCCGCCCTGTTTCACCGCCATGACCACTACTTGCCGCCACCGCCGGTCCCGTCTTGCCCTCGCCCCTCGCCGCCCCTCGCCCCTCGTCCGGCCCGCCTCACGGAGCTTCGCTGTCGCCATCGCCCGCCTCGCGGAGTTAACTGCCGCCGCCGCGGTTTAATCTATCGAACGGTATAAACCTCTCCCGGTCCGGTTTATTTCTTTAGTTTTCCTCCAGTTTTTCTTTTAAAGTCGGTTTTATATTTTAGTTAAATTAATTAGCGGACGTTCGTCCGTTAGTACTCGGTAGCGAACGATTTCGTTCTATAAGGTTCTGTAGCAAACGTTCGTTCGATAGGATTTTTCTTTTTATTTTTATTTTCGGCCAAGGACCCGTCTGTGAATATTTTATTTACAGATTAGCCCCTGGACTTCAAACACTCACAACTTTTTACTCGTGTATCCAAATCCAACAAAACCAACGCCCACTTCTTCGTTATGATCTCCTCTATCCATTAAAATAACTCAAACATATTTTTGAAAGTTTAAAATTCAATTAGATCAGATTTGAGTTTGAACTTCGTTTGATCCTAATTTGAGTTTCGTAACTCCGTTTGAGTTGATTCTTTCTGCAAATCGAAGCTCTTGACCTAAACTTTCTGATAAGGCCAAATTCACTAAATTTTGGTACTGTTAGGAATTGTTTTATGTTGCAAGAGTTATTCGCTTGGTTTTGACGTTTTCCGAATCGTACTCTTCGTTTCTTTCCGATCTTTTGAGTGATTGCTTATGTGTGGTTACTATTGCTTGCTCACGATAGATTGACCTGAGTGTGACGAGTAGAACTATCAAGAATTTTGAGTGCGAATCATCTTCATCAACATTGCAGGCAAGTTCACACTTTGATCATATCCCTTTCATACCCAGTTTTTATGCATTAGTTTCACCCTCAAACATTGCATGAATAGGATTGATAACATGTGGGTATTGGGAAGTAGTTGATGAGTTATTCGCTTGGTTTTAACGTTTTCCGAATCGTACTCTTCGTTTCTTTCCGATCTTTTGAGTGATTGCTTATGTGTGGTTACTATTGCTTGCTCACGATAGATTGACCGGAGTGTGACGAGTAGAACTATCAATAGTTTTGAGTGCGAATCATCTTCATCAACATTGCAGGCAAGTTCACAGTTTGATCATATCCCTTTCATACCCAGTTTTTATGCATTAGTTTCACCTTCAAACTTTGCATGAGTAGGATTGATAACATGTGGGTATTGGGAAGTAGTTGATGAGGTAGGAACCTATTGTCCTGTTTCATATTAAACCCTTGGGAGTTACTTCAACGTTATGCTTATATTGCCATGCTATGCTCGTAGACGTGGATTGGGTTTGAGTGATTTCCATGACAGATGTGAGATTGTTTATTTAATGGTTCAACTTAAGGTGGCAACTTTAATACACATCTGGGTGGATGGAGGCACCTGGGGTATCCAGTGATTTCCTGTTTTTTTTGGAAATCCCGGGGTTACCGTGTGATTTTCCTATGGACCGCCACCCAGGCTCAAAGGGATCTGAGATATTTTCATGCTAGAAACTTCCGTGTACAGCCACAAGTTATTATGGGCTCTAGCATAGTTGAGTAAGTTACGTGAAGCTCTTGAAGAGGTGGATCAGCAGGTAGTGGGTTTTGTAGGTTTGGTATGGTCTACCCGGAGTAGAGAGTTAATGTTTCTGAAAGACTGTGTCTCGGTCATCCGTTTCTCAAACACCATGTAGTGCGAGAAAATCCAACGGAGGCGATCGAGTCTTGTGGGGAAAAGTGCGCAAACCTCTGCAGAGTGTACAAACTAATCATGGTTAGCCGTGTCCCCGGTTATGGACAATCTTGAGTATCTAGTACTTGAAGTATCTTAAGTATCTCATCATGTTACTTCTAGTTTAATATTTTTGGGTTTAATGAGTACTTTTAATTGGGATTGAGAATGCTTTCAACCATTCTCAATGTTTAACAACCACCATGATAGTTAAATAAATTTATTCCTTTGTAGTAGGGAAAAATTGGCTTTTCGCAAAAACATTATAACCATAGAGCCTCCACCAGCCAAATATGCATGTAGTGATAGCCTTTATTCATCATTGCTCTATGGTGTGAATTTGCCAGTACATTCAATGTACTGACCCTTTGTGGCTGCAACGTCTCATGTTGCAGGATATCTTATGACGAGTAAGTGATACGTTAGGGTTACGATTCCTATACTCAAATTTGCCGTTGGTGTTGATGGGAATCCACAACCTTGTTACTTCCGCTATTTTGGATTGAGGTAATAGTATTTACGTTATTTTATACATGTGATTTACCTCTGTTATAAATCCTCGAGTACTGTGTGTGACAGCATACCGATCCAGGGATGACACGTAAGCACAGAGACTTGACCGTCTGAGGTCGGGTCGCTACAAGATGGTATCAGAGCACATGTTGACTGTAGGACGTGACCCTAGAAACTGGCAAGCCCATAGGAAAGATTTTTCTCTACAACTTTCTTTTCAAAAGAATCTTTTACCTCTCTTCTCTTCTGAGCTTATTCAAATATTCCCTTTAGTGAGATCTTCCCTTTTGACCCCACAAAGATTCGACTGATGAGACCACTCCAAGGAGTACAAGATATCGGACAACTAATACCACTTCGGAATGAAGAGGATTTTACCGAGCATTATAATGATGGAAACTACGACGGATAAAGACTTCGAAGACTAGGAGAATATGAAGAATCCAGATTTGGTATGACCAAGGAAGGCTATGGAACCTGGCAGACTATGGAATTTGTTAATACCCGAGATCAAGGTGTATCGGAGAAAGACCGGAACATGGAGCATTAGAACTCAAAGTTTTGTGTCATCGTGCGGATTTAAGCATGCATTCCTTCGGAAGTATTGGATGGTAGAAAGATGATGGAGCACCTATCAGCAAGGTGAAGTTTTAACCTTAGCCGGTGTATCACCAGGATCTGGAGTGTTACATCAAGAAGTTAAGATGGACCTACAAGAAGCAGTATTTTGACAAGGAAGTATTTCATGAAGAACTCATGACCCTGAATTTGAAAGTAGCCAAGCTGGAGGAGCAAGACATCGAGATACCAAAGATTTGTCAGGAACTGAAGGACATTAGGACATGGTTCAAACCAAGGATGTTGAAACCCAAAAATTTGGGAACGCAACTCCAGAAATATTAAAGGATATCACTAGAGACTTCGCGTCAACAGAGATCTGGCAAAAGAACTTGCGAAGAAAAACCATGATCAGAAGGAGTTATCGGAGACATGACCAAGACTTGAAGAGTATGACGACGTTGAAGATTTATTGACCATTAGAAGACCAAACCCCTGTTATGTACCTATGTTAGATGCGACGTTTGTGAGCTGTCATTTGTTTGATGTTTTTTCGACAGCCACAATAAAATCTGTCTTTTCAAAAACCATTGTTTGTATTGTGAGCATCCCTCTCTATCTCTCTTATCCCACCCCAAACCCATGGACCCAATAGAGGATGAATGGAGATGAGCTTATATTTTCTGGACCGATGAGTCAATTCGAGATGGACCAATGGATTCAGAACATGGAGGATCATATGTAGAGTGACACTATAGCCAGAAAGGATATGGCCCAGCATGCCCTTCAGAGTTTTGAAAAAAAAGTGCTTCAACTTGGTGGAGGATGTACCAAACCATCAATGGATTGCAAGGAGTAACCACTTGGAAAGAATTTAAGTTGACTCTGCTAAAGTCTCGATTTGTGTCCCAAAAGTTGAGGCCTTATGGAAATGATATGAAGAAACCTTGTGCACACAAGCTTTGTGGAGAAATAGGACACAACCATAAAGAAAACAAGGACGAATACTCTCATAAGCGGAGGATTACCAAAGGAGTTAGCCGAGGATCTCAGGGAACTTCGGTTGGAGATTGTTCCCAAAGGTTTTGTTGCAGCAATGGAAGTTCAGTCTACATTGTTGGGAAAGATTCGTGAAGCTCAGAAGTATGACAAAGAGATTGCTGAGATAAAAGAGAAGATGAGCAAAGGAAAGGCCAAAGATTTTCGTAAGGATAAGCATGACTTCTTATGGTTCGAGGACCGTGTATATGTTCCCAATAATGCAGAGATCAGGAAGTAAATACTTCAAGAGGCTCATGACTCACCATACTCGATTCGCCCTGGAAACACCAAGATGTATTTGGATTTGAAGGAGTGTTTCTGGTGGACTGGTATGAAGAAGGATATTACGGAGTATGTAGTCATAGGTAATGTATGCCTGAGAGAGTAAAAGCAGAGCATCAGAAGCCAGCAGGATTATACAGCCTATGCCGATACCCGAATGGAAGCAGGATAAGCTTGGCATGGATTTCATTACCGGATTTTCTCAGAACCCAATCGGGAGATGATTCTATCTGGGTAGCAGTTGATTTGCTTGACCAAAGTGGCTCACTTTATCCCAGTGAAAACCACCTATACAAGTGCAAAGTTGGCCAAGATATATTTGACCAGGATCGTATGTCTGCATGGAGTTTCGAGGACCATCCTATCATATAGAGGAACACAGTTTACCTCAAAGTTTTGGAATCAGCTGCGCCACACTTTGAGTACTAGGCTAGAGTTCAGTACAGCGTTTCATCCGCAGATAGATGGATAGACCAAGAGAGTCAATCAGATTCTGGAGGACATGTTGAGAGCGTGTGCACTAAATTTTGGATCTAGTAGGGATGATAATCTACCTTACGCAGAGTTCTCATACAACAACAGTTACCAAGCTAATTTGAAGATGGCCCCTTTTGAAGCTTTGTATGGGAGAAGGAGCCAGACACTGTTGATGTGGGATGAAGTTGGAGACCGTCAGTTGTTGGGATCAAATGTGATCAAGGAGTCAGAAGAAAATGTTAAGATGCTTCGAGACAGACTGAAGGTAGCTCAATCAAGGCAGAAGAGTTATGCAGACTAAAAAACGCAAGGAGGTAGTCTATGAAATTGGAGACAGAGCATGTCTTCGTGTGTCCCCTCTGCGAGGAGTTAAACAATCTGGAGTAAAGGGAAAGTTAGCCCCGAGATTTGTAGGGCCATACCGAGTTTTGGAGCGTATGGGAGAAGTGGCCGACAAGTTTGGAGTCACCCGAAGGACTGTCAGAAGTTCATGATGTGTTTCACGTTTCCCAGTTGAAGAAGTGCCATGCAGAGATGGCCATTATTCCCCTGTAAGGACGCTTGACCCTGCAAAGGATAATGATGTTCCAAGAAGTGGAGTATGGACTTCTTAAGTATAAGTTTTTATCTCGGTATGTGGGATATCCCACGAGGATGAAAAGATGGATTACTATTGGATATAAAGGAGGTGTGATGTTAGAATAACGATCAGTTGCCCGCGACGATGAGTTCAAGGTTTACAAGTGATGAGATATGCCATAACCCATAGGCCCCAGGACCTGCCAAGAAGCAAGCACACTCTTGCTGAAGCAAAAACCTGGAAAGAGTTACGATTTTATCGACAGACGATCCTATAGGAGTTTACGCAAAACCTGAGAGTTGTGAAGGAATGATAGTTGTTTGTTTGGCTTGCAGAATCAATGGATTTATCCGAACTTGGTTCGTCAACAAGAAAAATTCTGCAATGCTTGTGAGGATGACCGAGTGTTAGAATGCGAGATTCGCTGAACCGTATACAAGGTAATGATTTGGGTGCGGGATGGATTAATCACGATACCGACTTACTCTTATTATTCGCCTTGCTATACGAGATGGTAAATCCGAGTGACTTACCTATAGTAGAGAGACAACGATCAAAACCTTGTTTAAACCGTAGAATGGTATAAGTATTTTTTTCCCTTTACAAGGCAGTTGTTGCCAAACGTAGGTCATACGGTGAGGTTCAGCCCAGACCCATTTCCTGCAGGAGAAACCATAAATTGTTGACCACTAGGAGATATCGATATTTGTTTAGTATTGGCGCCAGACCCGTCAGCTAAGAAGACCCAGTCATGGAATAACCGTACCAAGATGAAAGGACAGAAGAATTGCGGTAAAGGTTATGCCACTACAGGAAGAGCCTAGAGAAGGAATTTTCCCGAGAATTTGAGAAGACAGGCCCCGTCAACAATAAGGACGGAGTTTATGAGTATTGATGGAACTGTAACGATGCTTCTAAGGGTGGTAGCACCCGAGACCCCGGAGACGATCGATGGATTTTCGAGAAGACCCCAAACCCTAACCTATTTCTTGCTAGCCTCTCCGAATCTCGAGGACGAGATTCATTTTAAGGGTGGTAGGTTTGTAACATTCCAAAATTCTAAATTTTGGAATGTTATAATAAATAGATAGATTTGATTGATTGTTTGATTGTTGGTGATTGATTGAGTGAAATTTGAAACTTTTTGAAAGTTAAATGAGAGGGAATAAAAGGACTTTCCCAAACTTTCATTTTCTTTTCCGATCTCCGCGAATTCAAATTCTTTTCACCACAAAACCCTGGAGAGAAGATGACATGACTTCTTCCATTTATTTAAATGACAAGGGGTGCTGAAAATATTTGAATTTCATTTGAATTTATTTCCAATTCATAAACTTCAAGCAACTCAATGATTTTCACAAGCGAACATAAAATGACTTCTTCAAAACATATGAAATATGAGTTGGGAGTTTCAAAGAATTAAATTCAAAGTTCTTTTGAATTTATTTTTCAATTTGGAGTTATTTGAGTTTTATTCAAATTATTTTTCTCCAAAAATAAAATATATGGAAAATAGGGTAACATGATTCCCTACATCAGAAAATTGGAGAGAAATAAATTTGAATTAATTTTGGTATTTTTAAATTGATTTTTACTAGATTTTACTAGGGCAGAAGCACTCTTTGCTTTATTTGAATTTGTGTGTATTTTATTTGACTCTAGAAAAATGTTAAGCTTGTAGGAAATCTTTTTCTGAAAATTTTGATATATTATATGCCTATAGTATTTTATTTATTCATTTTCGTTTTATTTTACTTTCTGAAAAATTGTTTTAAAAAAACACTTCTTCCCCGACTGGGCCGGCCCAGCTCCCAGGCCAGGCCGCGGCCCAGCCCACCCCCACATCATCCCCGAGCTCGGGAAGGACTCCCGAGCCAAGACGCCCAGCCCAGCCTCCTCCACGGAAACCGTCGCCGCCTTACCCCTCCTCCACGCCTCCCGAGGCCCTCCCCGCCTATTTAAGCCGCCGCCCCGACTTCCCCCTCTCTTTCCTCGCCTCGCCTCGCTGCATCTTGCCGCCGCCATCGCTTCACTTCACCTTGCCAGCTTTCTTCACGCCACGCCACCTGCCTGCCCCGCCCCTCGCCGCCCTCGCCCCTCGTCCCGAAGCCCCGCCTCGCCGGAGCTCGCCGTCGCCGCTGCCAGCCTCGCCGGAGTTAACCACCGCCGCCGCCGGTTTAATCTACCGAACCGGCATAAACCTCTCCCGGTCCGGTTTATTTCTTTAGTTTTCCTCCAGTTTTTCTTTTAAAGTCAGTTTTATATTTTAGTTAAATTAATTAGCGGACGTTCTTCCGTTAGTACTCGGTAGCGAACGATTTCGTTCTATAAGGTTCTGTAGCGAACGTTCGTTCGATAGGATTTTTCTTTTTATTTTTATTTTCGGCCAAGGACCCGTCTGTGAATATTTTATTTACAGATTAGCCCCTGGACTTCAAACACTCACAACTTTTTACTCGTGTATCCAAATCCAACGAAACCAACGCCCACTTCTTCGTTATGATCTCCTCTATCCATTAAAACAACTCAAACATGTTTTTGGAAGTTTAAAATTGAATTAGATCAGATTTGAGTTTGAACTTCGTTTGATCCTAATTTGAGTTTCGTAACTCCGTTTGAGTTGATTCTTTTTGCAAATCGATGCTCTTGACCTAAACTTTCTGATAAGGCCAAATTCACTAAATTTTGGTACTGTTAGGAATTGTTTTATGTTGCAAGAGTTATTCGCTTGGTTTTGACGTTTTCCGAATCGTACTCTTTGTTTCTTTCCGATCTTTTGAGTGATTGCTTATGTGTGGTTACTATTGCTTGCTCACGATAGATTGACCGGAGTGTGACGAGTAGAACTATCAAGAGTTTTGAGTGCGAATCATCTTTATCAAAATTGCAGGCAAGTTCACACTTTGATCATATCCCTTTCATACCCAGTTTTTATGCATTAGTTTCACACTCAAACATTGCATGAGTAGGATTGATAACATGTGGGTATTAGGAAGTAGTTGATGAGGTAGGAACCTATTGTCCTGTTTCATATTAAACCCTTGGGAGTTACTTCAACATTATGCTTATATTGCTATGCTATGCTCGTAGACGTGGATTGGGTTTGAGTGATTTCCATGACAGATGTGAGATTGTTTATTTAATGGTCCAACTTAAGGTGGCAACTTTAATACACATCTGGGTGGATCGAGGCACCTAGGGTATCCAGTGATTGCCTGTTTTTTCGGAAATCCCGGGGTTACCGTGTGATTTTCCTATGGACCGCCACCCAGGCTCAAAGGGATCTGAGATATTTTCATGCTAGAAACTTCCGTGTGCAGCCACAAGCTATTATGGGTTCTAGCATAGTTGAGTAAGTTACGTGATGCTCTTGAAGAGGTGGATCAGCAGGTAGTGGGTTTTGTAGGTTTGGTATGGTCTACCCGGAGTAGAGAGTTAATATTTCTGAAAGACTGTGTCTCGGTCATCCGTTACTCAAACACCATGTAGTGCGAGAAAATCCAACGGAGGCGATCGAGTCTTGTGGGGAAAAGTGCGCAAACCTCTGCAGAGTGTACAAACTAATCATGGTTAGCCGTGTCCCCAGTTATGGACAATCTTGAGTATCTAGTACTTGAAGTATCTTAAGTATCTCATCATGTTACTTGTAATTTAATATTGTTGGGTTTAATGAGTACTTTTAATTGGGATTGAGAATGTTGTCTACCATTCTCAATGTTTAACAACCACCATGATAGTTAAATAAATTTATTCCTTTGTAGTAGGGAAAAATTGGCTTTTTGCAAAAACATTATAACCATAGAGGCTCCACCAGCCAAATATGCATGTAGTGATAGCCTTTATTCATCATTGCTCTATGTTGTGAATTTGCCAGTACATTCAATGTACTGACCCTTTGTGGCTGCAACGTCTCATGTTGCAGGATATCTTATGACGAGTAAGTGATACGTTAGGGTTACGATTCCTATACTCAACTTTGCCGTTGGTGTTGATGGGAATCCACAACCTTGTTACTTCCGCTATTTTGGATTGAGGTAATAGTATTTACGTTATTTTATACATGTGATTTACCTCTGTTATAAATCCTCGAGTACTGTGTGTGTTAGCATACCGATCCAGGGAAGACACGTAAGCACAGAGACTTGACCGTCTGAGGTCGGGTCGCTACATTGTGTGTGGGAGAGGCGTGTGTGTGTGTGTGTGTGTGTGTGTGTGTGTGTGTGTGAGAGAGAGAGAGAGAGAGAGTGAGAGGTAGCAACGGAGAGAGAGAGAGAGAGAGAGAGAGAGAGAGAGAGAGAGAGAGAGAGGGGGCGAGAGAGGGGGCGTTTGTGTCCATAAATGGCGTATAGATAGGGAGACAATGTTGATGTTGTTTGAAATTGGCCTATGTACGGAGACGCAAGGGAAGCGAGTCATCGTGTGTGTGATAGGGACTTCATGAGAGATCTAGAATAGATGGTGTAGAGAACAATGTGCGAGATCGAGAACGATGATACATTAGGGAGCTATGGAAAGAGTCACGACATACATGTATACAGGGAGGAGCTGTGGCGGGTCCGCATGTGGGAGAGATAGAAAGAGGAGAGTGGTGCACAAGGAGACAAAGTGTGCTTGTTTTGCAGTGGGGGTGGTGTGTGAGACGAGTGTGCGAGAACCACATAACTAGGAAGGTAGACGTTTGGGGGCGACATTTTGTGTGTATGGGAAAGATGCACTCTACATAGTGCGTGTGCTTGGGAAAGAGAGATGTCAGGAGACCTAGCTAGAGAGTGGGGGAAGAGATGTGTGCATGCCCTAAGATACAAAGTGATAGAGACCTATATTGGGGTTCAGACTTTAGAAGAGAGAGAGACGTGTTAATGTGCTCGTGTGTTGGTGTTTGGGGGAGAGAACGACTTCTCTGTGTGTGGGAGGCAACGAGGGGGGGGGGGTGGCTTCAGATAAAGAGTGAGGTGTCTATATTTGAGGGACTTTAGCGTAACTGAGATATACATGGTCAATAGTGTATGCACTCAAGGTTGATCAATTTGTTTCATAGTTTGGACTATGAGATAACGATACTTTTGAACATGTGCGATATACTTTGATGTACCAGAATTACAAACCTAAGATTGGAATTTTGGAATTTGACTCCATCATTAGCTTTTGTAATTCATTTAAACGGAGGTACATTTTTAAGCCGAGATTTCATGATTTCAAATTCATGTATCAAACCTAGAGATATACACATATGGGCATGTTCAAACTTTATAATCATCCACTTTATTCATACACATACACATTTTTGCTTTTGTCATCATATTTAGGATAAACACATTTGGAATTTCATTTGAATTGGACCATATGATGGTATTTTCTTGTAGTAGCTCAATGATCCATATTTGAATTGAATGGACAATATAAGTTTCAAGTTGGAGACATTGATTTTCAAAACTTGCACTTTTTTTGCGTGCAAAACAAACAAATTCTCGGCCATGATATCATAGTCGGTCGTACAAGAGCAGAATATAATTTCAGGTGCCAAATGTTGGAAACGTAGTAATTTCAAAAAAATTTCCTACGCACACACAAGATCATGGTGATGCATAGCAACGAGAGGGGAGAGTGTTGTCTACGTACCCTCGTAGACCCGAAGCGGAAGCGATCACAACGTAGAGGAAGTAGTCGTACGTTCTCCTCGCGATCCGACCGATCCCGGCGCCGTTACTCCGGCGCCCCCGAGTTCTTGACACGTACAGCTCGATGACGTCCCTCGTACTCCGATCCAGCCGAGTGTCGAGGGAGAGTTCCGTCAGCACGACGGCGTGGTGACGATCTTGATGTGTTACCGGCGCAGGTCTTCGCCTTAGCTTCGCGACGATATGACCGAGGTGGAATATGGTGGAGGGGGGCACCGCACACGGCTAAGGAACGATCCGTAGATCAAACTTGTGTGTCCTAGGGTGCCCCCTGCCCCGTATATAAAGGAGGAGGGGGGAGGTGCGGCCGCCCTAGGAGGCGGCCGAGGAGTCCTACTCCCACCGAGTAGGACTCCCATCCTTTCCTAGTTGGAGTAGGATTGGGGGGGGAAGAGGGAAGGGCGCGCCCCCTTGTTCTATTCGGACTGGGGGGGCGCGCCACCACCTGGCCGGCCCCTCCTCTTCTCCTCGAGGCCCACTAAGGCCCATTTAGTTCCCGGGGGTTCGGTAACCTCCGGTACTCCGGTAAATTCCCGTTTTCACCCGGAACTATTCCGAACTCCAAATATAGGTTTCCAATATATCAATCTTTATGTCTCGACCATTTCGAGACTCCTCGTCATGTCCGTGATCACATCCGGGACTCGAACTTCTTCGGTACATCAAAATACATAAACTCATAATAAGCATCGCCATCGAAACCTTAAGCGTGCGGACCCTACGGTTCGAGAACAATGTAGACATGACCTAGAACTATTCTCGGTCAATAACCAATAGCGGGACCTGGATGCCCATATTGGTTCCTACATATTCTACGAAGATCTTTATCGGTCGATCCGCATAACAACATCGTTGTTCCCTTTGTCATCGGTATGTTACTTGCCCGAGATTCGATCGTCGGTATCCAATACCTAGTTCAATCTCGTTACCGCAAGTCTCTTTACTCGTTCCGTAATACATCATCTCACAACTAGCTCATTAGTTGTAATGCTTGCAAGGCTTGATGATGTGTATTACCGAGAGGGCCCAGAGATACCTCTCCGACAATCGGAGTGACAAAACCTAATCTCGAATACGCCAACCCAACATCGCCTTTGGAGACACTGTAGTACTCCTTTATAATCACCCGATTCGTTGTGACGTTTGGTAGCACCAAAGTGTTCCTCCGCAAACGGAGTTGCATAATCTCATAGTTACGAGAACGTGTATAAGTCATGGATAAAAGCAGTAGCAACATACTAAACGATCGTGTGCTAAGCTAAAGGAATGGGTCATGTCAATCAGATCATTCTACTAATGATGTGACCTCGTTAATCAAATAACAACTCTTTGTTCATGGTCGGAAACATAACCATCTTTGATTAACAAGCTAGTCTAGTAGAGGCATACTAGTGACATGTTGTTTGTTTATGCATTCACACATGTATCATGTTTCCGTTAATACAATTCTAGCATGAATGATAAACATTTATCATGAAATAAGGAAATAAATAATAACTTTATTATTGCCTCTAGGGCATATTTACTTCAGTCTCCCACTTGCACTAGAGTCAATAATCTAGTTCACATCGCCATGTGATTGAACACCAATAATCATATCTCATATGATTAACACCCATAGTTCACATCGTCATGTGACCAACACCCAAAGGGTTTACTAGAGTCAATAATCTAGTTCACATCGCTATGTGATTAACACCCAAAGAGTACTAAGGTGTGATCATGTTTTGCTTGTGAGAGAATCTTAGTCAACGGGTCTATCATATTCAGAGCCGTATGTATTTTGCAAATATTCTATGTCTACAATGATCTACACGGAGCTACTCTAGCTAATTGCTCCCACTTTCAATATGTATCTAGATCGAGACTTAGAGTCATCCGATCGGTGTCAAAACTTGCATCGACGTAACCCTTTACTTACGAACCTTTTGTCACTTCCATAATCGAGAAACATATCCTTATTCCACTAAGGATAATTTTGACCGCTGTCGATGATCTACTCCTAGATCACTATTGTACTCCTTGCCAAAATCAGTGCGGGGTATACAATAGATTTGGTACACAGCATGGCATACTTTATAGAACCTATGGCCAAGGCATAGGGAATGACTTTCATTCTCTTTCTATCTTCTGCCGTGGTCGGGTTTTGAGTCTTACTCAATTTCACACCTTGTAACACATGCAAGAACTCTTTCTTCGACTGTTCCATTTTGAACTACTTCAAAATCTTGTCAAGGTATGTACTCATTGAAAAAACTTATCAAGCATCTTGATCTATCTCTATAGATCTTGATGCTCAATATGTAAGCAGCTTCACCGAGGTCTTTCTTTGAAAAACTTCTTTCTAACACTCCTTTATGCTTTGCAGAATAATTCTACATTATTTCCGATCTACAATATGTCATTCACTTATACTTATCAGAAATGCTGTAGTGCTCCCACTCACTTTCTAGTAAATACAGGCTTCACCATAAGTCTGTACAAAACTATATGCTTTGATCAGCTCATCAAAGCGTATATTCCAACTCCGAGATGCTTGCACCAGTCCATAGATGGATCGCTGGAGCTTGCACACTTTGTTAGCTCCAATTGGATCGGAAAAAACCTTCTGGTTGCATCATATACAACTCTTCCTCCAGAAAACCATTCAGGAATGCAGTTTTTACATCCATTTGCCAAATTTCATAAATTGTGGCAATTGCTAACATGATTCGGACAGACTTAAGCATTGTTACAGTTGAGAAAATCTCATTGTAGTCAACATCTTGAACTTTGTAGAAAACCTTTTTTGCAACAAGTCGAGCTTTGTAGATAGTAACACTACTATCAACGTCCGTCTTCCTCTTGAAGATCCATTTATTTTCTATGGTTTGCCGATCATCGGGCAAATCCATCAAAGTCCATACTTTGTTCTCATCCATGGATCATATCTCGATTTCATGGCCTCAAACCATTTTATGGAATCTGGGCTCATCATCGCTTCCTCATAGTTCGTAGGTTCATCATGGTCTAGTTACATGACTTCCAGAACAGGATTACCGTACCACTCAGGTGCGGATCTCACTCTGGTTTACCTACGAGATTCGGTAGTAACTGATCTGAAGTTACATGATCATCATCATTAGCTTCCTCACTAATTGGTGTAGTAGTCACAGGAACAGATTTCCGTGATGAACTACTTTCCAATAAGGGAGAAGGTACAATTACCTTATCAAGTTCTACTTTCCTCCCACTCACTTCTTTCGAGAGAAACTCCTTCTCTAGAAAGGATCCATCTTAAGCAACGAATATCTTGCCTTCGGATCTGTGATAGAAGGTGTACCCAACAATTTCCTTTGGGTATTCTATGAAGACGTACTTCTCCGATTTGGGTTCGAGCTTATCAGGATGAAACTTTTTCACATAAGCATCGCAGCCCCAAACATTAAGAAACGACAACTTTGGTTTCTTGCTAAACCACAGTTCATATAGTGTCGTCTCAACGGATTTAGATGGTGCCCTATTTAACGTGAATGCAGCTGTCTCTAATGCATGATCCCAAAACGATATTGGTAAATCGGTAAGAAACATCATAGATTGCACTATATCCAATAAAGTGCGGTTACGATGTTTGGACACACCATAACATTGTGGTGTTCCAGGTGGCGTGAGCTGTGAAACTATTCCACATTGTTTTAATTGAAGACCAAACTCGTAACTCAAATATTCGTCTCCGTGATCGATCACGAAACTTTATTTTCTTGTTACGATGATTTTTCCACTTCACTCTGAAATTCTTTGAACCTTTCAACTATTTCAGACTTATGTTTCATCAAGTAGATATACCCATATCTGCTCAAATCATCTGTGAAGGTCGAAAATAACGATACCCGCCATGAGCCTTAACACTCATTGGATCGCATACATCGGTATGTATTATTTCCAATAAGTCGGTTGCTCGCTCCATTGTTCGGAGAACGGAGTCTTAGTCATCTTGCCCATGAGGCATGGTTCGCAAGCATCAAGTGATTCATAATCAAGTGATTCCAAAATCCCATCAGCATGGAGTTTCTTCATGCGCTTTACACCAATATGACCTAAACGGCAGTGCCACAAATAAGTTGCACTATCATTATTAACTTTTGCATCTTTTGGTTTCAACATTATTAATATGTGTATCACTACGATCGAGATCCAATGAACTATTTTCATTGGGTGTGTAACCATATAAGGTTTTATTCATGTAAACAGAACAACAGTTTATTCTCTTACTTAAAGGAATAACCGTATTGCAATAAACATGATCAAATCATATTCATGCTCAACGCAAACACCAAATAACATTTATTTAGGTTCAACACTAATCCCGAAAGTATAGGGAGTGTGCGATGATGATCATATCAATCTTGAAACTACTTTCAACACACATCATCACTTCACCCTTAACTAGTTTCTGTTTATTCTGCAACTCCCGCTTCGAGTTACTACTCTTAGTAACTGAACCAGTACCAAATACCGAAGGGTTGCTATAAACACTAGTAAAGTACACATCAATAACATGTATATCAAATATACCTTTGTTTACTTTGCCATCCTTCTTATCCGCCAAATACTTGGGGTAGTTCGCTTCGAAAGACCAGTCCCTTTGCAAGAGAAGCACTTAGTCTCGTGCTTAGGTCCAGACTTGGGCTTCTTCACTTGAGCAACAACTTGCTTGTCGCTCTTCTTGAAGTTCCCTTCTATCCCTTTGCCCTTTTCTTGAAACTAGTGGTCTTGTTAATCATCAACACTTGATGTTCTTTCTTGAATTCTACCTTCATCGATTTCATCATCATGAAAAACTCGGGAATCATTTTCGTCATCCCTTGCATACTATAGTTCATCACGAAGTTCTACTAACTTGGTGATGGTGACTAGAGAATTCATCAATCGATATCTTATCCGGAAGATTAACTCCCACTTGATTCAAGCGATTGAAGTACCTGCATAATCTGAGCACATGCTCACTAGTTGAGCGATTCTCCTCCATCTTTTAGCTATAGAACTTGTTGAAGATTTCATATCTCTCAACTCGGTATTTGCTTGAAATATTAAGTTCAATTCTGGAACATCTCATATGGTCCATGATGTTCAAAACATCTTTGAAGTCCCGATTCTAAGCTGTTAAGCATGGTGCACTTAAACTATCTAGTAGTCATCATATTGAGCTAGCCAAACGCTCATAACGTTTGCATCCGCTCCTGCAATAGGTCTGTCACCTAGCGGTGCATTAAGGACATAATTCTTACGTGCAGCAATGAGGATAAACCTCCGATCACGGATCGAATCCGCATCATTGCTACTAACATTTTTCAACACAATTTTCTCTAGGAACATATCAAAAACAAACATATGAAAGCAACAACGCGAGCAATTGATCTACAACATAATTTGCAAAATACTACCAGGACTAAGTTCATGATAAATTTAAGTTCAATTAATCATATTACTTAAGAACTCCCACTTAGACAGACATCTCTCTAGTCATCTAAGTGATCACGCGATCCAAATCAACTAAACCATAACCTATCATCACGTGAGATGGAGTAGTTTTCAATGGTGAACATCTTATGTTGATCATATCTACTATATGATTCACGCTCGACCTTTCGGTCTCCGTGTTCCGAGGCCATATCTGCATATGCTAGGCTCGTCAAGTTTAACTTGAGTATTCGCGTGTGCAAAACTGTCTTGCACCTGTTGTAGATGGACGAGAGCTTATCACACCGATCATCACGTGGTGTGCAGGGCACGACGAACTTTGGCAACGGTGCATACTCGGGAGAACACTTCTTGATAATTTAGTGAGAGATCATCTTATAATGCTACCGTCAATCAAAGCAAGATAAGATGCATAAAAGATAAACATCACATGCAAATCAATATAAGTGATATGATATGGTCATCATCATCTTGTGCTTCGTGATCTCCATCTCGCAGCACCATCATGATCACCATCGCCACCGCGCGACACCTTGATCTCCATCGTAGCATCGTTGTCGTCTCGCCAATCTTATGCTTCTACGACTATCGCTACCGCTTAGTGATAAAGTAAAGCATTACAGAATGCGATTGCATTTCATACAATAAAGCGACAACCATATGGCTCTGCCATTGCCGATAACTTCGGTTACAAAACATGATCATCTCATACAATAAAATATAGCATCACGCCTTGACCATATCACATCACAACATGCCCTGCAAAAACAAGTTAGACGTCCTCTACTTTGTTGTTGCAAATTTTACGTGGCTGCTACGGGCTTAAGCAAGAACCAATCTCACCTACGCATCAAAACCACAACGATACTTCGTCAAATAGACTCGTTTAACCTTCTCAAGGACCGGCGTAGCCACACTCAGTTCAACTAAAGTGAGAGAGACAGACACCCGCCAATCACCTTTAAGCAACGAGTGCTCGTGGCGGTGAAACCAGTCTCGCGTAAGCGTCTGCGTAATGTCGGTCCGGCCGCTTCATCTCACAATACCGCTGAACCAAAGTATGACATGCTGGTAGGTAGTATGACTTGTATCGCCCACAACTCACTTGTGTTCTACTCGTGCAAAACATCAAACCATAAAACCTAGGCTCGGATGCCACTTTGTTGGAAACGTAGTAATTTCAAAAATTTCCCTCGCACACGCAAGATCATGGTGATGCATAGCAACGAGAGGGGAGAGTGTTGTCTACGCACTCGTGACCCGGCGAAGCGATCACAACGTAGAGGAAGTAGTCGACGTTCTCCTCGCGATCCGACCGATCCCGGCGCCGTTACTCGGCGCCATGAGTTCTTGACACACGTACAGCTCGATGACGTCCCTCGACTCGATCCAGCCGAGTGTCGAGGAGAGTTCCACAAGACGACGGTGTGGTGACGATCTTGATGTGTTACCGGCGCAGGGCTTCGCCTAAGCTTCGACGATATGACCGAGGTGGAATATGGTGGAGGGGGCACCGACACGGCTAAGGAACGATCCGTAGATCAAACTTGTGTGTCCTAGGGTGCCCCCCTGCCCCCGTATATAAAGGAGGGAGGGGGGAAGGTGCGGCCGGCCTAGAGGAGGCGCGCCGGAGGAGTCCTACTCCCACCGGGAGTAGGACTCCCATCCTTTCCTAGTTGGAGTAGGATTGGGGGAGGGGGAAGAGGGAAGGGGGGCGCCGCCCCCCCTCCTTGTCCTATTCGGACTGGGGGGGGGAGAGGGCGCGCGGCCACCCCTGGCCGGCCCCTCCTCTTCTCCCTCGAGGCCCACTAAGGCCCATTTAGTTCCCGGGGGGTTCCGGTAACCTCCCGGTACTCCGGTAAATTCCCGTTTTCACCCGGAACTATTCCGAACTCCAAATATAGGCTTCCAATATATCAATCTTTATGTCTCGACCATTTCGAGACTCCTCGTCATGTCCGTGATCACATCCGGGACTCCGAACTTCTTCGGTACATCAAAATACATAAACTCATAATAACTGTCATTGAAACCTTAAGCGTGCGGACCCTACGGTTCGAGAACAATGTAGACATGACCTAGAACTATTCTCGGTCAATAACCAATAGCGGGACCTGGATGCCATATTGGTTCCTACATATTCTACGAAGATCTTTATCGGTCAGACCGCATAACAACATACGTTGTTCCCTTTGTCATCGGTATGTTACTTGCCCGAGATTCGATCGTCGGTATCCAATACCTAGTTCAATCTCGTTACCGGCAAGTCTCTTTACTCGTTCCGTAATACATCATCTCACAACTAGCTCATTAGTTGTAATGCTTGCAAGGCTTCAAAGATGTGTATTACCGAGAGGGCCCAGAGATACCTCTCCGGCAATCGGAGTGACAAAACCTAATCTCAAATACGCCAACCCAACATCTGCCTTTGGAGACACCTGTAGTACTCCTTTATAATCACCCGATTCGTTGTGACGTTTGGTAGCACCCAAAGTGTTCCTCCGGCAAACGGGAGTTGCATAATCTCATAGTTACAGGAACGTGTATAAGTCATAGATAAAAGCAGTAGCAACATACTAAACGATCGTGTGCTAAGCTAAAGGAATGGGTCATGTCAATCAGATCATTCTACTAATGATGTGACCTCGTTAATCAAATAACAACTCTTTGTTCATGGTCAGGAAACATAACCATCTTTGATTAACAAGCTAGTCTATTAGAGGCATACTAGTGACATGTTGTTTGTTTATGCATTCACACATGTATCATGTTTCCGGTTAATACAATTCTAGCATGAATGATAAACATTTATCATGAAATAAGGAAATAAATAATAACTTTATTATTGCCTCTAGGGCATATTTCCTTCACCAAAGGCTTTCAAACTTCCCGCTCACATCGAAATATCTCACGCCCGAAAGTTTAGCCCTGTGATATTCTATTTTACCCTTGCCATATGAATGGAAAAGGGCTGCTTTGGTAACTCCATTGTTTTCCCCTCTTTGCCCCCAACATTCTTCCCCAGAGCCCCTCCCCTTCCCCTCCCCGACCCCCCCCAACCACGGCAAGCCGCCGAATCTAGTCCTCCACCGCAGTGGTGGACCTCACACCCCGACGAATCTACCTTCCGCACCTTGGAACCCCCAATTGCCAACTCACCACTTCGTCGAAGTCGCTTCAGCTACTGGCTTGTACACTGCTCCAGATCTCCTTTACCGCCATCATGGTCCACTGCACCGGATCTACTTAACCGGTGCCCTCGTCCACCACAGTGTAGGCCCTTCACAGACTCCCTCGTCCGTCCCTTCGCTGGCCCTTCATACAAGCCCTCGTCCGCCGCAACAGATCCGCCTCACCGAAAGCACTGTACAACGCACCCGTCGAAGCCTTCGTCCACTGCACCGGACCCGCTCCACGGACATCATATTCAACTCCACCGGCCCTGCTTTACCGACACCGCAGCCTCATCAGGTTATTTCGATCTATACTTCTTCAGTTTTTCTCTTTATCGTGCAACTATTCACTTACCACAGATGATCTTTCTTGTATGTCGACAGGCGCCACAACCGTAGCACCGGAGCCGCTTCAGCGACGGCGACAGCCGGCCCAAACCCAACCGCAACACGAGCACCATCGACGATCCTTAGCTATCAAGTATGCCAATGATACCCATACGCTGCCGAGAATCAGGTACTATTATCCAACGGCCGGCGCCTACGCTCACTTTCTTAGCATAAGCACCGCACCTTTGAATTTCTTTAGGGCATCATTCAGTTTTTCATGAGACGCGTTATTCTGCTTGCACATGTAGGGCCATACTTCTGGCAGTGAACATGTTACATGTGCTAAATTACATACCAGTGCACATATAGTTAATATGCTTTAGTTTTGTGCTAAGTATTACTGTACTTCCTAGATATCACTGCCTACTATTTTACTTCTTGCATGCTATATTTATGATAATGGTGTTGTTCTGATGCCACCTGTTGGTTCCATCAGACTGCTTCATGTTCTCTATGCTTAATATCACATCAGCAAACTAGCATGTGGTTCCGCTGGTTTTTGTTCGTTTTACCCTACATTTTCTAATGCTAGCTATTACATCACTGCTACAAGCCTCTGTTCATTACTTTTTGTGTGTTCTTGATCTTCCCAAGTTGCATGACTAATTTGATGCTTCTATTAATTATGGAGCTGCCAACCCCATCAAGCAAACTATTTGTTCTTTTGGGGCTGGTACCTCGAACAAGCATAAAAATAGAGGGAAGCAGATATATTGTCGTGTATGCACACACCCTTCTTTCATTAGTTTAGATGAACCATTGATGATCAATTCGAACCAGTGCATGCGATTAAAATTAATTTTACCTAAATAGAGGGTGCAGAATAAACTACAATAAGTAGATTTGCAACCATGGGATGCTGACGATGTCTTCAAAGAACATTGCAACAACAGCGAGGCTTCACAGCAACATATGGTAAGCCAGTGTGTTTTAGTACATGTGAAATGTAATGCGTGTGGGCTGCTTTCTTGGCTTGTGCCCTCAACCTGTAATCCTATAGAATAACTAATAGTTCAGTTGTCTACTTTGCTATATTACTTGATTCGAATGCTTGTTTGTTACTTGTTACGCTATACCTGAGTTGGCCAATATGTCAGTAGTGCCTACTGTACTATCGTAAAGAAATGCATGCCTAGTTCATTTGAGTCCTTAACTTTTCCTCTGAACTTCATCACAAGACTGTCTTCGTATTTTATATGAGGCCACACTGTTAAGTGCTTTCTCAGATTATTTCAACTGCTTAGATGCCTTGGCAACTTAAATATAGTGGTGGTCTCGAATGCACCGATACCGATACAGGTATCAGTATCGGGCCAATACGTATACGTAAATTCCTCATTTTCAAAAAGTGCCAATACGGATACGTTATAGGTACTCAAAGCCATCTGGAGGAGATGAGAATGATAGATCTTCAGAGATCATAGAAGAAAGAAGAGGAGATGAGCTTGGCTATTGCGTGAGATGGGACGTTGGTGAGTAGGAGGAGGAGCTCGTCGTCGGCTACCCGCCACTGCTGCTGGCCCTGGGACCTGGGTGAGCAGCTGCTGGAGACACAATCGCCGCCTGGTGTGAGCATGGGAGGGAGGAAAGACATTGTGAGGGAAAGTATGGGGGCATCGGGGCACTAGGGTTGCTGGTTGCTTCTTAACTGTGCTGAGCGGGGTCTTACCTGGGCTGGAAAAGTATCCAAAACATACTGGTGAAGTATCCTTAGAGTATCGTAATTGTTTTAAATCATTTATTCTCAGATACTCCAGCGATACGTATCAGGGGCGTATCGCAGGAGTATTGGTATCGGATACGGTATCCAATACGGATTCGCTGGTCGCTGAAGTATCCGTGCATTCGAGGCGGTGGTACACTCCCTTTAAACTAGGGATGTCAATTGGGTCCCGTTTAATCCCGATTAAAGTCCACTAGTGGTATGATAGTTCAAAAGAGTTTTCGTTTTTTGAGGAAAATGAACCAGGGAGCTAGTAAAAAACTAACTAGATGGGACTGGAGGATGTCGTTTATTTGCCACTTACATCCCTAGTTTCATCTTACCATTTTAATTTCTTTTTGGCTGATGCTGCTTTGAACCATTTAAATATAGCTTGCCATGCTCAGCAATAATTCGTATGTCATTTACCATGTAAGCTTGCTGCCTGGATCATGCGATAACTATCTCTTACTTATGTCCAGCAGAAACCTTTCAGGATGCCGTTCACACTAGGACACAATGTACAACCCCAGAATCTATTTGTGGAAGCAGTGCGCCATCCATGTTACCAGATGGTAGAAGTTCAGAGGCAACACCGCCGGAGAGCAGTCTGAGCACAGATATTATAGGTCTTGAGGCTCTACTAGATGTAGAAAGAGATGGTGTGGCTGCCATGAATGAGGTAATCTCGATCTTGAAGCTGGAAATTATGCAATTAGCTGCACGCATTATGCAAGCAACCCAAGAATTGGAGGAAGTAAGAATGTTGCATTTGAAGACGGAGGAGGTCCTGCTGCTTCTGCTATCTGAAGCCCAGGGTAATCCCAGTTCTTCTTTAGATAGCAGTTGAAATTGTCATTAGATTATTGTCTTGCATGTTGTGTCATGTCTCTGAATGGATTATGTTGTAAGACCCCCTATGTTGTCCATGTGTTGCAATGATCCGAATTTTTTAGGCGAGGTAATCCTCAGTACTTATATGATTGACATAAGGTGAACTGTTTTTCGTGTGAGCATATTGTATTGGATGAAATAACTGTTTGACTCAAAGTGTATCCAACCTACTGAATTCGAAGATCACGACATTTCTAAATCATAATCATATATAAAGGTGGAATAAATCTTTGTTGTGGTTTTGAAGAAATAAATAACAAAACGTAGAATTATCTGTGGATATTCATAATCGAATAAAAATTGGATTTGGATTTAGTTGCCAGGGCCCAGGGCAAACGTGAATGCTAATTCTCCCAAGTTTTGAACGAAGCAGCTAAACACCCACTATCATTTGTGGGCTGCCCGAAGCAAGTGTTTGCGAGATGGAAATTATTGTCTACCATATTTACACTGCTGTCGATAGGGGTAGACTAGTAACTTCAATCAGATGTGACACGACGGCCTCTGAGCCCATTCAGACACGGTGGGCGCCAAACGTGGGCGGCAAAACACATTTGATTCAAGCTTGTCCGAAAGACATGTGTCTCTCCCTCCATTTCCCCATTCATCCACGGTGGGCGGCAAAACAAACTCTCCTCATCCGAAATCGATGTAGGCTAATATTTTAAATAGGGGCATATGTGTAACTTCCCTCAGACGTGACACAACCGCCCTACCTGTCAGCCCTGTTCATACACCGTGGGCGCAAACCGTGGGCGACAAAACACCCTCTCCTCGCTCAAAATCGTTACCGGCAAATATTTGGGAGATGCGAGATAACTGTCATATCCCCAACCAATGTGATGTCCGAAATTTTAAACAGGGAATAAGTTCGTAACTTTGCCACATTTCAGACAAGCGCGTCCCAAAGTTTGAGATCCCCCCTCCCCCTCCATTTCCCCATTCATACACCATCAGCGCCACGACAACCTCCCCACTGCGGCCAGCCTCCTCCGTCCGCCACCCCATCCTCCACCCTGCCGGAGCCGCTATCCCTACCCCGTCCTCAACTGCAAGAGATGGACGTCTCTCATCCACGACGCCAGACGAGGATACTTTCATCGCATCATCTCGCTTCATCGGCGCCGTCGTCCACTTTGTCGTTGCCGCTCCTACGACCGCCTTGTCCACGACAACAGGATTTATCCCCAACCCGGCCGTCTGCCATCTAAAGTCTTCTTCCCCGCCGCCGACAGCCATCGCACCCGCAGCACCCTCAACGTATCAGCAGGGGCCTACACGGCGTTGCAAGAGAGGTGGTACTCTTCCATATGTGCTTAAGTTATTGATCTCACCCAGAAAATAGATCTTAAATTGTTTACTGTACTTTTCTTGTCTGTACCAAATCGTAGTGGCTAGTTGAATGCAATCATTGGTTGCGAAGTAGCTTTGTTTGGTTTGCACCTTCAGATCCGCCATGTCACGGTCACTATACTCGTCAAGCTTATCCCCCTTTATATTCACTACCATCATCGTAGGTGCTTCACTGCTTCGTGTCGTGCTAGCACTGCTCCTCAAGACCTCAACCCATCAAGCGAAACAACATGCCACTCATAATTCCAAATCTTATGTGTTGAAATACGAATCTGATATGATGCTCATATTTCTAAAACAGAGAACGTTTAATTGGTCACCTAATGTTCCTATGTTCATTTCGAAAAGCATGTGCGCCACCCACTGGTCCACCTAGTTCCATTTTCCTGATTTTACTCTTGATGCTTAGGGTTTTCCCCTTTCATCTACTCTACTATGATCTGTAGGTGCTTTCTGTCATACTAGCATTACTCCACCCTTAAAGCTAAACAACACAACACTCAAAATTCCAAAGCTTAGTTGTTCAAATATGATTGTGATATGATACTGATATTAGTTAACAGACACATTTAATTGGTTAGCTAAAGGTCCCACTTGAGTTTCCAAATGCATGTCGCGACATATAGAGAGACAACAGAATTGCATTTCTTTGTCACTTGTTGACTATACTTTCTTGTCCATACCAAATCTTAGTTGTTATTTCAAAGCAAATATAGGTTGCTATCTACCCTTTACGCGGTTTGCAGCTTCAGATCTGCCATCCACTGCCACGGTCAACACTATACTCATCATGCTTACGGTTTCCCCATTTTATGATGACCATGATCAGCCTACATGGTTCGTGTCGTAATAGACTGCTCCACCCATCGAGCTAAACAAACTTAGTTGTACAAATTCAAATCTGATATTATGCTGATATTAGTAAAACTAAGAGATGTTTAATTAGTCAGCTAAATGTTCCTACTTTAGTTTCGAAATGCATGTGAGCCACATATGGAGAGACCGGAAGGAATAGTATTTCTCTGTGTGCTCTGGTTCATCATGGTGGCCACCGACATTGTATAGAAAGACTTGTAATATCTTCAATCTGCTTGCTCTTCTGCTCTTCTTTAAGATGATCCTCTTCTCTTGCGGTCGACTGGTCAGGTCAAGTTATTGTCCCTTAGTATATTTTGAATCTGTCAGGTCAGGTCGACTTGTTCTTCTTTACTATATGTTGAAGCTGTCATATGCGAAGTATCATCACTTCTGGAGCTCTCATATTTTGAGTAGTAGGCCACATTATATTAATGCACACACCAAATTACAGCATGCATGGCACCTCTTAGAAGAATTGCAGAGATAGCATAAAGGGGTTTATAGGGAGAAAGTATTGGATTAGAATCACTTTTGCATTACAAAGATAATCTCACTTGTTTTTATGTTTTCATGCATGTCAGGTATTGAACATTATCAAAATGAATATGAGAATGGGCGAATGAGAGGAATATTGCGGAACAATCCACTGGCTAACAAACTTGGCATGGTGGAGGATGGCCTATCTTATTCACCCATCAAGGTGCATGCTCTAACTTGGCAAGGTTGTATTGGTCGCACATATTTTGCATCTGACCTCTTGCATTACTTCTACTTTGTTACACAATCTGCTTAGTTTAAGAATCATATATGAGTATATGCCATACCTATCCATTTTCTGTACCTATTCCATGTGTCGTCATACTATGTTTTTCTAGTCAAATGTTGTTCTTTCGTAATAGGTCCAAAAGGAAGAGTGATTGCAGATCCTCAAGGAGTACAAACTAGGTATTTGGAAAAGGTAGTGAAACCTGTTAAATCAGATAGATCAGTAGCCATAGAAAACACAGGCCCAATTGTAACAGACTTTACCCCTACTCCAGTGGCCAAACCCCTATTAGAACTGCTGACAGCCCAGCGTCAAGTACTGTCTATGATATCAATTCAAAATTTGAACTCCTACATTTCTTCATGTGCCTTACCTTCTCTCTTGTATGAAAACTAATTTCAGATGAATCTCCTTGCTCCAAGGATCATAGGATCTCACGACAATACTAGGCTCTGCATTGCTCTTGTCGATACATCTTGCCCTTTGTCAGCATACTTACACTCATTGTTGTTTGATTATTTAGTATCACTGTAAATGTTCGCTTCTTTATCCTCCCTTTGCTTGAAATTATAAGATCTATATTTACTCTTAGATAAATATAGAATTAACACAATGGTTATGAAGTTTTGGATTGCTCATGTAAGTACCTGTTGTCATGTACTCCCTCTGTATCAAATTAATTGTTGATCAATTGGATGTATTTAGAACATAATAGTGCTAGATACATCCATTTGAGAGACAACTAATAACGGACGGTGGTGGTATTACTGTACATGCATCGTGAGATAGTTGATTGTCTAGCATTACTCTGCATCTTATCTGCCCTGCCCTCCACTTTCTCCAAATTATCACATCTCATTTACTCTTACCAAAATGTTGAATAAAGCCAATGCCACTGCATACGTTGATGTCTGCATTCCTCTTGTTAGTACCTTTTGCCTTGTAACGCTGTAATTAATTAATTGCTACTTGATTATGTATCATCACTCTGCACCTGAGCTTCATTATCCTCTATTTCTTCCAATATTATTTGATCTATATTTACTCTTTGCAAAATGTAGAATAATGGCAACGCTTATAAAGAATTTTCTTTGGGGTGTTTATTGAATTATCTTTCCATCAACATGGAGAAGGGCTTTGTCCAGCCCGTGTTAACATGTAATGTAAGTTCATCCTTCTCAAGCCTTCAAACTTTGTTCTAGTATAGATTTGGATAGGCATCATTTCCTCCACTGCTGTTTACATCTGATTGGATGTTTACAAAAACTACCAGTTTTAAATTGTAGTTGTAAAAACATGTTCCTTATGCAGAACATCCATTTATTTGCTTATATAATTGTGAAACCTGTTATGTGTCTCCTTGTTTCTCTTTCAGAGTCGTATCTCTTATGCGAGGCAGAACTTTAGGAAAGATAGTGAGCCAAACCATCTTGAGGATAGTGAGATGACCCCAAGGTCATGTCTTGATGAAGACAGTGAGTTGAAGCTACTCACCAGCAGGTGTGAGACAACCTCTATGCAGTCGCTGCCTCGATCAGTTCGACTTCTTCAGTCTCAACTTAAAGGGGAAAGGCTTCCTTCAGCTCAGCTCTGACTTGAAGTCAAAGATGTAATGAAGATGTCAGGGGACTGCCTTGCGCACTATGGTGCCATACAGCTAGGGATGAAACATCTATCGTTGACACAACCGAGGCCTCATCAGCTTGTTCGGCTGCTTGCGGGGCCCGAGCTTGCCGGGTCTAGTGCCTTCTGAAGTGCTCTCAGTTTTGTATATTCTTTTGTCGGCGCGTTTATATGCACTGGTGGCGACCTTTGATGCCCAGTGTATGTAATCTGCAGTCATGTTGCACTTTATTATCACCGGGGGCGAACTTTGATTCCCAATGGATGTAATATGACGTAATTTCTTTGTTGTATAGTCTAGGTTTATTCTTTGGTCGGTATGTTGTAATTTAGGCCGGAAGGTTCAGTGGATCTCAGTGTTGTTGGTCTTTAGGCCGGCCCATTACTCATATGGGCCAAAACATGGGCCTATAATCATCTTGGGCCATTAGCAGGTCTAAATCTATAGTAGTTTCCCGCCTTTAACAGGCCATGGGCTACATATTTACTGTAGTGACACTGGGCTTCCTACGGGCCATAGAAACAATGGGCCTTCTACGGTCCGTAGAAACAATGGGCCTTCTATGGGCCATAGAATCAATGGGCCTTCTACGGGCTGTATCATCAATGGGCCTTAGACGGGCCATGTGATCGATTGGCCAAACATGGGCCAAAAACAGACCGCATTATGTCTGTAAACGGGCTAGAGTTGGAGTCGCCCATTCATGGGCCGACCATAACGGACCATCGTTAATAGGTTGTATTTGATGATGCTATGAAAACGGCCCAACGTATTAACGGGCCACAAACGAGCCGACTGTAACCACAGGCTGAATTTGGCCAACAAGCAAAAAATGGTAGTAACGGGTCGTAACTAACCGAATGCTGGAAATGAGCCCAAGAATAAATGGGCCCTGAGAAGGCCGAAAGATAACATGGGCTGGAAACGACCCAACAGAATAATGGGCCGTTAATGGGTATAAAGTGATACACTGTTCATTACGGACCAGTTTCACCACGGGCCATTAATGGGCCGAGGGTTACTAAGGGCCTCATATGGGCCGAAAGACGTCATGGGCCATACATGGGCCGGAAGTTAAAACGGGCTGGAATTATATTGGGCGGCCCAGATGACGCTACTGGGCCTAATTCAGATAGGCCGTAAATGGGCCCTAGGTTAGCGGGCTGTAAATGGGCTATATGCGAACAGGCCATTAACAGGCTTGCCGTGGGCCGGTCCGCCACCTTTTGACCAAGTCAAATGGGCCGGCCTTTTCACAGGAATGGGCCTCTGTTAGGTCGTGCCATGTGTCGACGTATCATAGGCACTTTGGGTCCAATGAGTGGATGACATCTGTCCCAACGGTGATCCGACACGTGTTTTCTCCAGCCAATGATGATTTTACACGTGGAGAATCCCCATTGGTCGGGGCTGTTAACGGGTTATCGGATCCAAAACCGGACCCGATAGCTTAACGGCGTTCCGTTATGGTGGATGCCACGTGTTGGTCACCCTTGACGAAAGCACTTCTGAGACGCGCGATTTATCGTCATGGAAGTGGACACTTCCGTGATGATAATTTTGGTAATGTCATGGAACACTTCTACGACAGCACAGGTATGACTATCTTGATTCTGTCATAAATTTGTCATGGATGTACATGCATGACAGAAATGTGACCTACTCTGACAAACATGTATCATCACGGAAGTGTATTTCTTTGTAGTGCCCCCTCCGGCAGGGTGCCGGAACAGGGTCCCGATTGATTTTTGGTGGCTACAGAGGCTTGCGGCGGCGGAACTCCCGATCTAGGTTTCTTTATGGGGGGTTCTGTATTTATAGGAATTTTTTGTGTCGGTCTCACGTCAGGGGGATCTCCGAGTCATCCACGAGATAGGGGGCGTGCCCAGGGGGGTAGGGCGCGCCCTCCACCCTCGTGGATGCCTCGGGACTCTTCTAGCCCAACTCTTTTACTCCGGAAGCTTCTTTTGGTCCATAAAAAATCATCAAAAATTGGCACGTCAATTGGACTCCATTTGGTATTTCTTTTCTGTAAAACTCAAAAACAAGGAAAAAACAGAAACTGGCACTGGGCTCTAGGTTAATAGGTTAGTCCCAAAAATCATATAAAACATCATATAAATGCATATAAAACATCCTAGATGGATAATATAATAGCATGAAACAATTAAAAATTATAGATACGTTGGATACGTATCAACGACAAAGAGGTATAGGCACCACCAGCGCCATGGTGCCCGTCGGAGAGCCAACCAAGAGGACCACCGCCCCGACATCCAAGCTGTGAGACCCACCGCCCGCTTCAAAGTGCACAAACTGCGACAGGAAAAGCCCGACATCAGCCGCCAAGCCAGGGTCAGCGCCACCATCGTGGGGAGGGGGCAGACCTGCATTCCCCTCCAACCCTAGTGGACCGGGGGGCATGATCTATGACTATCGATGACCATCGTTGAGCAACAACTCATACGATGCCAAGTCCGCGGCTTGAGGCACCGATCCAACCGCCGGCACATCGATGTCCCGTCCACCACCACCACAAACCCTCCAGCGATGCTATAACATGAGGATGCCTCACCAACTGGACCACAAGCGCCCACCTTGGCTTAGACGGAGGAGACCCAACCTCCCACAAGGAGCAACAAACCCCTGGCAGGAGGACCACGTCAAACTCCTGCCCAATGGCCTATCCACATCTTCGGCCTACTGCGAGCAACTGCACTCGACGAAGGCGGACGCCGACCCAACACATGGGGGCTGCACATGGCAGCCGGCAACTCCGGCCACCTAGCAGCCGCTCCGGTGACCCCACACCCCCTCATATCCCCACACGAAGCCAGCTCGCTGATGAGTGATATTTTTACACTCATTCACCTTAGTTTAAACCGAGATATTTCATTTAAAAAGAGATATTCGCTCTGATATTGCTACTAATGACTAATGAATGCAAAGGATTCCATAAATCCTATCTTTAATGTGTTTCCACGAGAAATGGGCTAAAAAGGAAAGAAATCATGTGCGAATGTGGAAAGTAATGGAAATGAAGAAATAAGGAACCACCAGAAGCCGCACCTACAAAGACAGAGCAAAAGATGGTGTTCCATACGCACGACAGATCGTCTACCTGCACAACTTTTATAAAAGGGACCCCACCGAAATGTCAACGGGGGAGCGTCGAACGAAGCCAGAACAGAACCATCTTTATCTTCATCTTCATCCACAACCACAAACCCTAGCCGCCGCCATTTCCATCTCCATAGCCACCATCACCACCATAGTTCTTCCTCTAGTTCACACTTGTAATCGTGCATCGCACAACCCATCCACTGTAAGACATATTTGCAATCAATCAATCTTCAAGATGTGTTCTTCAATGTTTTCTCCTTGCGATCTTATCTCCATCTGTGAGTAGTTCTGTAAGGTATGGGTTGAGGCATAGGCCTTGCAACCCTCTATATTTGTTGTGGGGATCAATGGAAGGTCTTTGGATTAACATCCCGTTTATGTGAAATAAAATTGTTCCAAAGATGTCTCTTGTCTTGTCCGTGATCTTCATCCCTGCAGGTACCCAGGATCATGGATATCGAGCACCGGTGAGGCTAGGAGCTAGGAGAACGTGAATTGTTATATAGAACACTGGTGACAGTAAGCCAGAACAAAACCATCTTTATCTTCATCTTCATCCACAAACCCTAGCCGCCGCCATTTCCATCTCCATAGCCACCATC
Organism: Aegilops speltoides; assembly: GCA_021437245.1. Classification (NCBI taxonomy): domain Eukaryota; kingdom Viridiplantae; phylum Streptophyta; class Magnoliopsida; order Poales; family Poaceae; genus Aegilops; species Aegilops speltoides. The sequence goes on along the minus strand of CM038145.1, from coordinate 454,999,412 downwards.
ACCACCATTGTTCTTCTTCCTCTAGTTCACACTTGTAATCGTGCATCGCACAACCCATCCATTGCAAGACATATTCGGAATCAATCAATCTTCAAGATGTGTTCTTCAATGTGTTCTCCTTGTGATCTTATCTCCATCTGTGAGTAGTTCTGTAAGGTATGGGTTGAGGCATAGGCCTTGCAACCCTCTATATTTGTTGTGGGGATCAATGGAAGGCCTTTGGATTAACATCCCGTTTATGTGAAATAAAACTGTTCTGTAGATGTCTCTTGTCTTGTCCGTGATCTTCATCCCTGTAGGTACCCAGGATCATGGATATCGAGCATCGGTGAGGCTAGGAGCTAGGAGAACGTGAATTGTTATACAAAACACTAGTGACAGTAAGGTTCAATACGGTAACACGGATCTAATCCTTGGGGATTTATAAGGTGTAGTCATTAAACACCCAAGATCTTCTCTGATTTTATTATCTTAATTATCGAGGCAACCCTGCGCGACGGATAGGGCCTGCGGTAGGACAACTAATTCTTGATACAGGACTCGTGCCAGTCAAGATGTTATTTGGACATATCCCCCACTTTGGTTCGTCGCAAGCACATCTCGATTGATGACTTCGAGCGCACAAATTAAGACCATATTTGGTCCCAACACAAATATATGGTTGTAAGCATTAAGACCTCATACTTGTACCTCTTTTTATTATAAGTGTTTGAATCATTTGCTTGCTTGATCCAGTCAAAAGCTAGAATTGATCCTTTAACATAAGCTTGCTAGAGACCATCGCTTCAAGGGAATCTTCCTCTCATGGGTTCGATAAACCAGGGTCACTGGGGAAATAGGTGGGGGATACACTTTTCTGTTCCAATACCGGATCAGTAAAAGGAGATATCAAATCCTTTTTCTGGCGACGTCATCGGGGAGGTGTTTAATATTCCTAGTCTTTGTGTTTACAGTTTTTGTTAAAGTTAAGTTTCAGTTTTTATATTTACTTTTGTGTTTTTAGTCTAAGTTTTATTTTTGTTGCAAGTCTTGTCGGTTGAAAAAAAAACAAAAAGATTACTATGGCTCGTAATCTCGCGAATTTTGCTACTATCAGCAACAGCTTCATGCATGAACCAATAGCACAACCTGAGACTGCAACTGTTGAGTATGAGATTAAACCGAACTTAATATCTTGCAATCACCTCCCACATACGAGAAATAAACTCCGTCGTAAGTACCTACCTAGCTAGCCGTAGCCATGGCTTCCAACGCGAGCATGTTGGCCATGATCATGGCGTGAGCGCTTCTCCTCGCTGGTCGCACGTGCCGCGCCGCCCGCAACCTGGCCAACACGACGCCAGTGGCCGCTGCTCTGGCTGCTAGCACCATCCCTGGACCGCCAATCGTTCCTAAGGACACAATCCCCTCCACCGCAGGTTGACCCTGCCGCCCATCGTCGTGCCCAAGGCGGTGCTGTCGCCAATGCCCAAGGTCACCCTCCCCACAGTGACGATGGCGCCGACGCCCAAGATTGTCGTGCCCATGGTGACCCTGCCCTTGTTGCCGTTAGTCCCAAATGTGAACGTGCCTATATATGCCATTTGCGGCACCACCCCCGTCAGCGTAGGCGCGCCCGTGCTCTCGCCATGTCCATGACAGGGCGCCGTTCATGTGAGAGTGGCGTCAGGTCACTCCGTGGACAGAACATACATTTTCTTAGATGCAAGTTCGGTGTTTTATATGCGATGTATCACGGTATCAGTAATTCTTGCCTTTTTTTTTGACGTCTCAGTGGTATATGTATTGCTTTTTTAGAAAAGGAAGTATATGTATTGGTAGTGTTTGAATGTTGAGGGTTTTGTCCCATTGTATGTATTTCTTGATCTTCTTAAATACAAATTACTATTTACAGTATTCGTGTTTTTCCTATATACGGTAAATTATACTTGTCTTGCATAACTGAGTTAACGAGTGACGTTACATCGTCTCTTCCCTCCCAGTCCCAGGTGCTCGGAAAATCATCTCCAATTCCACAAAAATAAATCTCTAAAAAAGGTACAGTTGCACCAAAATCTGCAATTAAAAAAACAATCCAAATTGCATATAGTTGCACAAATATAGAAGTACAACAAAAAAATTGAACCAAAGTACAAAAGTACAATTTTTTGGCCAAAAATATAATTGAACCATAAGAAAGTGTAACTGCACCCAACAAAACGCAAATGCACAAAAACAGTTGATTGTGCCCAGAAAGTGAAAACGTGCAATTTATTTCCACGCATGATAAACAGAAACAAATAGAAAATAAATGCCAAAGATAAGTTACTAAGACCCTTTTTTGAAAGAAAAAAACACAAACATTCTTGGGAAATGCATTTGTACCTGTGCAAGTGGTACACGAGTTATCATGTCCATCCACTGACAAAAGGCTCAGATGAAATCTGGAAAAAGTAGTGGTAGAGGAAATATGTTTGTAGTCATTCTGTATAGTTTGAAAACGAGAGAACTAATGTGATCCCTGCGGCATGACACAAAGGTACCTCATGGCCCACTTAGAGCCCGAAAAGCCCGGTAAAAGGCAACTGATTTGGAAGAAACAACACCTATTTCTGGGAGCTCCTATACGGCGCCAGCAGCGCGCCGTTATGCGCTCTGGCGCTCTGGCGCCCAAGGCTGGGCCGGCCCACGAAACGTGCAAATCACTGAACGCAACAAAGCTCGCGAAAAACCAGAAACAAAAAGGGGTCTCCAGGATTCGAACTCTGCACATCATTTCATGATAAACTCGCCACTAGCCACCAGAGCTGCTAGCTGTTTATGATCAATAATAGAGGCAAGAGCGTAATAACAAGGTCGCGATGCTATTTTATTGAGCAAAACCATTCATCTATTGTACCACTTAATTTTTTTGAATTGTTTGGAAAAAAGATAGTGATTTTGAAAAAAGTTCTTCATTTTGGAAGAGAAAAGTTCATTGATTTTGCAAAAAAAATTCATCAAAGTTGAAAAATATTCACAGATTTTGAAAAAAAAAATCAAATTTGAAAAATGTTCATCGAATTTGAGAAAGGCTAATTAGTCCTAAAAAATGTTCAGAAATTTTGAAAAATGATCATCGAATTTGAAAAAAAAATATTTGAATTTCAAAAAAAGTTCATAAAATCTGAAAATAGATCATCAAAGTTGAAAAAAAGTTCACCCAATTTGGAAAAAGTTCATAAAAATTGAAAAAAGTTCATCAAATTTGAAAAAAGTTTCACCGAATTTGAAAAAAGTCAACCGAATTTTAAAAAGTCCATCGACTTTAAAAAAGTTCACAAATCTAAATAAAGAGTTCATCGATTTTATTTTATTTTTGTAAAAATTGAGAAAAATTCACGCATTTGCAAAACAAAAAGGAAACAAAAAAGAAACCGAAAAAAGGTAAGAAAAAAAGAAAACTAGTCGCGTTCTGGAGAAATAGTAGAAGGAGAAAAAATGAGCAACCTATCACATGAGTTGGGTTATCCCAAGTTGTTGCTGCGTTCCTACCGTATGGCGCAGGTTCCAGGTTCGAATCTTTTCGCTACACACTTTTTTCAGTTCTTATAGAAAAGGAGAAGGGAAGGAACTGGGCCGGCCCAAAATAGCGTAGGGGGTTGCGCGCTGCAGCCGCCCGTTAGCAAAATGCCCTATAACGGGCGCCTGCAACGCCAAATAGGGTTTGCCCCTATTTCTTTGTGTTTCTTCTCGATGCCATGGTTGCCCGTTGAGATGGAAGACCATTTTTTATATGCTAGCAGGGCTGACTCTACCTAATAAAGTTCAAAAAAAAGCCGACTCTAGCTGTCTGACCGGCCCAACCATATTCAAAGAACTTCATGTACTTGGCTATGCAAAGTCAAGGTAATCAAGCGATTAATCAAATGCATACAAGCCCATGGAGGTCACTGTTACCCGCCAAAGAAAAGACAGACACTGTAAGTTCAGGCATTGCAGCAAAGCTTGTAAAGAAATTTACTCCAGAAATGTCACTGGACAGATTGATCACAGGAACAGAAAAGCAGGGGGTAAGCAACCATCCTTGAATTAGAATAATCAAGTTTCCAAATCAGAAAAGCAAAGTAGCACTTCATATAAAGAACGGGGTACAGGGCCAAACCATCGTTGTCTGCAAACCAACTGGTCACCCCAGCTAAAATAAACTACACCAACAAATCCACAGCTGAAGCCTTTTGAATCAATCTGTATCTAACATCACAACATTCATACATAAAATCCAGAATAAAGAAAATACATAAAATACTCTTTTGAAGGCATCATAATAAAATCCATAAAAGCCAATACCTTCAAAAGAAAGGGCTCTTGATACCTAAACAACGTGGCAAACAAGAGGCTTAAAGCTTCAACATGTATGGAGTATTCGCTCAAGATGTTTAAACATATCTTACAATGGGAATAATTTATGGTACTTGCATCACAAGTAATAGTTCATTACCCATAAATAGTTACCACCAAAGGCGTTCATAAGAGACTGTCAATAGATCCTATTGATAAACTGTATCAATAAGTAAACTCTTAAATGCAGAAATATACCTTCCACCCCTTCATAAAGAAATCAAGATTTGTCTTCTTTCTTGCTACAGAGGCCATGAACCGGTTAAGAGATTCCTTAAGTAGTTACTCCAATGAGGGGGAAACTTGACATGGTTAGTGAAAATATAAAACCCACAATGGAGATGTGTCGGCATTAGTCATGTTATTGCATGCCAAAAGAAAATGAATCATTCAAAGGACTAAGGAGGACAGCAGACCACTAATTCCTTTGTAATTGCCTTCCCAAAGGCACATCAAATTACTGTTCCTTGTCCCTCACTCCAGTTTGTTTCTTAATGTTTTGTATTCGAAAATGGAGAATTGATGCCACATCTGCTTTCAGCATCAAACAGAGGAAACCAAAGGTGGTGGCTGTGAACTTAATTGACCTAAGGTTCAATAACAATCATATGTCCTAGAATTATGTTATTACCTAATAAATCACAAAGATAAGAAATAATTCTAAGAGCATAGGGGATTATTCAGGCAAGTAGTCAGTAATATTGGTTTTCTATATATGAATATGTTCGGATAAGAACAAGAGTGGAATGCATACCCAAATTCTACAAGATGGCTACCTATGCAGATACAAATGGAAAGAACATGTGAATAACTTCTACATTGTGGAAGCACCAACATATCAAGTGCATCCATTTAACTTGTTAGAAGCACCTTGCATAACACAATAAAACCGAGCATACAAATTCAATTCTCATAGCAGAACAAAAGGGCACCTACAATCAACAAATTCGACCAAAACCAGAGATTAGTGATCGAAGGAAGTTGTTGAGCAAAATCTCAAACCAAAACTAGAGATTAGTGATCGAAGGAAGTTGTTGAGCAAAATCTCAAACCAAAACCAGAGATTAGTGATCGAAGGAAGTTGTTGAGCAAAATCTCAAACCAAAACCAGAGATTAGTGATCGAAGGAAGTTGTTGAGCAAAATCTCAAAACTGGAGTTGTAGGGGAGGGAGGAAAGTGAGAGCATACATAAGCCAAGAAGAAGAATCAGAATGAGAGAGATTAACATCAAACCAAGAAAAAGCTGGGCAGGTGAAAAAATAAATGGAGGTAACAGCAAGGAACAATAACAACAACAAAGCCTTTATTCCCAAACAAGTTGGGGTAGGCTAGAGGTGAAACCCATAAAATCTCGCGACCAACTCATGGTTCTGGCACATGGATAGCAAGCTTCCACGCACCCCTGTCCATAACTAGTTCTTTGGTGAATGGTGATACTCCAATCCTTCAGGTCTCTCTCTCTTAAGGGACTCCCCCGATGTCAAATTCGGTCTACCCCGACCTCTCTTGACATTCTCCGCACGGTTTAGCCGTCTGCTATGCACTGGAGCTTCGGAGGCCTACGCTGAATATGCCCAAACCATCACAGACGATGTTGGACAAGTTTCTCTTCAATTGGTGCTACCCCAACTCTATCTCGTATATCATCATTCCAGACATGATCAATTCTTCGTGCGGCCACACATCCATCTCAACATACGCATCTCCGCCACACCTAATTGTTGAACATGTCGCCTTTTAGTCGGCCAACACTCAGCGCCAAACATTGCGGGTCGAACCGCCGTCCTGTAGAACTTGCCTTTTAGCTTTTGTGGCACCCTCTTGTCACAGAGAATGCCAGAAACTTGGCGCCACTTCGTCCATCCGGCTTTGGTAACGGCAAGGAAAAGGAGGTGAAAATTGTGGGGGAGTTGAGGCATGCCGGTGTGAGCGGCACAGAGTTGAAGAACTAGTGGCAAATAGCAGGCAAAGCAACTACAAAGTAGATTCAGTTACCAGCCTCATCAAGATGATAGCTTCGTCGGCGCTTAGACATCAGATTTGCTAGCCCGGGAGGAACGGAATTGAAGGATACCACAAATTTATGGAGAATGGACGCTGAGGTGCTTCAAAGAAGCCCATGTGAATATGGAAATTTCTACAGCGTGACAAGATGACTTTTTCTTCTAGAATGAGAGCGAGTGGCACTCCTAGCATGCAATCTTCGACCGGCTGTACCGAGTACAAAGCACGAAGACCAATTCCAACACGATCAACTCCAGGGCTCTTAAGTCAATCTTCGAAGTAGCAGCATCCAAGAGATGGTAGACCTCTAGCGCGACCACGTTCACACTGTAAAAAGCCCTAGTGTAAAGTCTGTGAATATGAGGGAAACCATTTTGAACACCAAGTCATGCGCCACCTCCTCATAGCTTCGTCGACAGTACTGGCAACCTCCCCTCCTAGCCCCACCTACCGTCATCTTGTTGGGAGTCTTGTCTATTTAACATCCGCACATTTCATATCCCGTTCACAGTCACCACATTCAGTTAGTTTGTCTCTGCTCCCACTTTGATCCACTATAGTCACCACATTTATGTTCTACAATATCTTCATGGGACTCTCGCTGTCTCTTCTTCCCGTGCTCAAGTTCATTCATCCCTTTCTGCTTACTATGTTTTTCGTGGTTTTCTGAATCTTCATGAGACTCTCGCTGTCTCTTCTTCCCACGCTCAAATTCGTCACCCCTTTCCACTTAATGTTTTTCTTGGTGATTTCTCATTGTCTGGAAGACGAAGAAACAGACTACACTTTCTTGTTCGACGTAGAGGCTAAGTTGCGAGCTACGGCTATTTTGACAGTAGATGTGACTTGGCTTGGATGGCTGCTTGAGGATTTTGTGTTTCAATCACTACACCTACTACTCTCTTATCAGATAGTAGTGCTATCAGTATCGCGTGCGGCCTTTTGAAGCATGTTCTCACCAAGCATATTGGTGTTGATGCTTCCTTCGGGTGCTCTAGTGTGCAAGATCAAATTATTGCTCTTTAGTATGTGCCTTCTGATTTATAGTTGACTGATTTCTTAACGAAGGCCCGGACTAGAGCACCACACAACTTCTATCTTTCCAAACTCTGTGTTGTTGATCCAAAATGAGCTTGAGGATTTTAGTGCTTTAGTTTATAAGGGAAATTGGATCGAAAACCAAACAAAGCATGCCAATTTACAAGGAAAAGTAGCACAAAAGCCACACAAGCATCATAGCCTCCCCCAGATCCAGTATTACCGCTCCAATGATTTCACTCGCCTGCGAGCCACACAGCAGAAATGCCCTACTGCCAACAACCCCGACAACCAAACAAACCCACTCGGCACAATACTTCTGGCGCCTCACTCCACAACAGCCACGTCATGCAATCCCGAGTAGTAGATTCACATGTAGACACCAAATCTACCCACTGCCACGACTGACGCACACGCGTAGGGTGGTGGATGATGCCTCTCCCCTCCCGAAACCCTCTTATGTCTTCCCTCTTCCTCGCTTCCCCTATCGCCATCCCCTGCCCCCTCGGCTCTGGGTCCAACAAGGCGGCTGATGGTGGAGGCAGTCCGCTCCCAACAGCTTTTCACCCCTTCCCCCACACCTCCCGTGTACTCTCCACTGCCTGCTAGTCCAATTGGGCATCCTTTTCCTGTATACGAGTTGTTTTGTGCGCTGCCTTGTTCCTACATCCCGTGCTCCCATGCAGGTTGTCGCCATAGCCACTAGCTCAAGCACCACCAACGATGGAGCAAGAGCATGGGCAGTCGGCACCGTCTCCGTCTTATGCAAGGACACAAAGTGCCCAAGAGCACGCCACTACCTGTCGCCAAGGCCAGGGACGCCCAACAAGGGAATGTGGAATGCGGAATCAATTACGTGTCACACAACCCGTAAACAAGGCAAGGATGACAAGCCAGATTAGCAGGAAACGAAGAGTGTAATGGAGGTACAAGGAAGCGATGAAAACACTATCAGGACGGTACACCCACCATCCTCTACCCATTCTTCACTTGAACTTGCAAAGAGGTGCCCTGAGTTGAGTTGCTCGCCCTAGTTTTCCCCTCATTGTATTTTATAAGACCCGACACTTTCCTTCCCCCTGGCGCCAAGGGAGGGTCCTTGGCTGACGCACGGTTGCCTGCAATCACTGCGTTTGCATCGACATCGTTTGCATTGACATCGTAGGGCGAAAATAATCTTTCTCCTTATACATCGGGTCAAGTCATGCCCAACTTACCCCCCACGACCTGGCCTCTACTGCCTAGACACCTCTTCCACAAGTAGTGCTACCATGAGCTTGAGCAATGAACTCATTTCTAGGTTTGAACCATCATAAAATCGCTAAACTGAAACTTCTTTGGATCATGAACCCCATTCCCACATTGTTCTGCAACATCGCCAATCTTTTCGTAATTTGTGCAAAAATGTGACATCTTCTCATATAGCACACGGAACATTTCGGCAGTTTACCTAGCTCAACATTCCCTAAGAACCTCAAAGGGGGCTTCTCCAAATTGATCTTGACGTGTACTCAAACAAACATCCATATTCAACGCCATTTAGCTCAAGCTCCACATCTAACACTTCTCTTGTCTTGGAAGCCATTGCTTTAGCCACTACTCTGTTGTGCAGCAAGTTCGATCGACCCAGGATCCGAGCCCAAACACATGCGGAGTTATAAGGGCGACATATTCTAGTATACTCCTCAATTACCATAGCATGGTGCCTAAAGTGCCAAGGACCCCTATGCATGGTTGTGATTCCAATCCCCAAAACACTTAAACTCCGTCGTAAAAGTGTAATAATAAGTGGTATGAATTTGACGTCCTTTAAATTGCCCAAGCCACCGCATGGCGGTGTAAAAAGCAAGACGATCAAGGAACCTTAACTTAATTAGCACCGCCAAACGAGCCTCGCACGTGGGCTTTCCAATCAATCTTGGTACTCAAGGAGGAGGAAGATCACCCGCTTTGGAAGCAAACATACATCGTCCAAGTACTTCGCGTATCGTGTGTTCTTCATGGGCTTCAGCTCATCCCTCACAACAAAGTGTTGTGGAAAGTGTGGGCATCCATCAAATGCAAGATCCACATGTGGCTCAACCCCCACAAACGTTTGTGGTCCATCGACCGTCATTGTTAGCATGGTCTGATTAACCATGTCGCATGTCCCCTCTACTCTAGTGCCCCTGAGACTGCCAAACACATGTTCATCGGCTGCTCCTCGGTAGCAATCTAGCAATCGTTGCTCGCCTCTTTGGTGTCACTGTTGCCTTCCCAACCAAGGGCCGACATTTCCATTTCCAACTAGTGGATTGGTTGTCGGTGTTGAGCGACCAATCCGTCTTTGGTGCCCCTGGATCTCAAGCCAGCATTGTTGCTCACAGTCTAGACCATCTAGAAGGAACACAACGCTTGGGTCATCAACGATCGACAGTCTATAGAGACAACGACACGATGATGAAGCTAGGCTTCCGATTGCGGTTGCAGCCACACGGTTGGCACATATCTGGAATACCGTTTATGGTCTACTTACCATTGTCATCGCCACGGTATGGATATCCACGTCACCTACACCATCTACTTCAGTGCCCCAAAGACTTCTCAACACCTGTTCACCAGCTGCTCCTTCTCAACAGCAATCTAGACTTGCCTCTTCAGCATCACCAATGCCCCCAGGGGGCGGCGTTTCCCTTTCCAACTGGTGGATTAGCCGTCAGGCGACAATGCCACCTTCGGTGCACTATAAACTCGAGTCAGCAGTGTTGCTCGCATTCTAGACTATTTGGAAGGAACACAATGCCAGAGTGTTCAACATGTTGGAGTAATATATTATAGTTGTGTACCCTTTGTATTTTTCCCATTATACAAGGGGCTTTCTGCATATTGCGGCACACATGTACTTCTATAGTCTATGTCCACATGGGAATACAAGTTGCATATTCCTAACATGGTATTAGAGCCTGGGTTTTCTTCCTCACACACAACTTGCGTTCCTCTCCAAATCGACCCCGATCTAAGTTTTTGATCAATTTTTCTCAGGCTAGCACGCTCATGTGCAACCACACCTCCCTGACCCGCATGGTGTCCATCCCGACGACTATCGTCATCGCTCTGCTGCCTCCAAATCAAGATCACCCCCCTTCCTTGTCCAGGCCTCTCGCGCCCCAATAAATTCCCACACGTCGCCCCTCCCATCATGCCCTTCCGATCTCCCTACCTCCGCCTCCATCAGGCTCGCCCCTCGCACCGTAGGCTATCTATCCTACATCTTCAGGAGGTCGCGCCTCATCGCCATGTATAGAAGGTTAGCGCCTCGCCGCCATCTCTGGGAGGCCGGCGCCTTGCCACTACAAGAGGCCACGCATTGCATCATCGCAAACTCAACTAGTTGGCGCCAACCACAATCGTCGAGACGTCCTTTGTTGCAGGTAACAATATGGGCTCCCTCTTGCTACACGCAGGACCTCAACGACAGACTTCGCCATTGGACCTCAGACTCGGTAGCCCGTCCCACTGACTGGCTTTGTCCCTACCTCGTGTGCCCTATTCGCTGCTCTTCCTTGCTATTTTGCTCCTTTTTTTGTAAGACAGGCCTAGTTTTGTAGAAGAGTAAAAGAACAAAAAACAGGTGCTTTAGACTTCATTGGACATAGTTTCTCAAGCTTACCCTACACTAACCCCATCTCGCACATGCATCATCCATCGGTGCCTGATGCTCCTCCACCTATGACGTTGCTCCCACCCGGTGCCTCCCGCAGGCTGTGGTGGTGACTCCATAGTGTCGCCTCTCGAGTCTCGTGACCTCTATTGACGGTGGTGACCTCTGTTGACAGTGATGGTCGCTCTACACAGGCTCCCCTCACGGCATTCATCAGTAGTGTTGGTGCACATCACTCCATCGACTACATCACACATGCGCCTTCCCTTTGCGCTTAGTGCTTGTCGTGCTACACCGCCTCCTTTAGCGGCTTACACGGGTGGTGGTGGACACTTCTCTTCCGGTGATTCGACGTCGGCCACTTCAATGGTGTCCTTCACCACGCAGGAGATTGCACGACTTCGGCACCTACCTACTGCTTTAGTTGAACCCCTGAATACGCTGGGGATTACGAGACTTCAGTGTCTGCTAGATGCTTCTTTTAGTTCTCATCAACGGTTTTGTTGTTGATTCTTTTAATATTGAGACCAATTTTTACAAAGTCAGTCAGCTAAATTTTCCTTGGATCCTTGATAATGTAGCGTCTTTTCATATGACTTGTGATTCTTCTAGTTTGTCCTCCATTCAAACCTCTAGATTCTCCTATTCATGTTCTTACTGCTGATGGTACTTCCCTCCCAATCAATCATCGAGACAATCTTAGCACCTTGACTTACCATGTAGCTCATTTCAAGTGATCAGATTGTCGACTCTGGTTGTAGTCATTCTCGACTTCGACTCTTATTCGGATTAGGACCGTCACATGGGTGCTCTACTTGGTGCTTGCCCTCGCATTGTAACTCCTAGGGCCTCCAGGAGCTTGACAGGCTTCACCTTCCCTCTGCACCGCCATCAATCTCTTCACCCCCTTTACCTTGACTACTGGCTCTTTGTGGCATAATCGTCTCGGTCACTTGTGTGGCTCTTGACCCTCATCCCTAGTTCGACATGGTCTTCTTGGATCTGTCTTTACCATTGTGTTTTTAGACTATCAGTTTTGTCGGCTTGGTAAACAAGTTCAATTACTTTATCCTCATAGCGAGACGGTGCCTCAACGTCCTTTCGATCTTGTTCAGTCTGATGTTTGTGTCCAGCTCCCTTTGCCTCGAAAGGAGGCCATCGCTACAATATTATCCATAGATCATTTCTCTTGACACACAGTTCTTTTGGTGGTTTCTAGAATTAGCTAGAATAAGTTGCGCCCTACCTAGCTTATTCTAGAAACCCAACAAAATAAATCTGGTTGGGTTTCTATCTGCTTCTGAAAAATAAATTTGGTTGGGTTTCTAGAATAAGCTAGGTAGGGGGCAGCTTATTCTAGAAGCCCAAAAAACCCAGCAAAAGCACTGGCCCTAAGAAGTTTGCCACCATGGTTCATACTCAGTTTTCCACTCCTGCCCATGTCTTCCGTGCAGAATTTGCTCATGAGCATAACTCTCATTTTTTGCGTGGATTCTTTATTGAGTAGGGCACACTTGCTCAGTTCTCTTGTCCACGTGCTCATGATCAGAATGGTGTTGATGAGCGCAGGCATAGTCACATTCTTGAGGCGGTTCATGCGTTGATGATTGTCGGCTCTCTTCCACGTTAACGTTGCTCTACTTCCACCAATCTCATCAAGATTCAGCTCTCTCCGGGGTGTAATTTCTCTCGAGCGTCTTTTTGGTCGTTCTCGTGATTGTTCAGCACTTCGTTTGTTCCGTTATGTTTGCTATGTTCTTCTTGCCACCCTCCCCCACCCAACACACCAAATAGACTCCTCAATCTATTGAATGTGTGTTCTTAGGTTGAAGTGATGAGCACATCAGTGTTGCGATCAAATCGTTCGGCGGATGCGAATTTCTCGAGATGTGACTTTTGATGAGTTTCATCCTTTCTATCCACGTCCATCCTCCTATTGAGGATATTTCTTTCCTTACTTTTCTCGATACACCTATCAATCATGTTTTGTCCTCGTCCACCCATCCCATTGTGTCTTCCCGTAAAATAAAGTAAACCCCATGTCGTAGTCACCTACGGCTTCCCCACCTCGTTCGTTACCTAAGGCTGCCTCACCTCGCTCGTCCCCTAAGACTTCTCCAGCGATACACCTCCCCCTCCCCTCTTCTTTACCACATTGATTGTCCACGTGTTGTAGATTCTTCTAATACACCATTTCCCACGACTACCATGCATCCTTCTGTTGGCAATGCACCGCCTCCAGCTCAACCTACTATGGCTTTCGCGCTTGCCCGCTTCCGCCTATTGATCGCTATGGTTATTTTGGCGCCCCTCTTCTTGAGACGACTTCTTATCGTGAGGGTCTAAAATGCCTTTCTTAATTGAGTAAAGTGATATACATACTAAATGGGAAAGCAAGGCATACAAGGACAAGCAAACTTACAGCATCCACGGCGTCCTTACCGACCGTCCATATTGTTTGAACAGTTGTAGTGATATAAAACGAGTGCCAAAAGAGAGTAGCACACCACAGCAAGATAATTGGTATTTCCTCATCCTGAAAACAAGGCCACACGACATTAAAAATAGCAGGAGTAGGAAGGCATCCTTTGAAATAAAACAAGACAAACATGAGTTGAGGATGCAAGTGCATATCCTGGATGGTACACAGAGCACATATATACAAATGAATTTCATGAAGGAGGCGACATGAAACAAATTAAGTGGTGTTACTACATCTCAAACGAACAACACTGCTCCATGTGTGTGATGGGAAACTAGATACATATTCGGTGTGCTGCGGGTTGTTGAGTGTGAAGTGTTTCAGACTTTTAAGTGGGATGGGAATTAACATGAACATGAGCTATACATACTCTATCAGGTTGCATAACATAAAAAAGCTGAAACTCGCCCAAGAAGAATTCCTTAATGGCTCCTGCTCATATAAGAACTAAACCCTGTACACATCAACCTCATCAACTCGATCTCGCTTAATGTGTAGAACACATTTGCAACACACATACACTTGATAATTTCCCGGCTCACATGAGCACAACACACACAGATGGGCTAGAGATGAACACATATCACCTACATCGGAAGAGAATTGCTACTAATCATGTTACATACCTACTATATATGATTAGAACAACGACAAGTGGCTCAATGGCTCAGTTCGACATCCTAAAGCCAGCAGAGCAACGTAACCAACCAAATTAGAGCAGTAGCAACCAGAGGACCAATGGCCGAGTATGGTTTGATCAGCGGTTTTTTGTCGGAGATCTAGTCATTGGTAGTATACCTATCGATCACTATTTAGTTCTCAAAAAAAAAATTATGATCGCCAGTTTGAATTCTCAAAAAATGATCACTAGTTGGTTGTAGCCATCATACATTTTGTCTTCCTTTTCGCTTCCACTTTTTAGATATACTAGCAAAAGAGCCCTGTGTTGCAACATGTAGTAAATAAATAAATACAATTCCAAACTTTCTAGTGAAGCGGACCCATTGTCCATAATAAAGTAAGGTTTATGTTAAATCTTATTAGCGATAAGGCACTTGAATATATTAACCATGCACAAAACTTTTCACTTTGACATTACAATATTTCCCCATGATGCGTAGCATGATTGGGATCTAGAAACTTCCACAGATCACAATTTTGGACTCTTAAGTAAATATTCCAAAGATAGCAGTTCAAGGCTATTGACACATGTGCATCCCCTATGAAGATGCCATCTGTGTTACATTGAGAATTTTCTGGAGCATACACCCCAAGTATATTAACTTGTATCTTTTGTTTCCTGGTATTTTACATGGACATCAAAACAATCAAGTTTCTTCTCTTGGATTTAACCATAAGATATGTTCAAGGATAGCTATAAGTTTGTAGACCTACCCAGATCGGCCATAAAAAAAACCTTCCCGATCATGTGCCCAACTATAAGTGAGAGCTTCCACATGTAGGATTTCAATAAAAGAACTAACATGCAAGCAACTGGGCAATACTGTTTGGACAAAAAGAACTATTTTACTAAGGTGCAATAGCAAGTAGCAACTACTTACCAAGGACAATTTGTCGACATATGTCCAATGCATCATGTCGAATAGTGGTCCAGTCACTCCCACTTTCACTTGTCATCCTCGCTAATAGAATATATTGAAAGAGCAATCATCCCATCATTGCGTAGAGTGCTTGGATCCATCTCTCCTTCCAAATCCTCTTGCATTATCACCGCAGAATATGATCAGACACTCTATAAGTTAATCAAGAGCATAGCAGAGCAACACGATTTGAATAGGCACACGAAACTTGTAAAACTAATAAAAAACAATAACAATAAGATAATCATGCGGACATGCTCCTAAATCTTAAAGTTGCCTGTGACACCATATCATTCCATCGCCAATCAGCAGCACGAGAGTGACAGAAAAGAGAGATGCAGTGTATTCAATTATTCATTATAGAAGCAAGCTCGAACTGGGCTTGTAGTCAGTGGCGCACCTGCACGTAGAAGACACTATGGGCATGGAGTTCAGAGTTGTGGATGTGGAGTAATTGTCGCCATGGCATAGCTCAAGTGGTTGAAGAGCCATTACAACAATAAGACCAGTATGGGGCCGTTACAACTAAAGCCAGAAGAAAGTTTGCTTTTTGAATCTAATGATATGTTCATTTTTCTTGAAGGATATGGAATTTGCAGCTACTTACGACTAACATTTCATAACTTAAGAGGGCAAAGCATTTGAGCATTTCGGAGATGACAAAAACAGGAAAATAGCTTAATATATTCCTAATTCACCTTCAGGATCAACAAAGTTTCGAGATGTTTTCTCGAAAAAATCTCAACAAAATCAAACGAGCGAACAACCACTAGTGCAGAACCGGGCAATAGCACCGGTTCGTAAGGCCCTTTAGTGCCGGTTACATAACTGGCACTAAATTGTGGTCACTAAAGGCCCCCCCCCTTTAGTACCGGTTCAGCACGAACCGGTGCTAAAGGGCAACCACATGGCACGAGCCAGCTCCGGGGGCCTGGAGCCCTTTAGTACCGGTACTATAAGGTTTGGGGGGGTTTTAGTTTTATGATTTCTTTTTCATTTAATTTTGTGTTTCCATTTTAATTCTTTTTCGTTTGCTGGTATTTTACGATACTACACATTGTACACGTTATGCATATATATATATATATATATATATATATATATATATATATATATATATATATATATATATATATATATATAAATAGAATTTCTAGTAGAACCAATCATGCATATATATATATATATATATCATCAATGTCTCACAAACCACCATATTAATTAATTCACACATACACACATGTATAGCTATATACAATTTCTCCTACATATGAATGTTGCCTTCGGAGCCAGTGGCATTAGCCTAGCTAGTTGGTGCCTTCGGAGCACGATTACAATTGGAAGTGGTTTTCAGGGGGCGGTAGTGGGTAATAGAATTCTCCATTCGGATTTATGACCTGGTCGAGCAAAAATCCCGCTATTTCCTCTTGAAGTGCTTCTACGCGCTCCCTTTCTATGAGCTTCTCCCGCACCTCTTTGAACTATTAAGAAGGAGATCAATATGCATGTGTATTAGTTGTGTGACTAGATATCGATAATGGTGTAAAAATTGTGAATAGTGTTGTGACAAGCGTACCCATTGCTGTCTTTGAGATCTGCTCCTTTCGGACGCCATCATGCGAATGTTCTCGCAAACGCAGAATGCACACAGATCAGTCCCTACCGCTTCGTGGCCTTTACGAGAATGGAATTTGATCAGATAAAAATTAATCAAGCATGATAATTAAAGAGATGGCAGCTACCTAGCTAGCTAGCTAGTACTACTTAATTGCTTACCTTGGGTCGAAACCATTGAAGCTTTTGTTTCCATTCACCTTCCGTGACGCTGATGAATCTTGCCCAAGCCCTGTCCGCCGACAAAGAAAATGAATAAAGGGGTTATTAAATAGTTCATATCATGAAATGATGAACTAAATAGACCGAGATATATAGTTAATAATGATTGAAATTACCTGTTGACTATCCCATACAAGATATTATAGTCAGTTTTTGCTGAGATTAGTGAGTCCAGTACTTCAACTGTTCCGGCGTCAACTTTTATGATACACAAGACCCAGTGAAATCTGCATGCACACACGTTTACATGTCTTAATTAAGCGGACATATGTAAGCAAAAACATGTAGCTAGCTAGTAGGCAAAAACAGAGAATTTGTAGTACAAGACAGTGTGACTCACTAGAAGTTGTAAGGAAGTAGTATATCTTCATTGTATTTGAGGCGCTTCAAGAACTCTAGCATGTTGTCCTCTACTTCCTTTGCACAACGTTTATTTATGTTCCATGTGTATTCATTAACGGTGTTTGGGTCAATGAACCCAATGCCAAAGCGTCCATCTTTTCTCATTTCATATATCTTCATCCTGCATAATACCACAGAAAAGATATAGTGAGGATAATTATAGGTAATGATTGATCAAAAGGATCACTACAGCTAGCTTGAGACTTAAATTATAGAAAGAAATCACTTACAGACAATAGCAACTGATGATAGATTTGTCGAGTGTGTCTTGATTGTATAACTGAAACAGTTCAGTATACTCAACGGACACAGCTTTCTCATGGTAGTAATGGTCCTTCTTGACATTCACCATGAGGGACAATCGCTCTGAAATCTTGGTAATGTTCATGTACCATTGATGCAATTCATACATTCTCGTTGGGAGGTTCTTGACCTTGTCTGGCGCGACCAAAGGTTGGCCCCGGACATATTTCCGTTTTACTTCATCCTCTCTAAGCAAAGGCATGGGCTCGATCTCGAGGAGTTGTCCAACAGTGATGTTGAGAACTTCAGCCTGCATTATATGCTCCTCCGTTATTACCACATTGCCCACCTCGAACATGCAATTTGCCCACAATAATATTGGGGCGATATTGTCACCGTTGTTGGCACAACAAGCGAGGGATCGATTTACGCCTGTTCTCCCAGGTGGGGAATGGTTTTCCGCATTTTTGGCAGCTGCTTCTTGTTTGCTCGATCCCGATGTAGACGTGCTCGCCTCCCTTTGTAGACGTGCTCGATTTAACTTCCTGATGTGGCGCTCATAGTCTGTGTCAACAGGATTGGAAGCTGGTGGTTGAGCCATACGAATGAAGTGGTCAATCGTTTCCTCAGGCACTTTCTTCCTTGGCGGCGGTGGCGGTTTTGGTGCAAAATGGGCTTCCACCTCGGCCTTCGATATGGCTGTGATTTCCTCCTCGGACCTATCATAAGACCTCTGCGGAAGAGGCTTGAGGTTTGGACCATATTTATATCGCTTGCCTCCGCCAGTATTTCTGTACTACCTCGACTCGTGCCGCCACGCACCATAGCTGCGGGTGTCTCTTCCGCAATTGCCGAGGCGGCGGAGACGGCCGACGGACTGAGTTGGACGAGGAGGAGGGCCTGAGGTTGTGCCGGATTTGAGGAGGAGGGCGCCCGACGCTGTGGCGACTTGGAGGAGGAGGATTGTCCCGCACTTTGCCGACTTGATGAGGAGGATTGTCCCGACACTTTGCCGGACTTGGAGGAGCGGAGTCTGCCGACTCGGTGGCGGACTTCGACGAGGACTCGGGTGATGCGGTGTCGGTGGCCTTGGAAAGATGATGCAATCCTTTTTCCATAGGATGATACGATGTTTGGCCTCTCCGAGAAAGCGCCGTCACCTCCAAAGAATGTCAAGTGTAGCCCGAATATGGTGGGTCCACCACCTCATCAACCAAGACACGAGCATAGCCCGCTGGAATCGGGTTGCAATGGAAGGTTGCCTCGGGGGGATTTGTGAAAGCACAGCCGTCCGCCACCTTCATGGATATGTTCTTCATTTTGACGTGTAGCTCGCAGCTAGTGTTCTCCGTGATGTCATCCACGGGTATCTACCAAGCATTGCCTCATCCGGACGGAACCCACGCCGCTTCTCGGCATGGATGGGCGGTGCTATCCAATGCTGGATCATCTGCTAGCTGCCGCAGCTGCCGAGACCCCTTTGATGGGTAAGTGAGTCGATCTGCTCTCGCTGCCGCTGGAATTTGACCGCCAATTCCGCTTGACTTGCTTCTAGGCCTTGAAGGCGCTCATAGTCCCGCTTCCTCTGCTCCTCCTCCATCTTCCTCTTCTTCTCCTCCACAATCTTCTTTCTCGCACGGGTTTTGTAGTCGTTGTTCCAATGAAAACCCTCATACCACGGCATAGCGCCTTTGCCTCGTGTTCTTCCGGGTGTTCAGGATTTCCCAAGGCACGCGAAGCTCGCTGTTCTCTCTGTTGGGCTGGAACACCCCGTTCGTGCCTCTTCTATTGCAACAAGTATCGCATCGTCGGCTCCTTCAAACTTGCCCTCGTCAAACATTGCCTGCCTCCGGTCCAACTCCCCCATGCACATAGAACCAAGTCCCGACTGGGGCCAGCTCTTAGTAGCCGGAGTGACACCTGCGCCCTCCATCTCTTTCTCGCACTTATCCCACTTAGGCATTGCCACCGCGATAGCCACCGGCCCCGCTTATGGAACTTATCCTTTTTTCGCATTCTTCTTGTTTATTCTCGACCGTTCCTTAGCTAATTCCGAATCCTTGAATTTCACGAAATCGTCGCAATGATCACGTTGGTTCTCCAAAGTTCCTTGAATACTAGAGTCTTCCTTCCTCCCTTGACGTATTTGTTCCATTCACGATTCTTGTAGTTCTTGAATGCGATCGCCATCATCCTAAGAGCAGCCTCTTTGACTTTCTCGCACATCCGCTACGTGAAATGATCTCGTAGGGTGAAATGTTCCATGAGAGTATCCCAAAGCAGATCTTTTTGATTCTTGTCGACAAAAGTAACATCTGGACATGGCTTTGCCGGGCGCTCTCCATTCTTGAAGTTTGATCGAGTTGGTCCTTCACAAGAACTCCGCCTGTGACGAACTAACTTGTCCGCAATCTTCTTAGGCGCTAATGGTTTGCCAAGAGGGCCGCATGCCTCGATATTGTACTTTACGCCCGGCTTCAACTTTTTGTTCGGGCCTCGTTTAAATCATTTTGCTCAAGATTTGCTCGATCCGGATGGCTGAAAGAACAAAGATCGATTCGTTAATATATCTTCAAGTCATTTAAAACATGTGATGATCACCGATGCCTGCTTATATAAATATATATACCTCGCCGTGTTTGTTGTTTCAGATCAACATGTTCTTCGTCATCGCCATAATCATAGTTCATGACTTCATCAATTTCGCCGTCGCGATCGAATATCATATCACCCTCTCCGATGTTGTTTAGAAATTCAGAGCCGTCATAATCTTCTTCATTCGATTATCATCGCCTCATGTATCATATCGAACATGGTCTGTTTCTCCTCTCTCGTCGGTATTGTTCGCCATAGCTTTTGTTTAACTAATCCAAAAGAAATATAAAACAATTTAGTATTCAAATCTCGAATAATAGATATAATCTTGAATACATCGTCCAGAATAATAGATATAATCTCGAATACATCGTCCAGAATAATAGATATAATCTCGAATACATCGTCTCGAATAATATATAATATTAAATAGTACATCACTGGCTATTAGCTAATAAAGATCGAATACTACAAAAGAATCTAGGACACTTGCGGTTCCTCCGGCGCGGGCGGTGAACACCCAAAGAGAAGGAACCCTCACAAGATCATAGCTGAATTGAGATCCCCGAAGATACTGCCACGTATTGGAGAACCTGCCGCCCTCTAATGCAACCATGTAGCGATGGACGTGCTCGCCCTCCTCCTCGACACGGCGACGTACCACCTCCGGCGGCGCGGTCCCTCTGCACCAAACTCGCCCACGCGAACGCCACCAAACGAGATCGAGGTCGACGACGGACCCGCGGCGGGTTCTCGTCAAGCGGCGCTTCTCCAGCAGCACCTCCAAAGCCAGCCAGCGGAGCCCAGTCCGGACATGGGTCGGCTGGACGTCGTCATGACGGTCGACGGTGAGGATGCGGGCGGCATCGTCGAGAACAAATACTAGCTATATGCCCGCAAAAAGTAACATTTTTTAATGATTGATTTTGATAACTAAAATTTCTAACATTTCTATATAACACTAATTATGCTAATCTAAATAATCTAAATAACACTAAAATTTCTAACATTTCTAACATTTCTATATAACACTAATTTCTAACATTTCAATATAACACTAATTTCTAACTGATTAAGCACAAATTATATCCATCTAACATGCATTCATACATATATAATAGTGAAAAAAATAATAATCTAAATAATCCAAACTAATTAAACACTAATTATCTAAACTAATTAAACATACAAAATAATAATCTAAATAATCTAAACTAATTAAAGACTAATTCTCTAAACTAATTAAAGACTAATTATCTAATGCTTGTGTGTGTGTGTACGGGCTCGGGGCTGGAGACTCACAGCGGGCGACGGCGACGGCGACGGCGACGGCGAGGCGACGGCGAGGCGACGGTGAGTGTCACGACCGGTTTTCCGATAAAAATATTTATTGAAAAGCCAATCTTGTTACCCCAGTTTTTGAGAAGTACTCCTCACTGGTAGACAAATTCTTGATACAAGAAGCCAAGAGCATAAAATATATTACAGGGCTGAGCCAAGGATGCTCAACAAATTTATTACAAGCGCCAATAATTATACATAATGGCGGTATAACACAAGGGTGAGGTGGCATACTATCGACTCGAACTAAATCTGGCGGTGGTGGTATATCACAAGAGAAGTGATATGCTCAACTAGCATCTCATCGAGCGCCGAGGTGAGGCTCGTGAATTTATTTGGGTAGCGGAAGCGGATATAGTACAATGACCAAAACCAAGGGTCGACGGATCGACCGACTCTCTAGGCGCCGGACTCGCTATCGAACTCTTCATCCATGAGATCGCCACAAGATCCGCCAAATCAATAAGCCGCTGAGTACTTTAAAAGTACTCGCAAGACCGCTCGGACGTAAGATATAACAAATGCATGCATGAAATGCGATCGATAAATACACCAATGCATGAACAGTATATTAGCATACGGAATAAATAAAGGGGAAACGGCGGTAGTCCGCCGAAAATCCCAACAACATAAACAAAATGAAACCCGATCGGTGTCCGGCGACGCCGAAAGGTAAATAAATAAATAGAAGGAAAGAAATGCCACGGTCGGGCCCGAGCGACGCCACATAAAGGGCTTTAAAAGAAATGCCACGGTCGGGCGTCGAGCGACACCGCATAAAGGGCTTTAAAAGAAATGCCACGATCGGGCGTCGAGCGACACCGCATAAAGGGCTTTAAAAGAAATGCCACGCCAAGGCCCGAGCGACACCGCATAAAGGGCTTTAAAAGAAATGCCATAGTCGGGCCCGAGCGACGCCACATAAAGGGCTTTAAAAGAAATGCCACGGTCGGGCGCCTGAGCGACACCGCATAAAGGGCTTTAAAAGAAATGCACGATCAAGCGTCGAGCGACACCGCATAAAGGGCTTTAAAAGAAATGCTACGGTCAAGGCCTGAGCGACACCGCATAAAGGGCTTTAAAAGAAATGCCACGGTCGGGCCCGAGCGACGCCGCATAAAGGGCTTTAAAAGAAATGCCACGGTCAAGCGCCCGAGCGACACCGCATAAAGGGCTTTAAAAGAATGTAACAACACTCATAACAAAAATTCAGCTCATAATAATAAACGGGTTAGCACATCACAAGAATATCCCATTAAATCGCATTTAGTACTCATGAACTTTCTCCGAGTTTTCATCATCAACAAACACTTGTCGATAAGAATAGTATAGAATTTGATGATGATAAGATGATTCAAAGGAGTTTTGACTCGCAGAGCTTGTACTAAAATCACCCACAACAACGGATTTCGTAGTCACGAAGGACTAGTTCCGCTTCACGGTATTTCGAAGAAAACACAGCGATCCAAAGACACACCCATCATACTTCTCGATGTCGAACCACCCTGCACATCGCTCAAGAAAAACTTTTGAGACGGGAGATCACAATCTCGAATAGCATGGGATCGAATTTATATACGCTACGCTAAGGGTGCCCCTCTCGTCCCAACCGAAACACCCATGCCCCCGACCGGATGACCGGCTTTAATCCAGGGCCATGGAACCATCATCCCGCCTCTCCTTTTGGTGTGTACCAGAAAGCGGTTTGCAACTTATTATGCCATATTCCTTGCGGAAAACATGTGGTAGTACGGAGTGAAATCGAAGGAATCGAACCGACACGGGTTGATTCGAAGTAAAGAGATGTGTGGCGAAGACCGCATGCTACAACACTGCCATCTTACCCATACTCATGCCAACACATGGCCATGCACCTCCATACACCACAAGTATGGATCAATGAAATTACATGTCTCCACATGCATGAATAATAACCTCCATCGGTATGCTCACCAACATGCTATGAAACTACTTACATGCAAACATGCCAAACACTCATCATATCAAAAGTCTCAACATGCTTGCCTGGTTCAGAGTAGTCGGAGCCTAGCTCGTGAAGTTCATGGGTTCGCCACCTCCTTCGGTATCTACGGTATAACGTAAAATATACGCGCTATCGTGAATACCGGAAGGTGCACAAAATTATCTCAAATAATTTTCAAATAAATCTGATAAAAACTAGACAAAATTTCAAAGAGGACAGAAAAGAATCAATCAAAATATGCTTCGATAAAAAGTTATTAGGGTTTTTGTCCAGGACCCATCTCAGAATGAAACAAAACTTCCTGTGGTTTTTATTGCAAAAACAGAAAACGTTTCAGATTAGAATACGCCGGCTCAGAGGAGAAAACGTATTCTGGCAAAAGACGTTTTCAGAAAACGGTTCGTTTAAAAACGAACAGAGAGGCTGACGGGCGGGTCCCACCCGTCAGGTTCAAATTTGAAAGGCGCGGGGCTCGTTGGCGCCGAGAGTCATGATGGCCGCGCGGCGATCCACGGCGAGGTAGGGTGATCGGGGAGTACCAGCGTGTTCAGGGTGCCATTCCGCGTCGGTTGGTGGTGGTGGTGGTCGCCGGCGAGCACCACGTCGACGGTGGCTCCTGCTCCGGCGGACGGCAGTTCGGGCGAGGATGAAGCTCACCGGAGAGGGCTGCAATGATCAAATTGACGAGGGGGTTAGGGATATGGTAGCTAGAGAGGAAGCTGGACGGAGTTAGGGCATCGGAGACGGCCTCACTGCAGCGAATCGAGCTGGAGCCCGAGGCGGAACGGGGCGGCCGGAGTTGGGGGAGGAGACCTCCTCGAGGTCCTCCTAGTGGCCCGTGAGGTGTAGGTGGAGTGTAGTGAGCGTGCGTGCTCGAGAGGGGACTCGGGTCTCTTTTATAGGCGACCGAGGCGGTTGCCGCGAACGGGATAAGTCCGGCGAGGGATTACGGCGGAGCAAAGGGCTGGACAGGTGTTTAGGAGTTGGAGCGTTGTCGTTGTTGCCACCGAGCTGATTTGGTGCCGCCGCGCCGAGTTTGGCTTGCCGAGGTGGAGTTCGACGAACGGAGCAAAGGCGGGCACGCCGGCGGCGAGGGAGCGCTACCTGCTTGCCGGGCCACGACGACGGTGCAGCGGGTGTGTCCGGGCGTGCATGAGGCCACGCGAGAGCCAGAAGCAATGGGCGGCGCAGAACGGCGCTATGGGCGTGTGTCGTCTCCGCTGGCCGCCACGGGTGGCGCTGCCGCCGTGGGACACGCCGCGCGAAGGGCTGTGGTGCTCCCGACGCCGAAGCCGCTAAGCGTGCGTGCAAGGCTGCGGACAAGCGAGCCAGCGACGAAAGCAACGTACAAAGGCACAAGACTTTGTGATGAAACTGCTTGGATGAAAAATGACACCGCAAACTGAATTTATCGCAGTGTTTGAACAAAGGCACGCCAGTGTTCGACTGAATGATTCTCGCTTGTAGGAATTTTTCCTTGGGCTGATTTTTGGTGGAGTGGCTCCTCAATGTCCCAAAGAGGCTGCCTGATTTTTGGTGGAATTTTTGGAGGAGTGTAGGTATGAATTTCACCAAATTTGGCAAATCTGGTCCAAACTTGCAGAGAGTGTAGTTTGAAAAATTTGAAAAGAAGATGAGTGGATCAAGATGGTCCTGGGTTGTGAGTACAAAGGACTAGCCAGTAGAGTTGGTTTGAGATCAAAACTCACAAGAAAAGGAACACTTGCTTTGTAAATGGTTCAGGCTCAAAATAATTATCAGAAAAGATTTGAGAGAAGAATTAATTCAAATAAAATCCAAAACTTGTTTGGATGAGTTGGGATAGTGAACTTAAGTTGCTGGCAAGGAGGAGAGGAGGTTTTGGAGTGGTTTTACCACATGGGTAAAATACAGAGTCATGGATGGTTAAGAAAAGAAAGGTGACCCTAAATCTTTTTCTTTGAAATATGAAAGAAGATAAACTCCAAAAATCCAATTTTTGGAAGGAAACAACAGAGGGGAATATTTAAAGGATCAAACCTAAGGTTTTGAAGAAGAAAACAGAGATGACAAACTTGCCAAAGAAAAGAGAAGTTAAAGAGAATAGCCTTTTTCTGAAAAGAAAAATAAAAGGCCTTTCTTAAAGAAAGAAAGAAACCAGCAATGTTTTTGCTAAAAACCAAATAAAATTTTTGGAGTGTCACAACACCTACCCCCTTAGGAAAAATCTCGTCCCCGAGATTTCAGCTGATCCTTAAATAAGTGTGGATGTTCCGTCCGAAGAAAATCCTCTCTTTCCCAAGTTGCTTCATTCTCGGTGTGATTGCTCCATTGACTCAAAAACTTGATGGTTTTCTCGTCGAGTTCTTCTTTCGCACTCCTCTAATATTCTTACCGGATGTTCCCGATAGGTGAGATCTGGTTGTACGTCAATGTTCTCGTGGATACTTGTTTCTCCGGGTTGCTCACGATTTCTTAATTGTGAGACGGGAATACGCTAGGACGCCGGATAATTCTTTGGGCAAGTCTAGTTGGTAGGCTACCTTGCCTCTTCGTGCCACTATACAAAATGGTCCGACAAACCTTGGTGCTAGCTTTCCTTTGACCTCGAACCGTTGCAGGCCTCTCATAGGGATACCAGAGGTATACATAATCGCCGGCTCAAACCTGACCTCTCGATGCTTTTGATTGTAATAACTCTTCCGCCGGCTTTGAGCGGTCTTGAGTCGGTCCCCGATTAGCCCGACTTTTCCTCGGCTTCTTTGAGCATGTCCGGGCCAAGATACGATCGCCTCCGGTTTCGACCAATTTAGCGGGTACGCATCTCCGTCCGTAGAGGGCTTCAAAGGTGCCATTTGCAAGCTGGCTCGGTAATCTGTTGTTGTATGCGAACTCGGCATATGGCAAGCTTTCTTCCCAGCTGGTCCCATAGGTGAGGACACATGCTCTTAGCATGTCTTCTAGTATTTGGTTTACGCTGCTCGCTTGTCCATCACCGGGATGGTATGCTGCATCAAGGCCGCTTGAGTTCCCTGAGCCTGTTGTAAGTGCTCCCAAAATCTCGAGACGAACCGAGTGCCTCTCGATATATTATTGTTTTAGGGACTCCATGCAAACAAACTATACGGGCAAGATAAATACCGCAAGCTTCGAGTGGTGTGGGTTGTTTTCACCGGAATGAAATGTGCCACCTTGGTTAATCTGTCGCTGATGACCCATATGGCATCACTTCCGCCAGACCGAGGTAGTCCGACAATGAAGTCCATCCCTATTTCATCCCATTTCCACTCGTATTTTATTCGCTGCAGAGACCGCTGGTCTTTGATGTTCAGCTTTTATGCGCTGACAAGAATCGCAACATGCAATGAAAGTGGCTATATCCTCTTCATACCGTGCCACCAAAATCTTTCCTGAATATCCTTATACATTTTGGTTCCTCCGTGGTGGATCGAATATGGAGCGTGTGGGCTTCAGCTAAAATTTGATGTTTGAGGTCCTCTATATTTGGCACGCAGAGTCTGCTCCGCACTATAAGGTTCCTTCATTGTCTATGATGAATTCCGAGGCCTTGCCCATTTTTACCTTTATTTTTATGCCTTCGATGTCGGGGTGTTTATACTCGAGCTTCTTTGATTTTCTCCACAAGGTTGGGTTGAATTTCCAAATTTGTTATGGTGCCTCCCGTGACCATTACCAAGTTGAGTTTGGTAAATTCTTGTTGGAATTCAGGTCTCAAACCCGGCAGTCGTTGTCGTCCGGACTGGGTTCCGACTAAGAGCATCTGCCACAACATTTGCCTTCCCCGGATGATAGTGAATACCCACATCGTAATCTTTACCAATTCCAACCAGCGCCGTTGTCGTAAATTGAGTTCGCTGTGTAAAATATACTTGAGGCTTTTATGGTCCGTATATATTTCACAACGATTCCCCAAAGAGGGAAGTGCCTCCATTCCTTGAGTGCATGTATGATCGCCGCCAATTCTAGGTCATGAGGGATAATTTTCCTCGTGTTTACGGTTGCCTTGAAGCGTATGCAACAACTTTGCCCTCTTGCATTAGTACGCATCCGAGACCCTTTCGACGATCACAATATACTTCAAAATTCTTGTGTATGTCCGCACAATTAATACCGGTGCTGTCGTTAATTTCTTCTTTAGTTCTTGGAAACTTTTCTCACAGTGCTTCATCCACTCAAATTTCTTGTCTTTTTGAGTAATCGCGCCATTGGCTTGACTATGGTGGAGAATCCTTCAATAAATCATGGTAATATCCTGCCATTCCTGTGAAACTTCAGACATCTGTTACATTGGCGTGGCTTCCAACCAATTACGGCCTTGACTTTTTCTCGGGTCCACGGCAATACCTTCTTGATTTAATACGTGGCCCAAAAAGCCTACTGTCTTAACCAAAATTCACACTTGCTGAATTTGGCGACAATTTATGTTTTCTCGAGTTCCCTAACACAATCTCGAGGTGTTCTCGCATGCTCTTCCGTGTCTTGAATATATCAAAATATCGCCAATGAATACCACAACAAACTTGTCCATAAACTTCATAAATACTTTGTTCATGAGGTGAACAAAATATGCGGGGCGCTTGTCATTCCAAATGGCATTACTGTGAACTCATACAATCCAGATCCGAGGTGAAAGCTGTCTTGGGGATATCCTCTCATATGCACCTTTAATTGATGGTAACCTGATCTTAAGTCAATTTTTGAGAAGACCTCGCTTGAGCGAGCTGGTCAAATAAATCATTTATTCTTGGCATTGGGTATTTGTTCTTGATTGTGACCATATTAAGTGCTCGGTAGTCTACACACAATCTCAGTGTTCCATCCTTCTTTTGGCAAATAAAATTGGTGAACCCCAAGGGAGGAGCTGGCTCAGATATATCCTTTGTCTAGTAATTCTTTTATTTGCTTCTTCAATTCTACCAACTCGGATGGTGCCATTCTCAGTATGGTTTCTTGTATATGGGGTGGTTCCAGTGCTAGCTCAATGCTGAATTCTATTTCCGATCCGTGGCATGCCCGTAATTCTTCGAAATACGCCTGAAATTCACACACCATCGAACTTTGTTTAGTTCGAAATGTCCACTTTATACAATCTTGGTTGCCGAGATATTTTTCTGCCTTGGGCGAAACTCTTACTGCTTTTCCCGAGGTGATGAGTGAGAATTACGGATCGGTTGAAACAATCGATAAAACCTTTGTTGGTGGTTAACCAATCCATCCCTAGGATGACGCCCACCCATTGTTTTCCAAAACAATGAGATTTGCGTGGAACTCTAATCCTTCAAACTTAATAACCACACCTTGACAAGAACTCCGAGTAACTTGCTGATTTCGTGGGACTTGATGATCATCGATTTTTCCAAAGGAAGCATCGAAAAATTATTTTTCAAAGCAAAACCTTTCGAATGAATGAGTGAGAAGCTCCGTAATCAAACAAAACCATGGCAGGTATTGTGTTGACAGAAACGCATCGAGTACGATATCCGGGCATTCTGGCTTCCTCCGGGGTCACGTGGTTCGATGACCCTTCCGTGGTTGTTATTGGGGTTGAAATTGTTTCGCTTGGTGCTGAATTATTGCCACCGTTGTTCGCTTCGGGTTGAGTTCTTGGTTTGGGGCATTGCTTGGCATAATGCCCTTCTTTCCACAAAGCGTAATAAGTAACGCTCGGGCGATATGTGAACTCCTTGTCCCTTGCATGAAAATTTTTGATTGGGCGTGAGACGCTTGTCGTGGATTTGTGCGCCCCACCTTTCTCAAAATCTATCTTGCTTCGATGGTTGCAGCATGGTTTGTCCGGTCCTTTTTCGCTATGGAAATCTTCCAAGCTGCGCTCTCATTTTCCGTGGTAATGGCTTTATCCACCAGTGTTTTAAAATCTGGAAAAGTGTGTACAACCAGTTGGCATTTAAGTGCGGGCGCTAGACCGTCAAGGAATTTTTCCATCTTCTTGCTTTCACCATACGCTCTTCATTGGCGAAGGGACAATAAAGTGAATCGACCATTGTAATCGACAATCGCCATATTCCTTTGTTTGAGGTCATCGAACTCTCTTCTTGATTTTCATAATACTCTTGGGAATGTGTGCACCACTTAAAACCTTCCTTGAAATCATCCCAGTTATATTATTTTCATTGGGATGCATGTGCAGGAAATTTTCCCACCACGGCGGCTGCTCCTGTGAGATAGTGCGTGCATATAATACTTTTTCCTGGTCTGAACATCTTGCAATATTTAATTTTCTCTCCATATCTCAAGCCAGTCCTCGGCTTCAAGAGGTTTGTCAAGATGAGAAAATGTCCGAGGACGGTCTTCTGTAATTCAGATAATTTGGAATGTCATGGATATCGCCCATGGTGATTTCCCATGTTGAAAACTTGGTTCATCATTTCTCGATGTTGTTGCTGACTTTGTTCAAAAGGCGGCACATTTGAGAAAGTGCCGCTTCACGCCTCGCTGACACGATCGTCCTTGCGTGTTATCGTTGTCCGTTGAGTGTCACAATTTTCCTCTGGCGGAGCTGGCATGGAGCGCGCCCAAGGACGAGACATTTTTCACTGGGATACATTTTGTAAAACCCATAAGAACAAACAGAAAAGAATCGCCAAAATTTAAATCCATAAATTCACAGTGGTTTTCAAATAAGAATAAAATGCCAAGACAACACAAAGAAACAAAAGATTTGCGCACGGAGAAGAACTGCTCATTACGTATCTTACACGCGGTCGATAATTATACAATACATCACTCAGATAGGCGACATAATCCTCGACATGTTATTTAGGCTAGTGCACTTCTCCACTTCCTACATGATGCGCAAACAGGCTACTTCTCACAACCTATGTACATATACACATATCGCATAAGCGGCATCTCGCATGTCGGTTAAGCGCACTCACCGGAGATGTTGACGATCTCCTTGGCTCGCCAAGGGTGAGGCGAAGTGAGGTCGGGAGTCGACCTCCTCCTCACTAATAGGCTCCAGACGTGGAGTGCTGCGCTGAGAAGGTGGAGCGGGTGCGAGAGGTGGAGCAACACGAACAGGATGGGCGCAAAGGTTGGTGTAGCACGTGTTGGAGTGGGCGCGATGACTTGGTTGAATTCCTCGGTGGTAGGCAGGCGACGACTCGGTGCATAGGATGCCGAGGACGAGACAAACGCTGCTGGCGGTGCGGTGTGCAGGAGCTCCTCCTGTTGGCGGCACAGCCATGGATCGAGTCCATGCGGCAGCCACGAAGTCGCCCACCAAATTGTCGAATGCTGCCTCCAGGCCCGGAGATACTCAATAAGCATCTCAAAGGCCTCGCCCCGCTTCTCCTCTCGGGACAGAGAATGCATAGTGACAGTGTAGGGCACATGGCATGGGAGGTAGCGGTAACGACGAAGTCTTCATTGAGGGAAGGACATCCCCGAGGCGAAGCTATCGCCTCACGGGCTGCCATCTGCATAGCATGCTTCTCCGTAGGCATGGCTCTTCCCACAAACCGAAGCGCCGAACTCAACACGCCTCCTTGAATTGCACCGCTGCTCGGTGCATGGTCGACTGTCGCTGACCTTGTGCTGGTAGAATGTGAAAGCTGGGCGCACAGATGGCCCCATCGCGACCGAACGACGCAGAGAGAAGCTTGACGAACCCATCGGGCACGCTATTAACATCCGAGACTCGCAGCCGCCGTCACCATCTACAACAGCAGTAAAAATTTGAAAGGTCGATCATAAATTTATGCCGACCGCCGAAAGAATGTCTACGATTGTAAAAAAATAAGACAAGATAATACTGTGCTAATCACCGATTAGCGATCGCACCTAGTGGCTTCCTACAATCAGCCTGGCTCGTACTAAGCTTGTCACGACCGGTTTTCCGATAAAAATATTTATTGAAAAGCCAATCTTGTTACCCCAGTTTTGAGAAGTACTCTCACCGGTAGACAAATTCTTGATACAAGAAGCCAAGAGTATAAAATATATTACAGGGCTGAGCCAAGGATGCTCAACAAATTTATTACAAGCGCCAATAATTATACATAATGGCGGTATAACACAAGGGTGAGGTGGCATACTATCGACTCGAACTAAATCGGCGGTGGTGGTATATCACAAGGAGAAGTGATATGCTCAACTAGCATCTCATCGAGGCCGAGGTGAGGCTCGTGAATTTATTTGGGTAGCGGAAGCGGATATAGTACAATGACCAAAACCAAGGGTCGACGGATCGACCGACTCTCTAGGCGCCGGACTCGCTATCGAACTCTTCATCCATGAGATCGCTTTCACAAGATCCGCCAAATCAATAAGCCGCTGAGTACTTTAAAAGTACTCGCAAGACCGCTCGGACGTAAGATATAACAAATGCATGCATGAAATGCGATCGATAAATACACCAATGCATGAACAGTATATTAGCATACGGAATAAATAAAGGGGAAACGGCGGTAGTCCGCCGAAAATCCCAACAACATAAACAAAATGAAACCCGATCGGTGTCCGGCGACGCCGAAGGTAAATAAATAAATAGAAGGAAAGAAATGCCACGGTCAAGGCGTCGAGCGACGCCACATAAAGGGCTTTAAAAGAAATGCCACGGTCGGGCCCGAGCGACACCGCATAAAGGGCTTTAAAAGAAATGCCACAATCAAGGCCCGAGCGACACCGCATAAAGGGCTTTAAAAGAAATGCCACGGTCGGGCGTCGAGCGACACCGCATAAAGGGCTTTAAAAGAAATGCCACGGTCGGGCGTCGAGCGACGCCACATAAAGGGCTTTAAAAGAAATGCCACGGTCGGGCGTCGAGCGACACCGCATAAAGGGCTTTAAAAGAAATGCCATAGCGGCGTCGAGCGACACCGCATAAAGGGCTTTAAAAGAAATGCCACGATCAAGCGCCCGAGCGACACCGCATAAAGGGCTTTAAAAGAAATGCCACGCCAAGGCGTCGAGCGACACCGCATAAAGGGCTTTAAAAGAAATGCCACAATCAAGGCCCGAGCGACACCGCATAAAGGGCTTTAAAAGAATGTAACAACACTCATAACAAAAATTCAGCTCATAATAATAAACGGGTTAGCACATCACAAGAATATCCCATTAAATCGCATTTAGTACTCATGAACTTTCTCCGAGTTTTCTGTCATCAACAAACACTTGTCGATAAGAATAGTATAGAATTTGATGATGATAAGATGATTCAAAGGAGTTTTGACTCTGCAGAGCTTGTACTAAAATCACCCACACCAACGGATTTCGTAGTCACGGCGGACTAGTTCCGCTTCACGGTATTTCGAAGAAAACACAGCGATCCAAACACACCCATCATACTTCTCGATGTCGAACCACCCTGCACATCGCTCAAGAAAAACTTTTGAGACGGGAGATCACAATCTCGAATAGCATGGGATCGAATTTATATACGCTACGCTCTAAGGGTGCCCCTCTCGTCCCAACCGAAACACCCATGCCCCTGACCGGATGACTGGCTTTAATCCAGGGCCATGGAACCATCATCCCGCCTCTCCTTTTGGTGTGTACCAGAAAGCGGTTTGCAACTTATTATGCCATATTCCTTATGGAAAACATGTGGTAGTACGGAGTGAAATCGAAGGGAATCGAACCGACACGGGTTGATTCGAAGTAAAGAGATGTGTGGCGAAGACCGCATGCTACAACACTGCCATCTTACCCATACTCATGCCAACACATGGCCATGCACCTCCATACACCACAAGTATGGATCAATGAAATTACATGTCTCCACATGCATGAATAATAACCTCCATCGGTATGCTCACCAACATGCTATGAAACTACTTACATGCAAACATGCCAAACACTCATCATATCAAAAGTCTCAACATGCTTGCCTGGTTCAGAGTAGTCGGAGCCTAGCTCGGTGAAGTTCACGTTCGCCACCTCCTTCGTATCTACGGTATAACAGTAAAATATACGCGCTATCGTGAATACGGAAGGTGCACAAAATTATCTCAAATAATTTTCAAATAAATCTGATAAAAACTAGACAAAATTTCAAAGAGGACAGAAAAGAATCAATCAAAATATGCTTCGATAAAAAGTTATTAGGGTTTTTGTCCAGGACCCATCTCAGAATGAAACGTAAACTTCCTGTGGTTTTTATTGCAAAAACAGAAAACGTTTCAGATTAGAATACGCCGGCTCGAGGAGAAAACGATTCGCAAAAGACGTTAGAAAACGGTTCGCTTAAAACGAACAGAGAGGCCGACGGGCGGGTCCCACCCGCCAGTTCAAATTTGAAAGGGCGCGTCGGGCTCGCTGGCGCCGAGAGTCATGGTGAGTCGCCGGCGGCGATCCACGGCGAGGTAGGGTGATCGGGAGTACCAGCGTGTTCAGGTGCCATTCCGCCGGTTGGTGGTGGTGGTGGTCGCCGCGCAGCACCACGCCGACGGTGGCTCCTGCCCCGCGGACGGCAGTTCGGGCGAGGATGAAGCTCACCGAGAGGGCTGCAATGATCAAATTGACGAGGGGTTAGGGATATGGTAGCTAGAGAGGAAGCCGGACGGAGTTAGGGCATCGGAGACGGCCTCACTGCAGCGAATCGAGCTGGAGCCCGAGGCGGAACGGGCGGCCGGAGTTGGGGAGGAGACCTCCTCGAGGTCCTCCTAGTGGCCCGTGAGGTGTAGGTGGAGTGTAGTGAGCGTGCGTGTTCGAGAGGGGACTCGGGTCTTTTTATAGGCGACCGAGGCGGTTGCCGCGAACGGGATAAGTCCGCGAGGGATTACGGCGAGCAAAGGCTGGACAGGTGTTTAGGAGTTGGAGCGTTGTCGCTGTTGCCACCGAGCTGATTTGGTGCCGCCGCGCCGAGTTTGGCTTGCCGAGGTGGAGTTCGACGAACGGAGCAAAGGCGGGCACGCCGGCGGCGAGGAGCGCGCCTGTGCTTGCCGGGCCACGACGACGGTGCAGCGGGTGTGCTGGCGTGCATGAGGCCACGCGGAGAGCCAGAAGCAATGGGCGGCGCAGAACGGCGCTGCGGGCAGGTGTCGTGTCTCCGCTGGCCGCCACGGTGGCGCTGCCGCCGTGGGACACGCCGCGCTGAAGGGCTGTGGTGCTCCCGACGCGGAAGCCGCTAAGCGTGCGTGCAAGGCTGCGGACAAGCGAGCCAGCGACGAGCAACGTACAAAGGCACAACCCTTTGTGACTGAAACTGCCGGATGAAAAATGACACCGCAAACTGAATTTATCGCAGTGTTTGAACAAAGGCACGCCAGTGTTCGGCTGAATGATTCTCGCTTGTAGGAATTTTTCCTTGGGCTGATTTTTGGTGGAGTGGCTCCTCAATGTCCCAAAGAGGCTGCCTGATTTTGGTGGAATTTTTGGAGGAGTGTAGGTATGAATTTCACCAAATTTGGCAAATCTGGTCCAAACTTGCAGAGAGTGTAGTTTGAAAAATTTGAAAAGAAGATGAGTGGATCAAGATGGTCCTGGGTTGTGAGTACGAAGGACTAGCCAGTAGAGTTGGTTTGAGATCAAAACTCACAAGAAAAGGGACACTTGCTTTGTAAATGGTTCAGGCTCAAAATAATTATCAGAAAAGATTTGAGAGAAGAACTAATTCAAATAAAATCCAAAACTTGTTTGGATGAGTTGGGATAGTGAATTTAAGTTGATGGCAAGGAGGAGAGGAGGTTTTGGAGTGGTTTTACCACATGGGTAAAATACAGAGTCATGGATGGTTAAGAAAAGAAAGGTGACCCTAAATCTTTTTCTTTGAAATATGAAAGAAGATAAACTCCAAAAATCCAATTTTTGGAAGGAAACAACAGAGGGGTATATTTAAAGGATCAAACCTAAGGTTTTGAAGAAGAAAACAGAGATGACAAACTTGCCAAAGAAAAGAGAAGTTAAAGAGAATAGCCTTTTTCTGAAAAGAAAAATAAAAGGCCTTTCTTAAAGAAAGAAAGAAACCAGCAATGTTTTTGCTAAAAACCAAATAAAATTTTTGGAGTGTCACAGTGAGGAGAGGCGACGGCGAGGCGAGGCGACGGTGAGGCGACGGCGAGGCGACGGCGACGGCGAGGACGGCGCGACGGAGACGAGGGCGCCGATCGACGGGGCGACGACGGAGACGAGGGCGGCGACGGGACGGGGCGGCGACGGGACGGGCGGCGACGAGAGAAGAGCGGCGACGCCGGAGACGATCGAGGGCGGCGGCGGCGGCGATTTAAGACGACGGAACAGAGGCGAAAACAGAGGGAAACTGAAATTTTCGTAGCGAGTTGTATATATAGAAGGCACCTTTAGTACCGGTTGGAGCCACCAACCGGTACTAAAGGTCTGTTTTAGCCAGTGCCAAGCGGCGGAAGCGACCCCTTTAGTACCGGGTGGTGGCACAACGGTACTAAAAACCCCCTTTAGTACCGGTTGGAGCCACGACCGGTATTAAAGGGTGTGCTTATTGCAGCGAGGGCGCAGGTTTAGTCCCACCTCGCTAGTTTAGGAGCGCCAGACTCAGGTTATAAGCCCGGCGCTGGCACTGCATTGAACTCCTCTCAATAGCAGGCCTTCGGGCCTACCTCTCCTACTCACTGCAGGGCTATCTGGGCTTGCGGCTCATCCCGCCCAACTACAAAGTTGGGTTTCTAGTCGATGCAGGCCGCTATGGCGCAAAGAGGGCGGCTTTTTTATTTTCTTATTTTTTTGATTTATTTATTTTGTTTTATTTATTTTTGAGTTTTTTTGCTGTATTTAGAGTTTCTTTGTGAATATTTTTGCTTTAGGTACAAAAATTACAAACTTTCTGTTAGTGCTGGTAAATTTCAAATTTGAATAGTTTAAATTTTGAATTATTTGAAATTTGTGTGAATCACTAGTTTGTGAATAACTTAACTTTGAAAAAGTTTTTCAGTGATTCTTTTTCTTATGTTTAATATTAGTGTGTTTTATCATTATATTCAATTTAGTAATGCTTAGGTTATTTAAAATGAAATGCCTTTGTAACAGTTCAGTTTTCGCTTGAAACCCCGATACTTTGAAAGAGATTGTCCATTTTATACACGGCGCATCCAGCTTTTGCCGTAACCCTCTCTACTTTCTTGCACATGCTATTTGTATGAAATTATGATACCATGCCAACTTTCAACCTTTTTGAGTTCATTTGAATTGCTTTTCAATTTCAGGGTCATTTAAATGGAAAAAATCCGTAAATGCATGAAAAGAATTTGTTTGCACATAAAATTTCTTCGCGTTCAAATGCCAAAACACATAACTACCCTAACTATTACAGACATTCCCTCCGGGTGTGAAACACGTAAGAAAGTGATGATAGTGAAGCCGATCACATCCTGCATCTTTGGGTGTGAAACTTTTCTTCGCGTGTGTCCCTTTGCGCCGTAACCATGGAAAATCTTCATCATTTAACGGGATGCTCGGGTCAATATTCACCGTGAATGGAGCAATTTCATCAAACTTTTCATAATCTTCGACTTGTCTGCCTTGTCATCCACTCCCATGATGTTTCTCTTCCGTAAAGAACTATGTGCCGCTTTGGCTCATCGTACGATGCATTCGCTTCCTTATCTTTTCTTTTTCTTGGCTTGGTAGACATGTCCTTCACATAGAAAATCTGTGCCACATCATCGGCTAGGGCGAATGGTTAAATCGCATACGCAAGATTGTTGAGATCCACTGTTGTCATTCCGCATCGCGGGTCTTCCGTTACCCGCCTCGTGTCATATCGACCCATTTGCACCAAACAAAGGGACCTTTAAACCACGCCGATAGTCAAGTTCTCATATGTCCTGTATATAACCATAATATGTTTCCTTTCCGCCTTGGTTTTCGCATCAAAGCGACACCGCTGTTTTGGTTGGTGCTCTTCTTATCTTGGGCGATCGTGTAAAATGTATTACCATTTATCTCGCACTTTGAAAGTCATTATATTCAAGATGGTAATCGAGACAGCAAGTACATGTCATCTTCAATAAAGGTGTCATGCATGGTACGGTTCCGCAACCAGCTTAGGCGAAACTCCTGGTTTGTTCATGTGTAATCCACTCATCGCACCGCTCCGGTGTTTGGAGCGTAGCAAATTCTTGTGTTCATCCATATACGGAGCCACCAAGGTGGAATTATGTAGAACTATGTAGTGTGCTTCAAAGGAGAGAATGTCCGTCCATACATATTATTTGTTCCTCCTAGCGTGCCTTTTCCATCGATGCTGCCCTTATGCCGCGATTCAGAACACCAATCGCTTAAGGTCGAATAAAGTCAATACAAAACTCAATGACCTCCTCATTTTGATGGCCCTTGGAGATGCTTCCTTCGGCCTAGCACGCTTATGAACATATTTCTTTAAGACTCCATGAACCTCTCAAAGGGGAACATATTGTGTAGAAATACAGGACCCAAAATGTTAATCTCTTCACATAGGTGAACTAGGACGTGCGTTATGATGTTGAAGAAGGATGGTGGGAACACCAACTCGAAACCGACAAGACATTGCACCAAATCATTCTCAGAACCTTGGTATGATTTCTGGATCGACACCTTCCGAGAGATTGCATTGAGAAATGCACATAGCTTCACAATGGCTAATCGAACGCTTTTCCGTAGAAGCCCCTCAATGCAACCGGAAGCGCTTGTGTCATAATCACGTGGCGTCATGAGACTTTAGGTTCGAAACTTTTTCTCCGCCATGTTTATTATTCCTTTATATTCGACGAAGCCGACGGTACCTTAATATCGAAAGGCATTCAAAGAAGATTTCCTTCTCTTCTTTGGTAAGAGAGTAGCTTGCATGACCCTGATGTATGCCGTCTTCTCCGTGCATACGTTGCTGGTTCTCCCGTGCCTTAGGTGTATCTTTTGTCTTCCCATACACGCCCAAGAAGCCAAGCAGGGTCACGCAAAGATTCTTCGTCACGTGCATCACGTCGATTGCGGAGCGGACCTCTAGGTCTTTCCAATATGGCAGGTCCTAAAATATAGATTTCTTCTTCCACATGGGTGCGCGTCCGTCCGCGCCCTTCGAACAGGTTGTCCGCCAGACACTTTCCAAATATCACCTTCAAATCCTTGACCATATCATGTACATCAGCACGAAGAAGGTGGCGAGGCTTCGTCCGTGATCCGCCTCACCTTTGAAATGCTTGCCTTTCTTTCTTACGGATGCCCGCCGGAAGAAATCGACGATGTCCTAGGTACACATTCTTCTTACAACTATTCAAATATATATTGTCGGTATCATCCAAACAAGTCGTGCATCCGCGGTATCCCTTGTTTGTCTGTCTCCGAAAGGTTACCGAGAGCAGGCCAATCATTGATGGTCACGAACAGCAACGCCTTTAGGTCAAATTCTTCCCCCATGTGCTCATCCCACGCACGTACACCTGTTCCATTCCACGGTTGTAAGAGTTCTTCAACTAATGGCCTTAGGTACACATCAATGTCGGGAGTACATATCTGGTGGAAACCGTACATTCAGCGAAAACATGGAAACTTGGCCTTGTGCCGTTGGATAGAAAATGTGTGCTGCGAGATGGAAGGATGTACAAATTGCAAATTAAACCCCGCAAGAATTCTGCTCCTCCGCATGTAACCTCGAGCCCTTCAGCATTTTTCCCGTAGCAGTATGCAAATCCCCATCCTACCGTGAGAAGCTAGGGTTAGGAGACGAGTCAGTCAGACCCTCTCGTTCGGCGTCGGGCGGCGGGCGGCGCCGGTGATTCCTCTCTGGTGATTGTCCCGCTAAGTGGCAGCCCTCTTCCGAGCGTTTCCGTGCTGGGCCGGCGGCCAGCGAGCGGCGCGGCTGATGCCTCTCCGGCGATTGTTCGGCCAGCTGTGCTCAATCCCCAACTGGATTTGGGCCCCTAGGTATGAGGATTTGTACCCTTCATAATTTCTGCTTTGCCCCATTCTCCTTTGTCCCAATGGCTCATCTAGTGGTCTCCTCTTCTCTAGATTGGGCTAGATTTGCAAAGGAAACAGAGGAGGCGAGTAGCTCGTGACTCATTGGGTTGTCTCCAAGTTCAGCACATCTAAAAAGGAAGTAGGGGAGAGGATTTAGGTAGTGGCATCTTGCCAAAGAATCGCTTATTTTACTAGAGTTTATCGTCCAGATTTTTGTCTTGAAGAAAACGGCGAGATATAATTTACTTGCTCCTAATTAAGTGTTATATACATCTATGACCATACGTGTGTCGTCATGCTGGCGTGTATGCTGCGTGTGACAAGAGTCTAATGAAAATTGATATCTCTATAAACTGCTATCTGCATCGTCTTAGATGGAATTTAGATGATGATAAGTATAAACTGAATCGCCCACCGATGTGGGCACTCACAGCCCGTCTGCTGTGCTCGCTATGACCAGCTATAGCCAGTGAATTTTTCACACACTAATGATATGCTAATGTTTCGAAACCAGCAAGACGTCCATGGGCTGTAGATGGTACTATAGATGTGTGTGTGTCCCATCGCTACTAGTGTTGCCGACAAAGGAACTAGATGATGTAATTTTCTATTGCAATTGATTGGTAAAGTGAGCTGAGATTAAGTAATGCTAGCACTTGAATGTTCCTTGTACCATTTATTTTATTTTATGCCATTCTGGAAGACACGTATTGGGTGGCTCCTATGATTCCACTTACAAACTGTATATCTTGTTTTGTGCAGTAACTATGGAATGCCAAAGTGAAGTGAGCAAGGCTCCTTCTTTGGCTATTTGTGATGTCCACCGACGCAGAATCAGCCGTCCACACTAGGCCAAGTCTGGACATTGGGTTTACTACACCACAGAAATCCTATAGTGCACCTTTCTGTGTAAGTACTTGCCTAACTAATACGTACCCCCTCACTACTTTAGTGATCTATAAACGATCTTATATCTCTTTACAGAGAGAGTACATCTTTATAATTTCCTGTGTTCCAACATAGTAAATCCGTTGTGCTTTTCGTTCAAATTGTAGGGCTCATCTTGTACTCCAGAGTGTGATGTTGCCATCAGACCAGCCATTGGGATGACTTTTGCTGATTTGAACACAGCCAAGGAGTTCTATGAAGCTTATGCACATCATGTTGGTTTTTCAGTACGTGTGGGGCAGCAAAAGATTGTCAATGGTGTCATTACTCACAAGCGTTTCTACTGTGACCGTGAAGGTTTCCGTGAAGAGCGGAAAGGTAAGGAAACTTTGGTAGCTAGCACTGGTAGTAAGAGGAGATATGAGAGGAAAATCACTAGATGTGGGTGCGGTTAAACTTGCGATCAAACGCACGGTCGAGAATAAGTACATTGTGACACTTTTGAACAGAGCACACACACACACACACTTGTATCACCCAAGAAAAACAATTCATCGATCAAACAGAAAGTTAGCCAACAAGCAAAAACTACATTATGGAACTGTCATAAAGCTAGCATTGGCACATCCCTAGCATATGTGTTCCTTCGTAGACTTGGGGGTTTTGAGAATGTTGGCTGTACAAAGAGAGATTTGCAAAATCACCACCAAACCTTAGGTGCCTCATCAAGTCATCCGATGCTCAAATGTTTGTCGACCAGCTTGCTAGAAAACATCTTGCAAATTCAGGATTTTATTTTGACTATGTTCTTGATGATAAGGGCGATGGGTACATGTGTTTTAGGCGGATGCCACATGTAGGAAAAATTATGCTCTATTTGGAGAGCTTGTGTCCTTTGACTCCACGTATAGCACCAATCAATATAACATGATATTCACCCCTTTATCGAATCAATCACCATAAGGCAAGTATTTGTTTTGGTGCTGCAATGTTACACGATGAGAAGGCGATTCTTACAAGTGGTTGTTTCAGCACATTCTTGAAAGCTATGGGAGGGTTGCACCTAGGTTTATAATAACCGGCGAATGTAGTAGCATGGACAATGCAATAAGGGAAGTTTTCCCAAGAAAGCACATAGGCTATGCATGTGGCATATTATGAATAAGATCCTCAAAAGGTTGGCCCCGATTTGAAGACCGATGAGGATTTCCATGAACGATTAGGTCGGTGCGTGTGGTCTTCTGAAACTCCTACTGAATTTGAGGAAAGATGGAAAGAAATTATGTCAGAGTATGGGTTGGAAGATGATGAATGGTTCAGCAAAAGGTTCAGCCTTCGAGAATCATGGATACCACTTATTTCAAAGAAATAGCTTTGTCGTGGCTTATGCGGACTACTTCAAGGTCGAGAGTGCCAATTCTTTTTCTCACGTATTATTGGTTACAAACATGCTTTGGTTGAGTTTTGGCTTAGATTTGACACAGCTTTGGAAGAACAACGTCATAAGGAGTTGCAAGAGGACCATGTGAGCCTACATACGATGCCTGTGTTGAAGACATCGTGGGCGATTGAAAAGCATGGCAGCGAGGTGTTCACGCATGA
This sequence comes from Aegilops speltoides, assembly GCA_021437245.1. NCBI lineage: Eukaryota > Viridiplantae > Streptophyta > Magnoliopsida > Poales > Poaceae > Aegilops > Aegilops speltoides. Next base: position 454,957,523 of record CM038145.1, on the reverse strand, counting down.
GATATTTCAGGATTTTCAACATGAGTTGCTTGCTGATAGGGATCGTTGCCTTGTTGAGATGATGGCACATGATGGTGAGGTAAAAACAGTAACTATACATGATGGCTATAAGAAACTAAGGGTGGTAACTTACAACACAACAACCATGGTAGGTTCTTGCACATGTAAGTTGTTTGAGACACATGGTATCCCATGTCGTCATCTGATCCATGTCCTAAGAACTGCCCAACTAAATGAATTGCCAAAGCATTATGTACTCAAAAGGTTTAGAAAGGACTGCAAAACCGAGCCAATCTTTGACGAGGACGGCATTCTATTGGAAGGCAATGAGAGCAGTTCAATTGATCCAGAGATACAAAAATTAGCTTCAGAAACATGTAAGAAGATGGAAGACATTTTAGTACAAGCGAAGCAATCTAAGGTCGGCATCCAATTCTTGAGAGATCATATTTTTGCACTTGGAGAGCAATTGTCTACCCAAGTTCCAAATAAAAACAAACTCAAATGTAAGAATTTGAGGAATTTTTAGGTTGTTCCATTCCAAGTGAGGTTCATATCCATCCTCCAAATGATATTCGATCAAGGGGTAGAATCAAAAGACTAAAGGGCAGGGATAAGGGTGGAAAGCAAAGATGAAAGAGAAGAACAAGAACAAGGACAAGGAAATGCAGCGAGACATGATTATGGTACATCCTCTCGGACTTAGTTTAGAGAATAGTTCTAAAATTTTGCTTGCTAATAAATAAAACACACACTTATGTAACTATATTCATAGATTAGTATTAAAATTTTGTTTATAATTTCCAACGATGTTTCCTCTGGCTTGACCAATTAAACTTTTTTGTTTCAGGTTGCTTGGTGGCCCTACCGACTTACGCAAGTTATTAGGACTGAAATTATTCCATTGGTATGTTCTTGGCTAGAGTAATGGAGCTATTAGTTGTTGGTGCCACACTTCGCAAGTTATAAGCTAGTGTAATTTGGAGCTATGTGCTCAATGACCGATGTATATAAAGGTGTAAATTTGCTATCACATATCGACGCGTCTATTTTGTAAGTGTGTACCGGAGTGAGGCATTATCTTGGGTGATGAATCAGATTGATGTTGCATAATCACACTATGTGCAACTGCATCAGTATGCCTTACTTAAATCTATTCTGGGCAATGGTCTCAATTGCTGGAATGTGCTATGTCAGGAGTTCTTGAACTGGGCAATGGTTTGGTTGTGGTTTCGGCATAGATCTGGGCAATGGTTTAAGTTGTTCTATTGTACTATTTGTTCTATTTAAATTTACAAGGAACTGGGCAGACTTCAATATTTTTGGGCAGAGCTTCATTGGACATGGTTCTAATTAAGCTAGCTGTGATATGAGGCTCATATACTTGGAGAAGCACAGACGCAATGAAGGGCATGTGACTAAGCGTCACATGTGACGAGGAGCTAGGTGTGGTACTTGTATGCATCAGGGGGTTATGTGCAGAATAGCTTCACCGAGCGGCGTTTTACGCAAAACTGCATGTAGCAGTTACGAATGAATCTAGTCCATACATACAAGATCCAACAGCCCGTGGTAAGGTTTCCACGCTTCCACTGAAGGCTGGGTTTTCACCTGATATTGTCTCCAATGTCGTTGCCGGGTTGCTTAGGGCCTTGGATAAGCACTGGCATCATAATGAACTTCCGCTTCATGCACAACCAAGGAGGAAGGTGATACAAACATAGAGTCACAGGCCAGGTGCTATGGTTGCTGCTCTGCTCCCCAAAAGTATTAATGCCATCTGCGCTTAGACCAAACCATATGCTCCTTGCATCATCTGCAAACTCCTTCCCGTACTTTCTTTCAATTTTTCTCCACTGCGACCCGTCAGCGGATACTCTCAACTTTCTGTCTTTCTTACGGTCTTTTTTGTGCCATCGCATCGCCTTGGCATGCTCTTTGTTTTGGAACAAACGTTTCAACCGTGGTATTCTAGGAGAATACCACATCACCTTGGCAGGAATCTTCTTCCCGGGCGCCGCCCTCGACATCACCGAGCTCATCGCGCTGATCTTATAGCGCAATGCACCACATACCGGCAAGCGCTCAAATCCTCGTACTCACCGCGGTAGAGGATGCAATCATTAGGGCATGCATGTATCTTCTCGCACCTCTAACCCTAGAGGGCACACAGCCTTCTTTGCTTCATACGCACTTCGGCAATTCGTTGTCCTTTGAAGCATATCCTTTATCATTACCAAAGAAGTTTCCAAATCCCTTGTCGATACACCATTCTCTCGCCTTCCATTGCAGCAATTCCAGCAGTGGTGCCCAGCTTTTTCTTGTCACCCACGCAATTGGGTACAACAATTTTTGTGATCCTCTAACATGCGCCGCAACTTCTTCTTCTCCAAATCACTTGCCCAGCTTCTCTTTGCATCGGCAATGGCCCGACCTAGATCATCAACGGGCTCATCGATGCCTCTTCTTCAGCTTCTTCCCGCATTGCGGCTCAGCTTCTTCCGCATTACCGCTCAACTTCTTCCCCATTGTTGTATCATCGTATTCAGGGAACCCATGGCCAGGATAGGCCGTCGTCCTCTTCTTCTTCATTGTCTTCCATCATAACCCTCTTTCTCCGTGCTTGGTCCAAACATTATAGTGGAGCATGAAACCGACTCAAACAGTGGACGTGAATGGTTCTTGACGAGAGTAATTGCGACCATTCTTACAGCCAAACATGGACAAGGCATAAAACCATCCGCCCACTTGTTTGCCTCACCCATAGCGTAAAAGTATGCACGCCCTCAACGAACTGGGAGAGCATCGGTCATCGTACATCCATTGCCGCTCATCTTCATTACACAACAATCGAATAGACCAAATTAATACAAGTTCATACATAAAGTTCATACAACACTTAAATGCAACAAACAAATAACTCTCTAGCTAAAGCATTTAAATGCAACAACAAATGCGATCAAGATCGCAACTAAGGTAACAATTGATCCAACAGATAATGATACCAAGCCTCACTATCGATGACATATTTTCTAATCTTTCTATTCTTCAAGCGCATTTTCTCCATCTTGATCTTGTGATCATCGATTTACATCGGCAACATGCAACTCCAATTCCATCTTCTCCCCTCAATTCTTTTCAATTTTTCTTTAAGGTACTCGCTTTCTCTTCAACTAAATTTAACCTCTCGACAATAGGGTCGGTTGGAATTTCCGGTTCACATACCTCCTAGATAAAAATATCTATGTCAACTTGATGGGCATAATTTTTCATAAACACGAAATGCAACTAATAGTTTTAAAAGAGAATATACCACATCCGAATCATAACAAGGACGAGGACCGACGGGGAGGGATATCAAAACCATGGCACTATGTATAACAAACAACGTACGGGTAAGATAATTATTACATGATTAACTATATATCCAAATCACACAAACATTAATTTTTTATATAAAATTTCGTGAACAAGAGGCTCACCACAAGGTGGTGCCGGTGCCGGGACGGTGCGGGCGATCGACGGTGGTTACGACGGAGATTTAGAAGGCACTAAGTAAACCACACCTACATATGCAAACTAAGTGTTATTTTTGACCTCAAATTGCATATAAATCAAATACTAGCACATATATATATATTTCCTCCCAAATTACTAAACTCATAAATTAGTAACTATACAAAGTATGGGAAGAGCTAATCTAGCAATGAGAGTTGAAAGGACAAAGTTGCTAACCTTTGTGATCATTTGAATGGATGGGGGCCTTCAAATCTTGACAAATTTTGGGCAAAATTTGTGAGGAGCTTGAGGGGAAAGGGGAAGAACAGAGGAGAAGCGAGGGAAAGGGAAGAACAGAGTGGCTCGGTGGACGAAGGGTTTATGTATCGTCGACGATAGTACCGGTTCGTGGCACGAACCGGTACTAAAGGTGCTGGAGGGGGCCCAGACTGACAACATCCTGCCACCACCCTCATTAGTACCGGTTCGTGGCACGAACCAGTGCTAAAGGTTAGCCACAAACCGGTACTAATAAAAGCGGCCCGGCTAGCCGTTGGAACTAATGTGCTGCACGTTTGACCCTTTTTCTACTAGTGAGCAATAGTTCGAAAATCATCTCCCCAAGCAAAGGTCTCTAATTTTTCTCTCACAAGTAACCACCAAATAGATAGATACCCATAAGCCACAGAGTTTCCAATTCACCTCTCAAACACATTACTATTATTATCATTCAATTAATCTGCAGAGGGCCATATACACTGCAGCCGTGGCCAGCAGGAACATCACCATAGTTTGGCATTACAGCAGCTACAGCATCAACTTACTTCAGAATATGGAATTCTCCGGATAATCCAAGCAGCTAGTATTATACGTAAAAGCACCACGCAGCTGCGTGCCGAACAACCTGAGGGCCAGAATCGCTCCCACGCAACGGCGGCAACACCAAAGCACGACGAGAAGAAGCGCACTCGTTGTAGAAAGGGGGAGGGGGGCAAACCTTACCGACTCGCTCTCGTAGAGTCGACATAGGTCTCCCGCGCTGTCGCCGCCGCAGCCGCCATCCGCCATGCACACCCGGCGAGTCCATTTCCGTCGCAGCCGCGCGCCAAAGGATCACCGATGCGCCCCTGCTCGTTTGAATCCTAAATTCCCCGCCGGCAGATTAAGGCTGGGAGGGGAGGCGGGACTGGAGTAGCAGGGGCGCTCGTCTCTCTCTGCTCGCTCGCCTGCCGCCACAGGAGTTTCTAGGGCGAAGGGGGAGCGGCGCCGCGCCGGGGAGAGAGGAGGAGGGTCGGGGTCGGTAAAAAGGGGATTGGGCTTTGGGGTCGGTTTCGTTGGGCTTGGGCTTCGGTGAATCATGGGCCGTCGTGTCTCTGGTTCTGGTCTAGGAAAAATTGGAGCATGAACGGCTGAATGTTGTGTACAAGAAGAACATTCTGAAATACACGGTGAGCATTTTTTATATAGGGCAAGCATATTTTTAATACACGATGAACCTTTTTAAAAACATTATGGATATTTCTTGAAGTGCGGCTGACATATTTAATAGAAGACAAACATTTTTGTATTACACGATGAACGGTTTTTCAGTAATACAAGATGAAAAAAATTGTAAACTAAACGGTAGACATTTTTAAATACCAGGTGTAATTTTTTGAAAATGCACGATTAACATTTTTAATACACTGTGAAAAATTGTTGAATAAATTATTAACATTTGTTAATACATAATGAACATATTTTTACACTATCAACATTATTAAAATACATGATGGATATTTCTTTAAACATGATGAACATTATTAATACACAATAAATATTTTTAAATATTCAATCAAAACTATTGAAATACACGATGAACTAATTTCTAAATGGATGATGAACGTTCTTTTATAGATGATGAACATTTTTTTATACATGATGAATTTTCTTTTACACACGGTAAACATTATAAATACGAAGTGAATATTACTAACATACAGTCAACAATTTAAAAATATGATTAAAAATTAAATACATAATGAACGTTTTTAAAATACATTGTTAACATTTGTTAATACACAATGAACACTTTTTGTACATGATCAACATTATTAAAATACATGATGAATATATTCTAGTACATGGTGAACATTTTGAAGTACATGATAAAATTTTGAAATACATGACAAACTATTTTCTAATTAGACGATGAACATCCTTTTGTACTTGATAAACATTTTTAATACACTATGAATATTTTTTGAATTGCACGATGAACAGAAGTATAAGAGTAAAAATCAAAGAAAGAAGCAACAATAGGAAACATGACGTTCCCACCTGATAGTGGGTCAGCTAGCTCAGAGATTGGCCAAGTTGAGAGCGTGGAGATGAACCCGACGAGGGTCTTTGAAGGGAACTATGTATGTGTCGGTGACTGGATGGTTTCAATTAGGAGGAGCCTACCTAAAACTCAAGGTTTTGGGCGAGGCAGTCCTGCTGCATGGAAGAGACATCGAGTGCAGCATGGCATGCGAGGTAAGGGGCGCAGTGAAGGTTGTGGGGTTAACACAAACAACCCCAAGAAATGCACTTTCAAAGAGCCTAGGCTACAAGCCGAAGATGGCTTGGATGATACTGCGGAGTGCCCGCTCAAGACACATGCAGAAGTGGAGGGGGGTTACAGGATGGCACGTCAGAAGCAAGGGAAAAACTTGACCTCTCGGGAGATCAAAATGTGTCGGCGATAGAGGAAAGTACCCGGAAGGAGGTGCAGGCGCAAGCGGGCACTGTGAAGAATACACCTCATGGGTTAATCGCCACATGTGCCGGGGAGAGTCCCAACTGTTGCACCCCCACATCCAAAATATGTGGCAAGAACGGATTGGAAGAAACTAAAACAGGGGACATTGCCCCTCAAAACGAAGAATTCCAAGAAGAAATTGGTGAGCTCCAGGTTGGAGCATCGCTAGTCATCATGAATATTATTAGCTGGAAGTATTGTGGGATTGGCAATGATGCAAGATTTTTAGAGCCCCACACTTTAGTGCAACGGGTTTCCCACTCAGTCTTGCGCCTGCAAGATACTCAAGTAGGAGGGTTAAGAGCTAGGAACTTAACATTTTCTTTTGGTTTTAGTAGTTGATAAACTGTGATTATATTTCTATTCAGCTTATTCACTTTTCACAAATATCATATTGCACATGGTAATCAAGAAGGGAGAAGAGAGGATCTGTAGAGGCTTAGAAACATCTTTGGTGAGGCCAATGTGAGCATGGGACAAAAAAACATAGGATCTCTTGAGATTCTCGCGGGCCGAGTTGGATCTGCCATGGGTGTGTATTGGTGACTAATGAAGTATTATCCCAGGAAGAACACATGGGAGTGGGAGAGAGATGTGGAATGCTGATGACATGTTTCCAAGAAGTCATGGATGTTGCAAGTTTATGCGATCTCGGGTTTATAGGCCCTATATGGACTTTTGAGAAGGAAGTTAGGGGAACTTTCACCAGGGTTCGGCTGGATAGGGACGTGGCGCTTCCAGAATTGACGAATAATTTCCCAGCTACGTCAGTGAATCATCTTACGGTGATGCGATCTCACCACAACCACATGATGTTACAGGTGCAGGAGCATGTGCGACGGAATGGAGGTTCAAGACCCTTTTGTTATGAGTTAATGTGATAAAGTGACCCCAAGTTCCTCCCATTTATGCATCAAACCTGGGCAGCGCTAGAACGTTCAAACTCCATGCGCGCTAGGGGCCAAAATCAGCTCCATGTCAGGCAGGTTGCTCAGCTGGAATGGAGAGGTATTTGGTCATGTAAAGAAAGTGTTGTCGTGGTACTAAGACTGACAGTAGAATGGGGGTAGGTATGGAGAGGCAAGATCCTAGCTATGGAGTAGTTGTATACGCAAGGGATTTACGAGTTCAGGCCCTTCTCGGAGGAAGTAACAGTCCTATGTCTTAGAGACCGAAGGCGGTCGACTGGATTATAAGCGTATGAATTACAGGGGTGCGAACCCTTCTGCTAGTGGAGGGGGTGGCTTATATAGTGTCTGCCAGGACCCAGCCAGCCCACGTAGCGGAGGGTTTAAAGTTCATTAAGGTCTGGCGTTACAGGTAACGCCTTACATAAAGTGTCATCATGACCATAAAGACTACTTAATTACAGACAGTTTGGATACAAAGTGGCTCTTGGATTCCTGGTGGTCGAGTGAATCTTCATGGTCGAGTGTCTTCGAGTCCGTCGAGTGGAATCCTTCCGTGTCGATCGAAGGGAGTTTCTTCTATAGATGTCCTTGGGAAGGGTACCTTGGACAGTCCATGAGACTACCCTAGGTACATGACTTCATCATTAGCCCCGAATGGATCGAGGTTTGAGTGAGGAAGGAGTTGATAGTATTTCCGACCTGATTTTTGTGTCATGAGTGTGTCTCACTATGGATCAATGACTTCTTAGTGATGGCGCTAACTTTTCTTTCACGCTTTGATCCATTCTTTTTCTCCGTCGAGTGAACTTTTGAACTTGGTGGATTTCCGAGCGACGGATCGTAGGAAATCTACCGTCTGACAAGTTGCTCTGCTGTTGACGGATTTAGCGGGATCCGAATTTTGGGAAGCGCGCGAAGCGGAGAAGACCGCGGTACTCGAACGGCCGCCTTTTTCGCCACGTATCGCTCGCGCGACTGTTGCAGGATTTGAAAGGATTGCCTGGGCCTACCGGTCAGCCACTCGGAAGTGACCTTATATAAGGCATCGGACGGGGGTTTTTGAACATTGCATCTTCATTCCCCTCTCCCCCTTCCTCAACCTTGCCCGCTGCGCCCGCTTTTACCTCCGCTCATCTGCTCCTCACATGCCTTGCCGGCAACGATGGTGAAGGAGAAGACGGCAGCCTTGGAGCGAGCGAAGAAGGCTTGCGGTAGGCGGGACCGCGACGAAGATCCGCCCCGACTGGTCGCTCTCCGCTCGACCATCACCCAGAAGGATCTCTACGACCTGGCCCAGGAGGGACTGATCTCCCATGGGTCAGCAAGGCTTCCGGGGGCGGAATGGCAACCGCAGCCTCAGGAGGGTGAGTGCGTTCTCTTAGCCACCCATGTCGATCGCGGGTTCTCTCTGCCGCCGAATGTTTTCTTTCGAGGGTTTCTGAACTTCTTTGGGGCACAACTCCATCACTTCACTCCCAACTCTATTGCCTATCTCGCCGCTTCGTGTCTCTGCGAAAACTTCCGGGTTGTCGGCCGACTGGGGTCTTTTCACACATATTCACCGCGTTCTCGACGGTGAAAAGGCGAGTCCAAATGACGAGAGGACCAAAGTAATCCAGATGTGTGGGGCCTTGGGGTCCAAATGAGGAGTAAGAGTGCTTTTCCAGCCATGACCCTTCCCGAAGTCGGTTAGAGGGTGGCAATGACCGTTCTATCACTAAGACGAAGTCGACGCCAAGCAGGCGACCGGGGTCTCCCTCCGTTCTCCATGGACCGAGTGAACAAGCCATCTTCCATGAAGGTGCTTCCGGAGGAGAAGGCTCAGGTTAAAATGTTGATGGAGCGTGTAGTCCAACTCATTCGCGACGGGGTCACTGGCATGGATCTTTTGGAGGTTTTCCTTCGATGGTGCATTCAGCCACTCCAATACCGAGGCAACCCGATGTGGTTGTACTCTAGGACCGAAGACACTACTCGGGTCCACCCAGAGGATGTCGACGACGCCACATTGGAGAGGTGGATGACTGCCATCACAGGGAACAAACATAACCCTCGTGGGGCTAGGAGGATCCCACCACTCGACCAGTCTTATGAACCAGGCAAGGTATCACCACTGATCTCCGACTGTATTCATGTTCTGTTCATTCTGTTTTGCTGCAACTCAGTCGACTGACTTTTATCTTGTTTTGTTGTCTTTTAGATCACTACTGAGTTGTATTCGATGCCCAATGGGGCGCAAGCACAGACCGAGGAAGAAGGAAGTGGAGGAGAGAGCCCGGAGGAGTGGGAATCGGATGGTGATGACGATGATGAAGATGATGGCTCTGATGAGGAAGAAGAGGAGGAGGAGGAGGAAGTCGCACCTCCCCGTTCTGAAAGACGCTCGAAGCTTGTCCATGACCCTGCAGCTGAGCGCGGTAAGGGGTTGCGCCGCCGTCTGATCGATTGCCGCCCTCGGACGACTTGTCCGGTCTTCGATCGAGAAAGCGCCAAAGCAATCTCGAGTGGCGCTGCCGGCCGATGAAGGCCTTGCCGAAGATGAAGATGGTGATCCCCACTATCTCTGGGTAATGGCGTAACTTGAGTTTCCTTGTTTCACATGGATTTATTCTTGGTCGATTCGTGAGCTGATCGACTGACTTCTGGAACTGCAGTGCTGCTACTTCTGATACCTCGACCAGACCTGAAGATCACAAATGGAGGATGCTGTCACTTCCAACCCTGGTATGGCCTTTGTAGCTTCATTTTCAGTCGGTAGGATCTTCATTTTTAACTTTGAATCTTTTCTGCAGCTCCAACTAACATCATCATTGACCTTCCTGATGACGATGACGAGGAACCACTGAGGCAGAGGAGGAATAGGAAAGCGCTCATCGGCAAGGCAGCTCAGTCGTGTCAAGACCGAGACGTTGGTTGTGGAGGGGACAACGCCACTCGCCTATCAGATCCTTTGCGGTGTCACGACGAGTGCACGCCTTCGTCGTCGAAAGTGCTGATCAACCTTCACTTTTCTCGACCCACCACGCCCCGTAAGACCAAGCAAGCGCCGCTAAAGAAGCCATACGCCAGCAGGGTCATGATGGAGCAAGTGAAGGCGATCCGAGATGCCGCCAAGCGGCTTATGACGCCAGCTCAGCTCTTCGAGCAATGTTCAGTTAGTCGATCACCGCTGTTACTGTTAGGATATGATACCTGAAAACTTTTCTTTCAAAATCTTAGTATCCGCCGACACCCACTAGGTGCGCTGATTGAAATTCGGATTGGTGGGGGCACGCCGAGTGCACCCACCGGTGTAGTCCCCAAGGCTATGATGGATCACGGGCAATCGACCATAGTCTTTATGTCTTAAGCTTTTTCTTTACTCGATCAGTCGAATGGAATCATAGACCGTGGGGGCACGCTGAGTGCACCCATCGGTGTAGTCCTCGAGACTATGGTCGATCGCCGCAATCGACTCAATCAAGAACACCAATTTTTTTTTTTCGTGGCTAATCGCTGGTGGTTAGCCTTTACGTTTTTTTGGTCGATCGATCGACTCTATCTCGATGGAACTAGTGGGGCACGCTGAGTGCACCCACCGGTGAAGTCCCGAGACTACAAATAATGTTTAAATTCGGCTGTAGTCTTAGAGATACTACGATTTTTTCCTTAGTCACTCGGAAGTGACCTATCTTTGACGTCTGTCGATTGGTCCTTCGCAGAAATCTTGCGAGCTTGCAGCTCATTATACTGAGTTGGAGAACAAGAATATCCAGCTCGAACTTGATCTGAAGCTTGTCCAGGAGAACTTCACGAAGGCGAAGGAGGAGGCAAAAGGTATGTTTGGTGAGAACCTCGATGACTACTTTTGTCTCTTGTCCATTTCTGAGTCTGATCTCACTGTGATTTTGCAGATAAACTGAGGGATTCTCTGAAGAAGAAGGACCTTGACCTTGCTGAGGCGCAGAAAGCAGCTTCAGAGAAGACCAAGCTCGCAGAGGAAAAGCTGGCTTCAATCAGCAAACTTGAAGAGGAGAATACCAATCTGAAAGCTTCTCTTGATGCGGCCAACAAGGAGGTCAGTCGACTGAAGAATGACAAGATTGTCTTGAGTGACAAGGCCAGTGAGTTGGCGGGAAAGAAGAATGATCTGGAGGCTTATCTGGGAGGACTCGCCAAGAAGCTATTCCTCATGCTCGAAGGTAATCTTTTGTATCAGACAGGTTTTTAACTATGATCTTGCCATCAAACTGTTGCCTTAACTTTGGGGTCGTGTCTGCAGAATTCTGCCAGAACTTTGAGGAGGAAGCTGGTCGACTGGAGACGAGCCTAGATCCCAACAACTCTCCTGTGAAGGACGAAGCCGCCATGAATGTGCTCCTACTCTAGTCTCGCGTCGCTGCTGTTGTCGATTATCTTGCAAGGCTGAAGGTTGCAACTTCTCGCATCGACACATCACTCTGGCTAGGGGAAACACTTCAGAATGATCTTGAGTCTCTGATGACTCGACTGAACGAAGTTCCAAGTCGAGTGCAAGAATGGAAGAAATCTTCTGCCAGGTGTGGTGCGGACATTGCTCTATCTCTGGTCCGTGTTCATTGCAAGGACGCGCGAGAGGACAAGCTGGCAGCTCTCAAGGTGGCCAATACCAAGAAGCATGACTTCCGATCCTTCATGGAGACCTTCATCGCTGCTGCCACTCGGATCGCAGATGGAATCGACTTGGACGAGTTTATTGCGCCTTCTAGCCCTCCATAGGAGGGGTAAAAAAACTTCAATGCTTGACGCCTTAAATTTGCCTCGGTATGCCGAGTGGTTTTTGTAACCGATAAACTTTAACAGGCTTAGTGGGAGGTCTGCTCTCCACTCGGTAGGATTTTCAAAAACTTAGGCGAGCACTGGGCTGCAGCTAAGCCCACCGAGTGGGAGGTCTACTCGCCACTTGGTAGGATTTTCAAAAACTTAGGCGAGCACTGGGCTGCAGCTAAGCCCCCGAGTGGGAGGTCTGCTCTCCACTCGGTAGGATTTTCAAAAACTTAGGCGAGCACTGGGCTGCAGCTAAGCTCCCAAGTGGGAGGTCTGCTCTCCACTCGGTAGGATTTTCAAAATCTTAGGCGAGCACTGGGCTGCAGCTAAGCCCCCGAGTGGGAGGTCTGCTCTCCACTCGGTAGGATTTTCAAAATCTTAGGCGAGCACTGGCTGCAGCTAAGCCCCGAGTGGGAGGTCTGCTCTCCACTGATAGGATTTTCAAAAACTTAGGCGAGCACTGGCTGCAGCTAAGCCCCGAGTGGGAGTTCTACTCTCCACTCGGTAGGAATTTCAAAACTTAGGCGCAGCACTGGCTGCAGCTAAGCCCCGAGTGGGAGGTCTGCTCTCCACTTGGTAGGATTTTCAAAAACTTAGGCGAGCGCTGGGCTGCAGCTAAGCCCCCGAGTGGGAGGTCTGCTCTCCACTCGGTAGGATTTTCAAAAACTTAGGCGAGCACTGGGCCGCAGCTAAGCCCCCGAGTGGGAGGTTTGCTCTCCACTCGGTAGGATTTTCAAAAACTTAGGCGAGCACTGGGCTGCAGCTAAGCCCCCGAGTGGGAGGTCTGCTGTCCACTCGGTAGGATTTCTGTGGTGTACCTCTGAAGCAGAAGGCATCAACTGACCTGCACTTTGTCTTCCTTGTGGAGCGCACATTATACTTGTGGCGTAGCTCGGAAGGAGAGAGTAGCAGTCGACCTGTGCCTCGTCTTCCTTGCAGAGGGCACGTTATATTTGTGGACGAGCTCGAAGGAGAGGGTAGCAATGACCAAGCACCTCGCTTTCCTTATGGAGTGCGCATTATACTTGTGGCGTAGCTCGGAAGGAGAGAGTAGCAGTCGAACTGCACCTTGTCTTCCTTGTGGAGCGCACGTTATACTTGTACTTAGGCGAGCGCTATGCTGCAGCTAAGCCCCCGAGTGGGAGGCTGGCTTACCACTCGGCAGGATTTCGTTGAAACTTAGGCGAGTACCTGGACTGCAGCTAAGCCTCCGAGTGGGAGGCTGGCTTACCACTCGGTAGGATTTTATTTAAACTTAGGCGAGTACCTGGATTGCAGCTAAGCCTCCGAGTGGGAGGCTGGCTCTCCACTTGGTAGGATTTTATTTAAACTTAGGCGAGTACTTGGGCTGCAGCTAAGCCTCCGAGTGGGAGGCGGGCTCTCCACTCGGTAGGATTTTATTTAAACTTAGGCGAGTACTTGGACTGCAGCTAAGCCTCCGAGTGGGAGGCGGGCTCACCACTCGACATGATTTTGTTGAACTTAGGCAAAACAGATTCGCAGCTAAGCCTCCGAGTGTGAGGGTGGCTCACCACTCGGTAGGATTTTTACAAACTTAGGCGAAACGGATTCGCAGCTAAGCCACCCACTGGGGGGACCTTTATGTGAAGAAAAGTAACAACAACCACTACGAAAATTATAACACTATTGTCTTTTAAAAATGAACTACAGAAGTTCTTTTATTACATTTCCGAGTGCATACTTAAGTGTAAAAGGGGCGGAGCAGCTCCAAGTTCCAAGCTCGGGGCTCGTCAATCTGGTGCTCGACATTGTAAAGGCAGTATGCTCCATTGTGGAGAACCTTGGTGACGATGAAGGGACCTTCCGAAGTAGGAGCAAGCTTGTGTGGTTTCTGCTGATCCACTCGGAGAACCAAATCTCCTTCTTGGAAGGCTCAACTCTTCACGTTTTTGGCGTGGAAGCGACGCAAGTCCTGCTGATAAATGGTCGATCGGATCAAGGGCATCTCTCTTTCTTCCTCCAGAAGGTCGACTGCGTCCTATCGGGCTTGCTCAGCTTCAGCTTCAGTATAGAGTTCGACTCGGGGTGCGTTGTGAAGTAGATCACTCGGCAAGACCGCTTCAGCTCCGTAGACCAAGAAGAACGGAGTTCTCCCAGTCGACCGATTAGGTGTGGTCCTTAATCCCCAAAGTACTGACGGAAGTTCGTCGACCCATGCACCAGCAGCGTGCTTGAGGTAGCGCATCAATCGGGGTTTCAATCCTATGAGAATCAAGCCATTTGCTCGTTCTGCCCATCCATTCGACTGGGGGTGAACAACTGAAGCATAGTCGACTCATGTGCCCTGAGATGTGCAGAAGGCTCTGAATTCCTCGGAATCGAAGTTTGACCCATTGTCAGTAATGATGCTGTGTGGAACTCCATATCTGAATATCAACTCCCTAATGAAGCTGACAGCAGTGCCGGCATCAAGATTCTTTATGGGTTTAGCCTCAATCCACTTGGTGAACTTGTCGGCTGCCACCAGCACATGGGTGAAGCCGCTTCTGCCTGTTCTCAGTGGTCCAACCATATCCAATCCCCATACAGCGAAAGGCCAGACGAGTGGAATGGTCTTCAAGGCTGAGGCGGGCTTGTGTGACATGTTGGAGTAGAATTGGCATCCTTCACACTTGTCGACTATCTCCTTTGCCATTTCATTCGCTCTTGGCCAGTAAAATCCCGCTCGGTATGCTTTGGCCACAATGGTCCGAGAGGACGCATGATGGCCACAGGTCCCCGAGTGGATATCGTCAAGGATTATCCGACCTTCTTCTGGCGTTATACATTTCTGACCAACTCCAGTCGCGCTTTCTCTGAACAACTGTCCCCTTATCACGGTAAAGGCCTTAGATCTTCTTCATCCTCCGGGAGCTCTTTCCTTAAGATATACGCGATATACGGCACTGTCCAATCGGGAGTGATTACCAACGCTTCCATGACCAAGTCGACCACTGCTGGAACTTCAACCTCAGTCGGATCTGCGACACTTTTAGGCTGCGGAGCTTCTTCGGTAAAGGATCTTCTTTAACTGATGGAGTATGGATATGCTCCAAGAACACATCACTGGGAATGGCTTCTCTCTTGGAACCTATCTTCGCCAAATCATCAGCCGCTTGATTCTTCAATGGGTATATGATGGAGCTCTAACCCTTCAAATTTCTTTTCAAGCTTTCACCGCATTGTAGTATCCAAATATGGCTGGGCTTCTAACGCCCCACTCCTTCATCACCGATTGACCACCAAATCTGAGTCGCCATAAACCATAAGGCGACGGACGCCGAAAGTGAAATGGCCATGCTCAACCCATATAAAAGTGCCTCAGATTCTCGCTTCATTATTGAGGAATCAAAGTGGATCTGGAGCACATATCCGAGCTTATCTCCTCGGGGAAACCAATACTACCCCAAAGACCGAACCATTTAACATCTTAGAGCCATCAAAGAACATGGTCCAATGCTCCGAGTGAACTTGAGTCGGCTACTATTGTTCAATCCACTCGCAAGGAAATCTGCTATTGCTTGGGACTTAATGGCTTTTGCCTCAAACTTGATATCAAGGGAAGGAGTTCAATCGCCCATTTCACCACTCGACCAGTTGCATCTCTCACAGTGTAATCTCGACAATGGGGCGTCACGACGATCGTAATGGAATGGTCGAGAAATAATGAGCAACCTTCTTCGTGGTCATGTAGATCCCATACACGAGCTTCGATAATGAGGGTATCTTTGCTTCGATGGGGTCAAGACTTGAAAGGTAATATATCGGGCGCTGAACTTTGAAGGCTTTCCTTCTTCCCGCCGACCGTAAGTATCAGATCGACGACTTGTCCTGTGGCTGCAATGTAAAGCAACAGAGGCTCTTTGTCGATCGGAGCAGCAAGCACCGGCTGGTGGATAGCGAGCTTTTAGCTCGGCAAATGCTGCATCAGCTTCGAGTCCACTCAACTTGTCTCGACTTCTTCATCACCGGTAAAGAGGCAATGCCTTTTCACCAACGCGAGATGAATCGACTTAACGCGCCAAGCATCCAAGAAGCTTCGACATCGTGCACACGCACAAGGCGTTTCATTCGGAGTATAGTGCCAACTTTTTCGGGTTGGCGCCGCTTCTCGCTCGTAAATGAGAAAACCGAGTAACTTTCCACCAGAACTCCGAATATGCACTTTGATGGATTGAGCTTGATATCATATCTCCCGAGATTGGCAAATGCCAGCGAGGTCACCAAGAGGTCGGAACCCTTCCGTGACTTGACCATAATATCATCCATGTACGCCCACGCCCGACTGATTTGAGTGAGTAAACACTTCTGAATCATCCTCATAAACGTGGCTCCGGCATTCTGGAGGCCGAATGGCATGGTGACATAGCAGAAGCACCCGAATGGAGTGATGAAAGCTGTTTTGATCTCGTCGGGTCCATACAGACGGATCTGATGGTACCCTGAATAGGTGTCTAAAAAAGACAACCTCTCACATCCCGCAATCGAGTCGACAATTTGGTCGATGCGAGGGAGAGGAAACTGACCTTTCGGGCAGGCCCGATTGATATGTTTGAAGTCGATGCACATGCAAAGTGACTTGTCCTTCTTGGTGACCATGACAACATTGGCGAGCCACTCGGAGTGGTAAACCTCTCGGATGAACTCTGCTGCCAGGAGCCCAGTCACCTCCTCGCCAATGGCCTTTCTCTTCTGGACGGCGGACCGTCGAAGATGTTCTTTGACAGGTTTTGCTTTTGGGTCGACTCGTAGACGATGCTCAGCCAGCCCCTCGAACACCCGCATGTCGCCAGGCTTCCATGCGAAGATGTCCCGCTTCTCACGGAGGAACCGGATGAGCGCTTCTTCCTATTTAGAGTCGAGTGTTGTGGAAATATGAGTCGGAGCTGCATTGGGGTCGGTCGGGTGAATGTGAACGGCTTCGCCTCTCCGCACGATCGAACGCCGACTCGTGGCGGGCTTCTTGGTCCGCAATAAATCACTCGGGTCTGCATTTTTCTGATACTCTTCCTGTTCCACCACTGTTATCTGAGCATCGAAAATCTTTGAGCCCTTCTGAAAGCACTCTTCTGCCTTTTTCCGATTGCCAGTGATGGTGATCACACCCTTGGGGCCAGCCATCTTCAGTTTGAGGTATACGTAACATGGTCGAGCCATGAACCGTGCATAAGCTGGCCTGCCCAAAATAGCGTGATAAGCGCTCTAGAAATCCACGACTTCAAATGTCAGCTTCTCTTTGCGGAAATGCTTCGAATCGCCGAAAACCACATCTAGAGCTATTTGGCCGAGTGACTCAGCCTTCTTTCCAGGTATGACTCCATGAAAACTCATGTTGCTGGAGCTGAGTCTGGACATCGGAATGCCCATTCGCTTTAGCGTCTCCGCATACAATATATTCAGTCCACTGCCACCATCCATCAGAACCTTAGTCAGTCGAGTGCCTTCGACGACTGGGTCGACCACCAAAGCTTGCCTCCCAGGGGTGGCTATGTGTGTCGGATGATCAGACTGGTCGAATGTAATGGCAGTCTGAGACCATTTCAGATAGCTTGGTGTCGCTGGAGCGACCATGTTTACCTCACGGTTGATAACTTTCAATCGACTTTTGCTCTCCACATCAGCAAAAATCATCAGTGTGGAATTGACATGGGGGTTCGATATACCTGAGTTGGTTGCGGAAAGAGTTGACGTCGACTGGAGTCGGGAACTCGTTGCCGCGCGCATTCATCGAGTGCTCGCTGGAGGTTCTCCAGTCGAGTGCGCTCAGCCAAGTTGGCCAAACACGCATCCTCCAAGGCACGAGCCTCGGGGGTTTCTCCTATGATGGGAGTATGCAGAGCATCCATATTTCGGCGGCGAAGATCTTCCCTTTGCAGAGAAGTGAGTGGCTCGGGTTGATACTCTTCGTGGACCTGAGCAGGGTCGCCTCCGTCGTCCGCTCCGTCGGTGCGAGGGAAGCCGGGAGGACTACGAGGCCCATTGACCATCAGGACCTCTGCCGCTGGATCGCTACTGTCGCACTCGGATGCAGTCTCTACGTGTCACATCCCTAGCTTCTGGTTCTGCATGGTGTTTGCATCTTGTTGCATCATGTTTAAATTCTATTTAAATTGAAATGGGGATTGTCCAAACCCTAGCATTAAAGGAATTCACTAGGTTCACCCAAAATATTTTCAGTAAGTCCAAATGGCTTTCAAAAATGTTCATCATTTATGCTAAATATCGTAAACAAGAGCTGAGGTGATGCACATTTTTCCATGATATATTTGGGCTCAATTAAATCATACTTATTTGAATTTGGGCATTTAAATACTATAAAATATTTAAAATGTCCAAATAATCCTAAACTGAAATGTTCCATGTTGGATAAATTCCAAACAATGGCCATGAGAAGTTTGGTGATTTTTCAAAGGTGTCTAAGTATTTTGGAAAAGCCCTAAATTTTACGTAATAATAGAAAATGTAAGAAAGGAAACTTACCTAGCTAACTTACTGGTATGCGCCAAAGACCCCAGCTAGCCGCCCAGCCGGCAACCCAGCCCACCATCGTAGCTTCGCTGCCTTCCTCCTCTCGCCAAGAGGAGAAGCAGCAGGCGGCGCGCACACACCACCGCGCCACCTCCTCGCTGGCTGCTCAAGGCCCCGACGCTCGACGCCCATGCATCGCCACGCAGCCCCCGACCTCTCTCTCTCACTCTCCCGTGCTCTCACCCCCTTCCTGGATCTCTCTCTCTCTCGCACGCACCGAGCACTACCGTCGCCGCCGCTCACTGCCGCTGCGCCCACCGCCGTTCCCTTGCACCGTGGTCGTGACCCGTAGCTCCGCCGGTTCCCAAGCCCCTACGCCGACTCCACCGGCCCGGATGCCCTAAGACGATGCCGCGGCGCTTCTTCCCGACCACGGCCGCCGGACGCCGTCTCGTCGATTCGCCGACCGATGCCTCCCGAGCCCACCGATCCGCGACGACCCCAAAGAGCTTCGCTTTTGTTTCCCCCTATTTCCTGGTCGCGCCGTCCGCTAGCTGACTCGCCGCCCCGCCAGAAGCTCCGCCGCCGCGTTGCCGCCGCTGCCGTTACGGTGGGCCAACGCCACGCTCGAGAACGTGGTCGAGCCGCCGCCCGTGGCTACCGCTCGTGTTTCCGCTCACTAACGCGAAGCCGCAGCCCACGCCCGCTACCTCAGAGCTCCGCCGCCGCATATCTCACCGCCGCCATTTCGGCCACTTTAGGTCGCATCGCTCGCACTTTTAGATGCGCGCGAGCGCCAGAACCCACGTAGCCTCTCCGCGGCATTTGGTCGCCGGAGGGCGAAACCCGAGCCGCCCGCCGTCCGCCGACTCGCTGGCGGCTTAACGCCGCCTAACCGTGTTTTAATTAGAGCTAATGACCTCTCTCGTGTCATCGATCGTGGCCCGCTACCGCTAATGACTTTAGATTAGGATTAGTTTAATTTCATTAAACATCGTGTCTATGACACGGGGTCCCGCCGTCGTGGTCGACCGACCAGCTCCATCGACCATGCCGACTTAGCAGTTGACCAACCCCACACGTCAGTTTGACTCTAGTCAACACTGTTGACCTGCCGACGTCCACGCAGCGCTCATGTCGACGCAAAGAAAGTATTTCTCGAATTAAAATAACTCAGAAATGATTTATAAATTTCGTAAAATACCACAAACTTCAAAAATTCATAGAAAATCAACCGTAGCTCCAAATGAAATAAGTTATATATGAAAATGATCAGAAAAATCCAATCTATCCTCTGTACTGGTTTCATGCATGTTTACACAACTTAACCTTGCTGTTTAGCTCAAAACATGTTAATGCACCTTATAAACCCATAACTTGAGTTTGCATTTGAATCTTTGATTCAAATGAGCTCAAACCACCCTGGTTGTAGATGCATTAGCCCAACACACTCATTTTGCCATGTCATGATCATGCATCATATTGTGCATTTGCATTGATTGTGTTTCTTTCTCAGTTGCCGGTAATTGCCCCCTCTCGATAGACGCGTTCCGACGATGAGTTCGATGTCACCAATGAAGAGATATACTATCTTCAGAAGTGCCAGGCAAGCAAAACCCCCTTGTTCATTCCGATACAATCCCACTCTCTCGCCCCGCTTCTTTTTTACTGCTTTAGGACAACAACGATACAACTATTACTTGCTGCGGTAGTTGAACCCTATTATCCTCTCGTGATGACCTGTCATTGCCACAAGAATAGATGAAACCCACTAGCATGAGTAGGAGTTGTTTGAGCCCCGATGTGCCTACTCATTCATGCTTGTTTGTCATGCCTGCTATTGCTTAGAGTTGAGTCAGTCCGATTCATCGGGAATGAATCGGAGATGTGTAAACATGTCCCATCGTTGAGAGCTAAGTGTGTGAACACGATTTGGTAAAGGTAGCGGTGAGAGGCCATGTAGGAGTACATGGTGGGTTGTCTCATTGCAGCCGCCCTCGTGAACTGAGTTCTGTGTTTGTGATCCATGAACAGTTACTACCACACATTGGGTTCCGTAACTCGACCCTCTCGGCTTCTTAACCACCCTTGTTCTCTGTCCGTGAGTTGCAACTAGTTTCGTGTTTGTAGGTAGTGTTAGTAGTCTACCAAGTGGCACCCTGCATGTGGGCTTGGGATGACTAGGCACCGTGGCACGGTGTACCAAGCATAGATCCACCCGCCGAGGTGGGCTTGGGAACCCTGCTCACATCGCTTGGGGCCGGAGCGACACCCCGCCGGATCTCCTTGCGGATGGAACCCTAATAGGCGATAAACCTGGACGAGAGACTTGAGTGTTTAGGTAGGTCGTGGCCGACTCCTCGCCCGGCTTCCGCTTGAAGGTTGCCGAGGTACATGACGGTACATGGCGATAAGTGGCGAGAGCGTGTGAAGAAGTACACCCTGCAGGTTATCATTATCTATTCAATAGCCGGATTCCTCGGATATGGAAACTTGGACCCCTTGTACAGTTCATAGACAAGTGAAAGTGGATACTCTAAAATACGCAAGATAAGCGTGAGTGCTATGGATGGCGTTCTCGTGAGGGAGACGGAGCGGATCCATAGTGGTGTATTGATATGGTGAATATGTGGACTCGTAGCGCCACCTCAAAGAGTTATTTGCGGTCATAGTTCAGATAGCCACCGAGTCAAAGCTGGCTTGCTGCAGCTTAAACTCCACCATCCCTTTGTTGATAATGATGCATATGTAGTTAGTTCCGATGTAAGTCTTGCTGGGTACATTTGTACTCACGCTTGCCTATTTTACGCTTTTTGCGAGATTTCCGCCTCACTAGTAGTTCCGCTGTGACTTCGATGTTTAGCTTGATACCCCAGCTACGATCTTGTGCCCTCGGCAGATCTAGTAGATAGTCGCTTCTAAGCCTTTTCATTTGTAGATGTCTCAGACTCGCACATGATAAGCTTCCGCTTGTGCTTGACTTGTATGCTCAATGTTGGGTTGTGAGACCCTGCTTGTAATATCTCGCCTCTCGAGCCTAATGAATAAATACTTGAGTCGAGAGTCATGTTGTGATGCCATGTTGTATTTGCACATATCGAGCATATTGTGTGTATGTTATTGAAATGCTTGGTATGTGTGGGATCCGACTATCTAGTTGTTTATCCTTAGTAGCCTCTCTTACCGAAATGTCTCCTAGTGTTTCCATCGAGCCATGGTAGCTTGCTACTACTCGAACACTTAGGCTGGCCGCATGTGTCCTTCTTCGCTCTCGTGTCTGTCCTTCGGGAAATGTCACGCTTGAATACCGGAGTCCTGTTAGCCCGCCATGCCCGGTTCACCGAGTCCTCGCTAGCCCAGTGCTACAGCCTGATTCACTCGCCGATGACCGACACGCTCGATGTCCGGGTCATGGATGCCCGTCCTCGTAAGTCTGTGCCACTATGGGTTTATGACTAGCCATGTCAGCCGGGCTCCTTATCATATGGATGCTAGCGACACTATCATATACGCAGCCAAAAGGCTAAACGGTCCCGCAAAGGTAAGGCGACACCTGTGGGGATACCGTGCGTGAGGCCGCAAAGTGATATGAGGTGTTACATGCTAGATCGATGTGGCATTGAGTCGGGTCCCGACAGCTTTGGTATCGAGCCCGATCGCTCAGAGGATTACCAAGCCAAACTGGTCAAGTTGAGTCTAGAAATGCTTTAGTTATATGTAAGGGAATTGATTGTGGATGGAACGTAAGGCTCTTTTTACTCCTTATACCTCATGGCCTTCGATCCGAAGTCAACCTCTTCTCTTCTACGGGATTAAGAACTAGGCCTTCTCATCTATCTATCAGATGACGTGCTACTAAACCATAAACTTATAGAATTGTTAGTTTCAAATCTCACCAGCTTTTACTACTTCGTATGTTCATAATCGTTGATCTCGAAACCTTGATATTGTGCTTCGGAGTGGCTATGCCACCATTTTTGTAGCATGTCTCCAATCTTTTGAGCATTTACAGCCGTTATGCTGTCCGAGTCATCGCAGGTTTCTAAACAGTATGATGCATTTGCAAATCCCTTCCCCCCGTTCCTGGTGTCCTTTTAGGGCAGGTTAATCACACTAATTGCTGAGTTGAGGTACTCTATTGCCTCGACATATATGTTGGAATTAGTATTATGACCCTAGGTAACTAGAGTATCACCTAGTAATCCAGCCATGTTATGTGTTCCCAGTGTGATGATTCTGGCCTTTATTCTCGAAAGCATCCCGTGATGCCACTTAGTAGTAGGTATTCTACTTCTGGGTTTTTGAACCCGAGACTCACCCTACTTACCTCATGTTGATAGTCTTTGCTCGTTCCTTTAGGATATTAGTAACTTTGCGATAGCCCTCGAGGTCCGTGGTATTTCTTTTTTCCAAATACTATGAACCGCTTATGGCAGAAGTTCCTCGCTGAACCGAAGGATCACAATCAGAGTACTCTTAGCGAGTTCTCCATTCTATATTGTAACCCTGCCAATCCTACCTTTCCGCATGGGTTATCCGGAAGAAATATGTTGAACTCGTTCGACATGCTAGTCCATGCATCCACAACTCAGAAAATCATATGTTCTTTTGGGTTGTCCCTCTTTAATTGTATTCCGACCCTCGTCTATCAATTGATAGTCAAGAGTATGTGTGCATTCGTTCGTCGATGCCTACTACTCTTGTGGTCCGTCAAGCCATTCTATTCTGGAATGACCAGGAGAAACAAACTCCAGAACCTCATCCATATCCAGGATTGGGTCAATGCAGTTGTAATTCGCAGATCAAAACGCCAATCCAGCTTCTGGTCTGTTTCTACCTTGAAGTATTACCTTCCTTATGTCGATTGTCATGAGAATTGCACCACCTCTTATGAATTCTTGACACGTTGATACTTCTCGCCATCATTTTTATTTCTCGCTTTCCGTGTTGTTGCAACCGAATGCTCGACAGTGAACTATGATGTGAAATCAATACTCCTGGCAACTTTGTTGTTGGGTAGCTAATGGACAACAATTTCATTCTTAGCGTGTTGGTTATTGAATCATCATCCTAAGATTGATCGTGCTACCTAGTCCATATTTCCTGGTGCACTCTTCGATCAATGAGTTAGGATTATCCAATTCCTTGCTTATTTCACCATATCATCTTGCCCTGAAAAGCAAGATTGTTCTCGAGCTTAGTGACATATCGGTGGTTCGTGATTTTCCGTATATCTTCTCGGAAGTATTACCAGTTGTCACCGACCGCTATGTTGAGCTCGTGATCAAGTTGGTTTCTTGTAAACCACCCCATCTCCAAGAATCCGTGTTGGATACCCTCGAGCTAGTTGGTTAAGCTAAACGACAACTTGGAGAGTTAGAAGATAAAAGCTTACCTAACCTAGTTCGCTTCAAAGGGATATCCTAGTGTTGGTGTGTTAGTTGAAGAAAGATGATATCTTCATCGATTGGTCCCTCGTGATCAGTTGTTGGACCTATTATCTTATAAAAACTTTGATTTGAGTATGGGCTATTGTCAAATCAAATCGAAATAATCGATATTCGTAATGTTGTCTTACTCGCGTTATCCTCGAGCATACACCATTACATCTTTTGGGTCTGACCGATGCTATGTTCTTGTTCACATAATTATGGAATTCCATTTATATGGTCATCCCTATGACTTGTTGTTGAGCCCATCAGCAGCATTTTATCTTCTCCATGATCATGTTGAACATCTAAGTTAGCGTTGGAAACTTTCGGAAGCATTTCTTCATGCTAGCTCATGAAGCATATGTTGGATGAAAGAAGTGACTTCCTCTAAATCATGTGCATTAGATGCAAGTTGTCACGTGAATTCGAGAAAGTTTGTTTTGCTCCTCCGAGTCAT
Source organism: Aegilops speltoides (assembly GCA_021437245.1). Taxonomy (NCBI): domain Eukaryota; kingdom Viridiplantae; phylum Streptophyta; class Magnoliopsida; order Poales; family Poaceae; genus Aegilops; species Aegilops speltoides. The sequence continues at coordinate 454,933,190 of CM038145.1, read as the reverse complement.
CCCAAGTCACCATGCATATGTGCGAAATATACCGTGGTTTGGAGACTTGCAACCTTCATTCTATATGTATCCTTAGCACACCAAGCCACTAACTGATTTGTTCAAGGAGAAGAAGTTCCTCATAAGAGCTAATCCGACTTATGTAAGGACTTCAATATCCTCGATGATGGTTCCCCACCTGAACTCGGTAGTATTTTATTACAAGACTACTACGTGGTCATGCTTGTCTGGGATAACGTGTTCACATGTTTGTAGCAGAACCAGCTCATGTTTTGGAGCTTGCTATCGAGATCTTTTCCTCGAGAATCTCGCAACGCTATCTCGCCGATTTGTGTTGCAAACTTTCTTTTCTAGACTTGATGAGTCTGGAATATCCTGACGCCAACCAGATCTGAATCTCAGGCAGATATGATGGTTGGAACGTTTCCCAAGAACTATAATATTGGTCTCTCTAGAACCCGGTAAAGTGGATGTCGTGACCAACACACCCCGCCGGAAGACCTATTATTGTAGTATCTTGATTGAAGAAGTTGGCCACCTCCTCATAAGGACTTCATAGGATTTACCCCTAGTCGTGCCTTATGATTTTTGTGTTCCCGAAGTCCGACCTTTACTTGATGTTCTGGATACCAGACCATTTCAATGAATGGGATACACTAGTGCATCAAGGAGAACATTAGAAGCGGAGTGCTAAATGTCTCTCGGTCGATCATCCAGATTTCGTCCCCTTGGCCTCGCTAAGATGAAATCTGAGAAGGTTATCTTCCTTTGTCTCGTGATCGCCCATCGCTGTTCATCATGGTAGTACGCTGTATTGCCGTGACCCTTGACACGGATATTGATAAAACCTTGATGAATATGGAAATGCTCAAGTTCTTGAGAGCACGACAAGCGCTTAGGTGTTATCATCGGCACTAATCGGGCTTGCTCTCGCCTCGGTTATGCTATAACTTCTCAAACAAAGGAATCACTCTCACCGTTGGGCTTCTCCCGCCACTAAAATCATCCCTTGTGTTGTCTTCAACAAGGTAATCCACATCATCCATCCTAGTTCGAGTATGTCATTCTTTCAGACTCGCCAAACGATCGCTTGAGAATTGCCTTAGTCCGGTATGGAGAGTTTCAATGATCCTTTCCGATAGAGTTTATTTCCGACGTCATCAAGTTGGATGAAGATTTCGAAAGCAAAGATGTCAAGATCAATTTGGAGCAATGAATCAATATCAACGATGAGGGCAGTTGAATCATGAAGATTGTGATAGCTTTGCGTCCCCTGAGTCTTCTTACCTCATGTCTTGAATCTCGGGGCGAGATTCTTGTTTAGTGGGGGTGAGTTGTCACATCCCTAGCTTCTGGTTCTGCATGGTGTTTGCATCTTGTTGCATCATGTTTAAATTCTATTTAAATTGAAATGGGGATTGTCCAAACCCTACCATTAAAGGAATTCACTAGGTTCACCCGAAATATTTTCAGTAAGTCCAAATGGCTTTCAAAAATGTTCATCATTTATGCGAAATATCGTAAACAAGAGCAGAGGTGATGCACATTTTCCATGATATATTTGGGCTCAATTAAATCATACTCTATTTGAATTTGGGCATTTAAATACTATAAAATATTTAAAATGTCCAAATAATCCTAAACTGAAATGTTCCATGTTGGATAAATTCCAAACAATGGCCATGAGAAGTTTGGTGATTTTTCAAAGGTGTCTAAGTATTTTGGAAAAGCCCTAAATTTTAAAGAATAATAGAAAAAGTAAGAAAGGAAACTTACCTAGCTAACTTACTCAGGCGGCCCAAAGACCCCAGCTAGCCGCCCACTGGCAACCCAGCCCACCATCGTAGCTTCTGCCGTCTTCCTCCTCTCGCCAAGAGGGAGAAGCAACAGGCGCGCGCGACACCACCGCGCCACCTCCTGCTGCTGCTCGTCCCCGACGCCTGGACGCCCATGCATCGCCACGCAGCCCCGACCTCTCTCTCTCACTCTCCCGCCTCACCCCTTCCTCGATCTCTCTCTCTCGACGCACCGAGCACTACCGTCGCCGCCGCCACCGCCGCTGCGCCCATCGCTGCTCTTTGCACCGGTCGTCGACCCGAGCTCCGCCAGTTCCTAAGCCCTCTACGCCGACCCACCGGCCCGGATGCCCTAAGACGATGCCGCGGCGCTTCTTCCCCGACCACGGCCGCGGACGCCGTCTGCCGATTCGCCGACTCGATGCCTCCCGAGCCCATCGACCGCGATCGACCCAAAGGAGCTTCGCTTTTCTTTCCCCCTACTTTCGGTCGCGCCGTCCGCTTGCGACTCGCCGCCCGCCAGAAGCTCGCCGCCGCGTTGCCGCCGCCGCCGTTACGGTGGGCCAACGCCACGCTCGAGAACGTGGTCGAGCTTCCGCCCGTGGCTACCGCTTGTGCTCTCCGCTCACTCAACGCGAAGCCGCAGCCACGCCCGCTACCTCGTAGCTCCGGCCGCGATATCTCACCGCCGCGCCATTTCGCCCACTTTAGGTCGTGACGCTGCACCTTTAGATGCGCGCGAGCGCCAGGAACCCACAGAGCCTCTCCGCGCGGCGTTTGGTCGCCGGAGGGCGAAACCCGAGCTGCTCCGCCGTCGCTGACCTCGCCGGCGGCTTAACGCCGGCCTAACCGTGTTTTAATTAGAGCTAATGACCTCTGTGTCATCGATCGTGGGCCGCTACCGCTAATGACTTTAGATTAGGATTAGTTTAATTTCATTAAACACCGTGTCTATGACACGGGTCCCACCGGGTCGTGGTTGACCGACCAGCTCCATTGACCGTGCTGACTTGGCAGTTTACCAACCCCACACGTCAGGTTTGACTCTGGTCAACACTGTTGACCTGCTGACGTCACGCAGGCGTCATGCTGACGCAGTAAAGTATTTCTGGAATTAAAATAACTCAGGAAATGATTTATAAATTTCAGAAAATACCACAAACTTCAAAAATTCATAGAAAATCAACCGTAGCTCCAAATGAAATAAGTTATATATGAAAAATGATCAGAAAAATCCAATCTATCCCTCTGTACTGGTTTCATGCATGTTTAAACAACTTAACCTTGCTGTTTAGCTCAAAACATGTTAATGCACCTTATAAACCCATAACTTGAGTTTGCATTTGAATCTTTGATTCAAATGAGCTCAAACCACCCCGGTTGTAGATGCATTAGCCCAACACACTCATTTTGCCATGTCATGATCATGCATCATATTGTGCATTTGCATTGATTGTGTTTCTTTCTCAGTTGCCGGTAATTGCCCCCTCTCGATAGACGCGTTCCGATGATGAGTTCGATGACACCAATGAAGAGATATACTATCTTCAGAAGTGCCAGGCAAGCAAAACCCCCTTGTTCATTCCGATACAATCCCACTCTCTCGCTCCTGCTCTCTTTTACTGCCTTAGGACAACAACGATACAACTATTACTTGCTGCGGTAGTTGAACCCTATTATCCTCTGCATGACCTGTCATTGCCACAGTAAATAGATGAAACCCACTAGCATGAGTAGGAGTTGTTTGAGCCCTGATGTGCCTACTCATTCATGCTTGTTTGTCATGCCTGCTATTGCTTAGAGTTGAGTCAGGTCTGATTCATCGGGAATGAATCGGAGATGTGTAAACATGTCCTACTGTTGAGAGCTAAGTGTGTGAACACGATTTGGTAAAGGTAGCGGTGAGAGGCCATGTAGGAGTACATGGTGGGTTGTCTCATTGCAGCCGCCCTCGTGAACTGAGTTCGTGTTTGTGATCCATGAACAGCATTACCACACATTGGGTTCCGTAACTCGACCCCTCTCGGCTTCTTAACCACCCTTGTTCTCTGTCCGTGAGTTGCAACTAGTTTCGTGTTTGTAGGTAGTGTTAGTAGTCTACCAAGTGGCACCCGTGCAGGTGGGCTTGGGATGACTAGGCACCGTGGCACGTGTACCAAGCGAGATCCACCCGTCGAGGTGGGCTTGGGAACCCTGCTCACATCGCTTGGGGCCGTGAGCGACACCCCGCCGGATCTCCTTGCGGATGGAACCCTAATAGGCGATAAACCCGACGAGAGACTTGAGTGTTTAGGTAGGCGTGGCCGACTCCTCGCCCGGCTTCCGCTTGAAGGTTGCCGAGGTACATGACGTGTATGAGTATGCATAAGTGGCGAGAGCGTGTGAAGAAGTACACCCTGCAGGTTATCATTATCTATTCAATAGCCGGATTCCTCGGATATGGAAACTTGGACCCCTTGTACAGTTCATAGACAAGTGAAAGTGGATACTCTAAAATACGCAAGATAAGCGTGAGTGCTATGGATGGCGTTCTCGTGAGGGAGACGGGAGCGGATCCATAGTGGTGTATTGATATGGTGAATATGTGGACTCGTAGCGCCACCTCAAAGAGTTATTTGCAAATATAGTTCAGATAGCCACCGAGTCAAAGCTGGCTTGCTGCAGCTTAAACGCCACCATCCCTTTGTTGATAATGATGCATATGTAGTTAGTTCGATGTAAGTCTTGCTGGGTACATTTGTACTCACGCTTGCCTATTTTACGCTTTTTGCGAGATTTCCGCCTCACTAGTAGTTCCGCGTGGACTTCGACGCTTAGCTTGATACCCCAGCTACGATCTTGTGCCTCGGCAGATCTAGTGTTTCCATCGAGCCATGGTAGCTTGCTACCGCTCCGGAACACTTAGGCTGGCCGGCATGTGTCCTTCTTCGCTCGTGTCTGTCCTTCGGGAAATGTCACGCTGAATACCGGAGTCCTGTTAGCCCGCCAGCCCGGTTCACCGAGTCTGCTAGCCCAAAGTGCTACAGACCGATTCACTACCGATGACCGACACGCTCGATGCCGGGTCATGGATGCCTGTCCTCGTAAGTCTGTGCCACTATGGGTTTATGACTAGCCATGTCAGCCCGGCTCCTTATCATATGGATGCTAGCGACACTATCATATACGCAGCCAAAAGGCTAAACAGTCCCGGCAAAGGTAAGGCGACACCCGTGGGGATACCGTGCGTGAGGCCGCAAAGTGATATGAGGTGTTACATGCTAGATCGATGTGGCATTGAGTCGGGGTCCTGACACTACGGAGCCAATCGACAGATCGAACAGGCCATAGAGAGATTCGTCGGGCTCGATTGCCGCGACTTGGGTGGTGGCCGATTGACGAGCCACTGCGTGTCTCACCCACCGTTGAAGCCTCGACCGACCAGAGCGCTTGCGCTGGCGGGAGACAGGGAGGGAGGACGAACCAGGAGTCGACGGATACAGAGCCGACGGTTGCCGCAGCAGGACGCCGCGGACACATGCACGAAAATGTGTCGCCCCGTGGACGGGAAGCGCGTCGATGTCGATTGCAGCCTCCTGGAGCCAAGCGGAGTCGTCGGCGATGAACGTGAGCGCGCCGAGACGGATCTTGCGGCCCTCGACCAAAACTCCACCAGAAACCATGATGAATGCGATCGGAACAATTGCAACTTCTCCAATAAGTCGCTAAGACACCGGCCCCACGGTGGGCGCCAACTGTCGTGGTACTAAGACTGACAGTAGAATGGGGGGTAGGTATGGATAGGCAAGATCCTAGCTATGGAGTAGTTGTATACGCAAGGGATTTACGAGTTCAGGCCCTTCTCGGAGGAAGTAACAGCCCTACGTCTCGGAGCCCGGAGGCGGTCGACTGGATTATAAGCGTATGAATTACAGGGGTGCGAACCTTTCTGCCAGTGGAGGGGGTGGCTTATATAGTGTCTGCCAGGACCCAGCCAGCCCACGTAGCGGAGGGTTTAAAGTACATTAAGGTCCGGCGTTACAGGTAACACCTTACATAAAGTGTCATCATGACCATAAAGGCTACTTAATTACAGACCGTTTGGATACAGAGTGGCTCTTGGATTCCTGATGGTCGAGTGAATCTTCATGGTCGAGTGTCTTCGAGTCCATCGAGTGGAATCCTTCCAGGTCGACTGGAAGGGAGTTTCTTATATAGATGTCCTTGGGAAGGGTGCCTTGGACAGGTCCATGACCCTACCCTAGGTACATGACTTCATCAAGTGTCACGCCTGCAGATTAGCCTGCAACGGACTGATCCAGTGCAAGTGCACTTGCAACAACCAAGTCAGCGTTCCAGCTGGAGGGCCAAGTGTGGCGTGCATGTGAAGCCAAGTGTGGCGTGTGTGTGTGTGTGTGTTGCCAACTGTGGCCTACTTGTACTCGAACGATTGGGGGGAGAGGCATGAAGAAAAGTATTGAGCTACTTTCCCCTCTCCCCTTGCTCCTGTCGCTCTCACCTAACCTGTCTCACTCTACCTCCTCCCGTTCCCCTCCTCTCATCCCAATCTCACCGATCTGGGTGTGAAATCTGGTATTCAGAGCAAAAAAAATTTCTCACCACCACCGCCGTTGGCCCCGATCGATCGGTAACACCCACCGGGTCAGGTGCGCGCCGCTCCGGCGAGCTCGCACAAAATCCTGCCCGGGGTTTGATCTAATCTAGCGAAACCATGGCACCACCATCCAAACCCTCGGCGCAGACCCGCCGCGTGCTCGACGCCATGTCGGAGACCACGGACAAGCTGCAGGGCTTGCTCGAGGCCATCATCCGCCGCCTCAATGCGAACCAGAAGACCGCCGACGAGCGCCACCAGGCACAGATCGCCTACAACGACCAGGTCTCCTCCGAGATCAAGCTCCTCTCCAAGCAGATCGACCTCACACAAGACGATGTGGACGAGGCCCGCAAGGCTGCGCCGACCGTCGATCCCGTGGCGACCGTCTCCGGAGGCGCGTCTCCATCGGGCATCACGGCCACCGCGGACTCCTCCGTGCACCCACCACCAACACCACCACCGACTCATCCTCCGCCGCTGCCCCTCTATAGGGATGGCGTGGCCCAGCTTCTGTTCGCCCGACTCGTCAACCACGGACCACCGTTGATCACTGCATGGTCCCCGTCGTCATCGGAGCTCGACCGCCACGGCGACCACTACATCAAGCCCCCGAAGCATGACTTTTCGCGGTTTGACGGTGACGCCCCTCGCATCTGGCTGGACCACTGCACCACTTACTTCGAGCTGTACCGGGTGCCTCAACACAACTGGGTCACCACCGCAGTGCTGTACATGGGCGGGCTGGCCGCGATGTGGCTCCAGGCCTACCGACAGACGCATCCAGGTGTCTCATGGCAAACATTCAGAGCCGCGGTACAGGAGGAATTCGGTCCAGAGGAATTCGAGGTTCAGATGCATCACTTTGTGCAGTTACGACAAACAGGCAGTGTGCAGGAATATCGCCAGCAATTCGAGACTGCAATGTACCATTTGTTGGCCCTGGATCCAACTCTAAGCTCCATGTTTTTCATCTCTCAGTTTCTGATCGGCCTCAAGGATGAGCTGCACCTGGAAGTTCGTCTGCAAGGGCCAACCAGCATCACTCCAGCAACAGTGTTCGCTCGTATTCAGGAAGAAGAACTGGAGAAGCAGCGCTTCCAACGCCCACGCATCACACCACCGACGGCCACACCACTGCAGCAAAGCAGCAACAACAACCCATGTTCCAACAAGCAATATCGTGCCCAAGCAAGGAGGCGACGAATATGCAAGGGAGCGCCAGTTGCGTGAATTCAGAAGAGCAAATGGCCTATGTTTTCACTGTGGGGACAAATACTTGAGGGAGCACTAGTGCAAACAAACTGGCCAAATCCTGATGACCAAAGTGGGCGATTTCGGAGAAATTTTGTCTGATGATACAGTACACGCCTTTCGCCATCGGATCCACCAACAAAGACGGGAGCCGAATGTTGCTCACTATTGCATCGAGCAATCGCTGTGAAGAAACTCCCTCTACAATTCGCCTACGAGCACAAGTGGGGGATCAGACCATGTTACTCTTGGTGGATTCGGGAAGTAACCGCAGTTTCATCAGTGAAATCTTCCTCACGCGGCTACAAGTTTAGACAGACAGCTTGCCGCCAGTTTCAGTACGCGTCGCCAACGGCCAATGACTGCTGTGCAATCAACTAGTTCGAGGATTGGAATGGCAAGTGCCCGGTCACACTTTCCACACTGATCTGCGTGTGCCGCCGCTCAACGCCTATGATGGGGTGCTGGGCATCGACTTGTTGGCCGCGCACAGTCCCATGAACTGTCATTGGCAGGAGAAAACCATAGCATTTGAGACAGAAGGAAAACAAGTGCACTTACAAGGCGTCTGAACTTCAGATCTTCCCCCCATAGTCGAATTGGATGCTTATGAGTTACATCGCATGGAGGTTTGCAATGACATTTGGACTGCAGCTCTGGCTACAGTAGAAAGAACAGACAAACCTGAACCTGCACCCACACCACCCGGCATTCAAAAATTGCTATCTGAATATGCAGACGTGTTCGCTGAACCCAAAGTACTGCCTCCCAAACGGCAGTACGACCATGCGATCAATCTGGAGCCCGGCACAACTCCGATCAACACCATGTAGGGGAACGTAGTAATTTCAAAAACTTTCCTACGCACACGCAAGATCATGGTGATGATATAGCAATGAGAGGGGAGAGTGTATGTCCATGTACCCTCGTAGACCGTAAGCGGAAGCGTTAGCACAACGCGGTTGATGTAGTCGTACGTCTTCACGATTGACCGATCCAAGCACCGAACGTACGGAGCCTCCGAGTTCAGCACACGTTCAGCTCGATGACGTCCCTCGAACTCCGATCCAACCGAGTGTCGAAGGAGAGTTCCGTCAGCACGACGGCGTGGTGACGATCTTGATGTTCTACCGGCGCAGGGCTTCGCCTAAGCTTCGCGACGATATGATCGAGGTGGAATATGGTGGAAGGGGGCACCGCACACGGCTAAGGAACGATCCGTAGATCAACTTGTGTGTCTATGGGGTTCCCCCTGCCCCCGTATATAAAGGAGGGAGGAGGGAGGCCGGCCGGCCCCTTTGGGCGCGCCAAGGGAGGAGGAATCCTCCTCCTAGTAGGAGTAGGATTCCTCCTTTCCTACTCCTACTAGGAGGGGAAGGAAAGGGGCGCCGCCTCCCAGTCCAATTTGGACTAGAGGAGGCGCGCCCCACCCCGGCCGCCTCTCTCTCTCCCACCTAGGCCCATGTGGCCCATTAACTCTCCCGGGGGGTTCCGTAACCTCCCCGGCACTCCGTTTTCTCCGAAAACTCCCGGAACCTTTCCGGTGTCCGAATATAGTCGTCCAATATATCAATCTTTATGTCTCAACCATTCCAAGACTCCTCGTCATGTCCGTGATCACATCCGGACTCAACAAACTTCGTACATCAAAACTTATAAACTCATAATAAAACTGTCATCGAAACGTTAAGCGTGCGGACCCTACGGGTTCGAGAACTATGTAGACATGACCTAAAACCATTCTCGGTCAATAATCAATAGCGGGACCTGATGCCCATATTGGTTCCTACATATTCTACGAAGATCTTTATCGGTCAAACCGCATAAGATCATACTTTGTTCCTTTGTCATCGGTATGTTACTTGCCCGAGATTTGATCGTCGGTATCCAATACCTAGTTCAATCTCGCTATCGCAAGTCTCTTTACTCGCTCTATAATACGTCATCTCATAACTAACTCATTAGTTACATGCTTGCAAGGCTTAGGTGATGAGTATTACCGAGAGGGCCAGAGATACCTCTCCGACGATCGGAGTGACAAATCCTAATCTCAATTATGCCAACTCAACATGTACCTTCGGAAACACCTGAGAGCACCTTTATAATCACCCAGCTTACGCTAGACGCTTTGGTAGCACACAAAGTGTTCTTCCGGTAAACGGGAGTTGCACAATCTCATAGTTATAGGAACTTTGTATAAGTCTTGAAGAAAGCAATAGCAGTATACGAAACGATCAAGTGCTAGGCTAACGGAATGGGTCAAGTCAATCACATCATTCTTCTAATGATGTGATCCCGTTAATCAAATGAAAACTCATGTCTATGGTTAGGAAACTTAACCATCTTTGATTAACGAGCTAGTTAAGTAGAGGCATACTAGTGACACTGTGTTTGTCTATGTATTCACACATGTATTATGTTGCCGGTTAATACAATTCTAGCATGAATAATAAACATTTATCATGAAATAAGGAAATAAATAATAACTTTATTATTGCCTCTAGGGCATATTTCCTTCAGTCTCCCACTTGCACTAGAGTCAATAATCTAGTTCACATCGCCATGTGATTTAACACCAATATTCATATCTGTATATGATTAACACCCATAGTTCACATCATCATGTGACCAACATCCAAAGGGTTTACTAGAGTCAATAATCTAGTTCACATTGCTATGTGATTAACGCCCAAAGAGTACTAAGGTGTGATCATGTTTTGCTCCTGAGAGAAGCTTAGTCAACGGGTCTGTCACATTCAGAGCCGTATGTATTTTGCAAATATTCTATGTCTACAATGCTCTGTACGGAGCTACTCTAGCTAACTTCTCCCACTTTCAATATGTATCCAGATTTAGAGTCATCTGGATTGGTGTAAAAGCTTGTATCGCTGCAACTTTTTACGACGGGCTCTTTTATCACCTCCATAATCGAGAAACATCTCCTTAGTCCTCACTAAGCATATTCTTGACCGCTGTCCATTGATCTACTCTTAGATCAAAATCGTATTCCTTTGTCAAACTCAGAGCAAGGTATACAATAGGTCTGGTTCACAGCATAGCATACTTTATAGAACCTATGACTGAGGCATAGGGAATGACTTTTCATTCTCTTTCTATTTTTTGCCATGGTCGGGTCTTGAGTCTTACTCAACTTCACACCTTTGCATCACAGGCAAGAACTCCTTCTTTGACTGTTCCATTTTGAACTATTTCAACAAATTCATCAAGGTATGTTTACATTGAAAAATCTTATCAAGCGTCTTGATCTATCTATATAGATCTTGATTCTCAATGTGTAAGCAGCTTCACCGAGGTCTTGCTTTGAAAAACTCCTTTTCAAGTATCCTTTATGCTTTGCAGAATAATTCTACATTATTTCCAATCAACAATATGTCATTCACATATACTTATCAGAAATGTTGTAGTGCTCCCACTCACTTTCTTGTAAATACAGGTCTTTCCAAAAGTCTGTATAAAACCATATGCTTTGATCAACTCATCAAAGCGTATATTCCAACTCCGAGAGGCTTGCACCAGTCCATAAATGGATTGTTGGAGCTTGCACACTTTGTTAGCATCTTTAGGATTGACAAAACCTTCTGGTTGCATCATATACAACTCTTCTTTAATAAATCCATTAAGGAATGTAGTTTTGACATCCATTTGCCAAATTTCATAAAATGGGGCAATTGCTAACATGATTCGGACAGACTTAAGCATCGATACGAGTGAGAAAATCTCATCGTATTCAACCCCTTGAACTTGTTGAAAACCTTTTGCAACAAGTCGAGCTTAGTGGATAGTAACACTAGTATCAGCGTCCGTCTTCCTCTTGAAGATCCATTTATTTAACATGGCTTGCTGATCATCGAGCAAGTCAATCAAAGTCCATACTTTGTTCTCATACATGGATCATATCTCAGATTTTATGGCCTCAAGCCATTTCATGCGAATCTGGGCTCATCATCGCTTCCTCATAGTTCGTAGGTTCATCGTGGTCTAGTAACATGACTTCCGAACAGTATTACCGCACTACTCAGTGCGGACTGTACTTTGGAAGACCTACGAGGTTTTGTAGTAACTTGATCTCAAGTTTCATGATCATCATCATTAGCTTCCTCACTAATTGGTGTAAGAATCACTGGAACTGATTTCCGTGATGAACTACTTTCTAATTCGGGAGCAGGTACAAATTACCTTATCAAGCTCTACTTTCCTCCCACTCACTTCTTTCGAGAGAAACTCCTTCTCTAGAAAGGATCCATTTTTAGCAACGAATATCTTGCCTTTGGATCTGTGATAGAAGGTGTACCCAACAATTTCCTTTGGGTATTCTATGAAGACGCATTCTCGATTTGGGTTCGAGCTTATCAGATGAAACTTTTTCACATAAGCGCCGCAGCCCCAAACTTTAAGAAACGACAACTTTTGGTTTCTCGCCAAACCACGCTCATAAGGCGCATTTCAACGGATTTTGATGGTGCCCTATTTAAAGTGAATGCAGCTGTCTCTAATGCATAACCCCAAAATGATAGTGGTAAGTCGGTAAGAGACATCATAGATCGCACCATATCAAATAAAGTGCGGTTACGACGCTCGACACACCATAACGCTGTGGTGTTCTGTGGCGTGAGCTGTGAAACTATTCCACATTGTTTTAATTGAAGACCAAACTCGTAACTCAAATATTCATCTCCATGATCAGATCGCAGAAACTTTATTTTCTTGTTACGATGATTTTCCACTTCACTCTGAAATTCTTTGAACCTTTCAACTATTTTAGACTTATGTTTCATCAAGTAGATATACCAATATCTGCTCAAATCATCTGTGAAGGTCAGAAAATAACGATACCCGCCGCGAGCCTCAAGACTCATCGGATCGCATACATCAGTATGTATTATTTCCAATAAGTCAGTTGCTCGTTCCATTGTTCCGGAGAACGGAGTCTTAGTCATCTTGCCCATGAGGCATGGTTCGCAAGCATCAAGTGATTCATAATCAAGTGATTCCAAAATCCCATCAAGATGGAGTTTCTTCGCACTTTACACCAATATGACCTAAACGGCAATTGCACAAATAAGTTGCACTATCATTATTAACTTTGCATCTTTTGGCCTCAATATTATGAATATGTGTATTACTACGATCGAGATCCGACAAACCATTTTCGTTGGTGTGTATGACCATAGAAGGTTTTATTCATGTAAACAGAACAACAATTGTTCTCTAACTTAAATGAATAACCGTATTGCAATAAACATGATTAAATCATATTCATGCTCAACGCAAACACCAAATAACACTTATTTAGGTTCAACACAAATCCCGAAAGTATAGGGACTGTGCGATGATGATCATATCAATCTTGGAACCACTTCCAACAAACATCATCACTTCACCTCAACTAGTCTCTGCTTATTCTGCAACTCCGCTTTGAATTACTAATCTTAGCAACCTAACAAGTATCAAATACTCGGGGATACTATAAACACTAGTAAGGCACACATCAATAACTGTATATCAAATATACACTTGTTCACTTTGCCATCCTTCTTACCCACCAAATATTCAGGGCATTTCCGCTTCCAAAGGACCATTTCCTTTGCGAGTAAGCACTTTCGCCTTCAGCTTTGGTCCAGCTTTGGTCTTCTTCACGGAGTGACAACTTGCTTGTCTTTCCTCTTGAAGTTCCCTTTCTTTCCTTTGCCCTTTTCTTGAAACTAGTGATCTTGTTAACCATTAGCACTTGATGCTCTTTTTGATTTCTACCTTCGTTGATTTCAGCATCACGAAGAGCTTGGGAATCGTTTTCCATCCCTTGCATACTATAGTTCGTCACGAAGTTCTAGTAACTTAGTGATGGTGACTAGAGAATTCTCAATCACTATCTTATCCGGAAGATTAACTCCCACTTGATTCAAGCGATTGAAGTACCTGCATAATCTGAGCACATGCTCACTAGTTGAGCGATTCTCCTCCATCTTTTAGCTATAGAACTTGTTGGAGACTTCATATCTCTCAACTCGGTATTTGCTTGAAATATTAACTTCAATTCTGGAACATCTCATATGGTCCATGATGTTCAAAATGTCTTTGAAGTCCCAATTCTAAGCCGTTAAGCATGGTGCACTAAACTATAAAGTAGTCATCATATTGAGCTAGTCAAACGCTCATAACGCCTACATCCGCTCTTGCAATAGGTCTCACCTAGCGGTGCATCAAGGACATAATTCTTCCAGGCAGAATGAGGATTAACCTCAGATCACGGATCAAATCCGCAACATTGCTACTAACATTTTTCAACACAGTTTTCTCTAGGAACATATCAAAATAAACATATGAAAACAACAACGCGAGCTATTGATCTGCAACATAATTTGCAAAATACTACTAGGACTAAGTTCATGATAAATTAAAGTTCAATTAATCATATTACTTAAGAACTTCCACTTAGACAGACATCTCTCTAGTCATCTAAGTGATCACGTGATCCAAATCAACTAAACCATAACCGATCATCACGTGAGATGGAGTAGTTTTCAATGGTGAACATCACTATGTTGATCATATCTACTATATGATTCACGCTCGACCTTTCGGTCTCCGTGTTCCGAGGCCATATCTGCATATGCTAGGCTCGCAAGTTTAACTCGAGTATTCTCGCGTGTGCAAAACTGGCTTGCACCCGTTGTAGATGGACGAGAGCTTATCACACCCGATCATCACGTGGTGTCCGGGCACGATTTAACTTTGGCAACGGTGCATACTCGTGGAGAACACTTCTTGATAATTTTAGTGAGAGATCATCTTAAAATGCTACCGTCAAACAAAACAGAATAAGATGTATAACAGATAAACATCATATGCAATCAAAATATGTGACATGATATGGCCATGATCATCTTGCCTTTGATCTCCATCTCCAAAGTATCACATGATCTCTATCGTCACCGGCACAACACCATGACCTTCATCATCTTGATCTATATCAATGTGTCATCACATGGTTGTCTCACCAACTATTGCTCTTGCAACTATTGCTATCGTATAGCGATAAAGTAAAGCAATTATTTGGCACTTGCATCTTATGCAACAAAGAGACAACCATAGAGCTTCTGCCAGTCGCTGATAACTTCAACAAAACATGATCATCTCATACAACAACCTATATCTCATCATGTCTTGACCATATCACATCACAACATGCCCTGCAAAAACAAGTTAGACGTCCTCTACTTTGTTGTTGCAAGTTTTACGTGGCTGCTACGGGCTTAAGCAAGAACCAATCTCACCTACGCATCAAAACCACAATGATAGTTTGTCAAATAGACTCCGTTTTAACCTTCGCAAGGACCGGGCTTAGCCACACTCGGTTCAACTAAAGTTGGAGAAACTGACACCCGCCAGCCACCTGTGTGCACAGCACGTCGGTAGAACCAGTCTCGCGTAAGCGTACGCGTAATGTCCGTCTGGGCCGCTTCATCCAACAATACCGCTGAACCAAAGTATGACATGCTGGTAGGCAGTATGACTTATATCGTCCACAACTCACTTGTGTTCTACTCGTGCATATAACATCAAACCATAAAAACCTAGGCTCTGATACCACTGTAGGGGAACGTGGTAATTTCAAAAAATTTCCTACGCACACGCAAGATCATGGTGATGATATAGCAACGAGAGGGGAGAGTGTATGTCCACGTACCCTCATAGACCGTAAGTGGAAGCGTTAGCACAACGCGGTTGATGTAGTCGTACGTCTTCATGATTGACCGATCCAAGCACCGAACATACGGAGCCTCCGAGTTCAGCACACGTTCAGCTCGATGACGTCCCTCGAACTCTGATCCAGCCGAGTGTCGAAGGAGAGTTCCACAAGACGACGGCGCAGGACGATCTTGATGTTCTATCGCGCAGGGCTTCGCCTAAGCTTCACGACGATAAGACCGAGGTGGAATATGGTGGAAGGGGGCACCGCACACGGCTAAGGAACGATCCGTAGATCAACTTGTGTGTCTATGGGGTGCCCCTGCCTGTGATATAAAGGAGGGAGGGGGGAGGCGGCCGCCCCTTTGGGCGCCAAGGAGGAGGAATCCTCCTCCTAGTAGGAGTAGGATTCCTCCTTTCCTACTCCTACTAGGAGGGGAAGGAAGGGGAGAGGGGGAGGAAGGGGGCGCCGCCTCCTAGTCCACCCGACCAGAGGAGAGGGGCGCCCCACCCCGCCGCCTCTCTCTTCCCACCTAGGCCCATGTGGCCCATTATCTCTCCGGGGTTCCGTAACCCCCGAAGACTCCGGTTTTCTCCAAAACTCCTTAACCTTTCCTGTCCGAATATAGTCGTCCAATATATCAATCTTTATGTCTCGACCATTCCGAGACTTCGCGTCATGTCCGTGATCACATCCGGGACTCAACAAACTTCGTACATCAAAACTTATAAACGCATAATAAAACTGTCATCGAAACGTTAAGCGTGCAAGGACCCTACGGGATCGAGAGCTATGTAGACATGACCTAAAACCATTCTCGGTCAATAATCAATAGCGGACCTGGATGCCCATATTGGTTCCTACATATTCTACTTAAGATCTTTATCGGTCAAACCGCATAACATCATACTTTGTTCCTTTGTCATCGGTATGTTACTTGCCCGAGATTTGATCGCCGGTATCCAATACCTAGTTAAATCTCGCTATCGCAAGTCTTTTACTCGCTCAGTAATACGCCATCTCATAACTAACTCATTAGTTACATGCTTGCAAGGCTTAGGTGATGAGTATTACCGAGAGGGCCCAGAGATACCTCTCCGACGATCGGAGTGACAAATCCTAATCTCAATTATGCCAACTCAACATGTACCTTTGGAAACACCAGAGAGCACCTTCATAATCACTCGCCATTCACGCTAGACATTTGGTAGCACACAAAGTGTTCTTTCGGTAAACGGGAGTTGCACAATCTCATAGTTGTAGGAACTTTGTATAAGTCATGAAGAAAGCAATAGCAGTATACTAAACGATCAAGTGCTAGGCTAACGGAATGGGTCAAGTCAATCACATCATTCTTCTAATGATGTGATCCCGTTAATCAAATGACAACTCATGTATATGGTTAGGAAACTTAACCATCTTTGATTAACGAGCTAGTTAAGTAGAGGCATACTAGTGACACTGTGTTTGTCTATGTATTCACACATGTATTATGTTTCTGGTTAATACAATTCTAGCATGAATAATAAACATTTATCATGAAATAAGGAAATAAATAATAACTTTATTATTGCCTCTAGGGCATATTTCCTTCACACCATGCCCTACCGCTACTCACCGGCACAGAAAGATGAGATCAAAAAGCAGGTTCAGGAGATGCTGCAATCTAGGGTAATTGCCCATAGCCTGAGCTCCTACGCTGCACCCGTGTTGCTCGTCAAGAAGAAGGACGGCTCCTGGCGATTCTGTGTGGATTTCAGACACTTGAACACGGCTACCGTGAAGAACAAATTTCCATTGCCGGTGGTCGACGAGCTGCTCGATGAGCTGGGCGGAGCTGCTTATTTCTCCAAGATAGATCTGAGAGCAGGCTACCATCAGATATGCATGCGAGAAGAAGACAAAGAAAAAACGGCATTCAAAACACACCACGGCCACTACCACTTCAGGGTGATGCCGTTTGGTCTCTGCAATGCGCCGGCAACCTTCCAATGCCTCATGAACTCGGTTTTTGGTTGCTATGTCCGTAAGTTCATCATTATATTCCTCGATGACATTCTGGTCTTCAGCATTGATTTACAGGAGCACGAAGAACACTTGCGCACCATGCTGGATCTGCTCCGGGCGCACCAGCTCTACGCCAAGGCCTCCAAGTGCTTGTTCGCGCAGCAGGAGATTGAGTACCTCGGGCATGTCATCTCCAAGAACGGCGTCGCCACGGACTCCAGCAAGACCAGCGCAATGCATGCCTAGCCCGTGCCCACGATGCCCACCGAGCTCTGCGGCTTCCTCGGCCTCACGGGCTACTACCGCAAATTCGTGCCACACTACGGCATCATCGCCAAGCCCCTGACGCGCCTCCTCACCAAGAAGGGATTTCTCTAGGATGATCAAGCGCAAACTGCTTTCGAGATACTGAAGAAGGCGATGGTGAGCATGCCCGTACTGGCGCTGCCAGATTGCAAGCGCCGTTCGCCATCGAGACCGATGCGTGCGACACCGGCATTGGCGCCGTCCTGACGCAAGACAACCACCCGATCACGTACTTGAGCAAGGCGCTTGGAGTGTCAGAAACTCTCAGCATACGAGAAGGAGTTCCTCGCCGTGATGATGGCGATTGACAAGTGGCGTCCTTACCTCCAGCGCCCCCCGTTCGAAATCGTCACCGATCACAAGACCTTGTGTTCCTTGGGCGATCAACATCTTGTCACGAACCTGCAGCGCAAGGCGATGTCGAAGATGGTGGGGCTCCAGTTCACGTTCCGCTACAAGAAGGACACGAACAACGGTGCGGCCGACGCGCTCTCGCGGGTGGGGCACTTACTGGCTCTCGACGCGCTCTCGGTGTGCCAGCCACAGTGGTTTCAGGAGGTGGCCAACTCATACGAGACGGACGCTGACGCGCAAGAACTGCTCACCAAGCTTGCGCTGTGCAACACCGACGATCAGGGTCGCTTCCTTCAGCAGGGCGTGATCAGGCAGCGGGGACGGCTGTGGATCGGCGCCAACACCGTGCTCCAGACGAAGCTTATCACCGCGCTGCACCACAGCGCTGTCGGCAGCCACTCAGGCGCCACTGCGACCTACCACAGGGTGTGCAAGCTCTTCGCCTGGACCGGACTGAAGCGCGCCGTGGAAGATTTTGTCAGGCAGTGCAGCATTTGCCAGCATGCGAAGCACGAGCAAACGCACCCAGCCGGCAAGTTGCAGCCGCTTCCAATCCCGCAAGAACCATGGCAAGAGCTCACCATGGATTTCGTCGAAGGCCTGCCCAAGTCCGATCGCTACGATGCAATCATGGTCGTCGTCGACCGGCTCACCAAGTACGCCCACTTCGTCCCCCTCCGCCACCCCTTCAACATCGCTCAAGTCGCCAGAGCCTTCTAGGACAATGTCATCCGTCTCCACGGCGTGCTGCACTCCATCGTCTAGGACCACGACAAGGTGTTCACTAGCGCGATGTGGCGGGAGATCCTCAACGCCGCGGGCACCAAGCTCCTGTACTCCACAGCGTACCACCCCCAGACGGACGGCCAGACGGAGCGCGTTAACCAGTGCCTAGAGATGTACTTGCGGTGCTCCGTCCACGACACCGGTGGCTCACCGCATCGGAGTTCTGGTACAACTCCTCCCACCACGCCTCCCTCAACTGCTCATCGTTCAAGGCGTTGTACGGCAGGGAGCCAATCTTGGTGGCATGCCAGCGGCCAACACCAACCTACCCGCAGATGCGCCGCTCAACGAAATCGACTGGGTGACGCACACAGAGCTACTGTGCGCCCAGCTCGCGCGCGCCCAGGCGCGATTCAAGAAGCAGGCGGATCGCCATCGCGCCGAGCGCGCCTTTGACGTCGGTGAACAAGACCTTCTCAAGCTTCAGCCATACGCCTAGTCCTTCGTCACCAACCGCCCTTGCCGCAAGCTGGCATACAAGTTCTTCGGCCCCTTCATGATCGCGGAGCGCGTTGGCACCCTGGCGTATCGCTGCTACGTCTTGAGCTTGCGTTGGTTTTCCTCGAAGAGGAGAGGGTGATGCAGCAAAGTGTAGCGTAAGTATTTCCCTCAGTTTTGAGAACCAAGGTATCAATCCAGTAGGAGGCTCCGCAAGGTGCAAATTTAAAGAGCAATCATCAAGATCATGGAAACCTAGAATATCACATAAAGTTTTCGGAATCGTGAAAACACTAGCACCCAAATCACACAAAGCAAAACACTCAAAATCTTTAATTCTAATCTTTATAGTAGGTTCCCACTCATCATTAAGTTTTCTAGGTATAGAAATTTCCAAATTAAGTTTTTCATCATAAGATTGCATCAAGGCATCAACAATATGTTTGGTAAAAGCTTTGTTTTGACCATAAGCATGAGGAGAATTAACAACAGATTGCAACAAGGAAATACAACCTTTTAAAGAGCAATTATCATAATCAAATTCCTTGAAATCCGAGATAGTAAGTTCAACATTATTAGAAGTAGAGGATTCTCCAATCTCGCTTTTACCAAATTTAACATCAAGATCTAAAGACTCCGAATTTTTTGGACGCCTTTTAGGCAAAGTTGATTCATCATCACTCCCATAATCATCAAAATTCATATTGCAAAACATAGATCTAATCGGAGACGCATCAATAACTTTAATATCCTCATCATTATTTTCATGGAAACTAGAAGAACACGCTTTTATAAAGCTTTCTTTTTTAGCACGCAATCTAGCGGTTCTTTCCTTGCACTCATCGATGGAAATTCTCACTACTTTGAGAGACTCATTGATATCATGCTTAGGAGAAGAAGATCCGAGTTTAATAGAATTAACATCAAGCGAAAGTCTATCAACGTTCCTAGCCAAATCATCAACTTTTAGCAATTTTTCTTCAAGCAAGGCATTAAAATTCTTTTGAGAAATCATAAATTCTTTCACACTATTCTCAAAATCAGAGGGCATCTTATTAAAATTACCATAAGAATTATTGTAGGAATTTCCATAATTACTAGAGGGATTACTAGGGAACGGTCTAGCATTAAAATTTCCTCTATAAGCATTGTTTCCAAAACTATTCCCACCAAAAAAATTCACATCCATAGATTCATTATTATTCTCAATCAAGGAAGACGAAGGCATATCATTGGGATCAAGAGGAGTATTTTTAGTAGCAAACATCTTCATAAGTTCATCCATCTTTCCACTCAAAACATTGATTTCTTCTATAGCATGCACTTTTTTACTAGAAGATCTTTCGGTGTGCCATTGAGAATAATTAGCCATAATATTATCAAGCAATTTTGTAGCATCTCCTAACGTAATTTCCATAAACGTGCCTCCCGTGGCCGAATCTAAGAGATTTCTAGAAGCAAAGTTCAAACCGGCATAAAAATTTTGTATGATCATCCATAAATTCAAACCATGAGTAGGGCAATTGTGAAGCATCAATTTCATTCTTTCCCTAGATTGGGCAACCTGCTCATGATCAAGTTGTTTAAAATTCATAATTTCGTTCCTAAGAGTGATGATCTTAGCGGGAGGGAAATACTTAGAGATAAAAGCATCTTTGCACTTGTTCCAAGAATCAATACTATTTTTAGGCAAAGACGGAAACCAAACTTTAGCACGATCTCTAAGTGAAAACGGAAATAACTTCAATTTGACAATATCATTATCCGTATCTTTCTTCTTTTGCATATCACACAAATCAACAGAATTGTTTAGATGAGTAGCGACATCTTCACTAGGAAGGCCGGCAAATTGATCTTTCATAACAAGATTCAGCAAAGCGGTATTGATTTCACAAGACTCAACATCATTAAGAGGAGCAATCGGAGTACTAAGGAAATCATTATTATTGGTATTCGAGAAGTCACACAAATTGGTATTATCTTGTGCCATGGCGACAAGTAATCCAACACACAGGCAAACAGAAAAATGGAAAGCAAAGAGAGGGGAGGAGATTGGGAAAGAGAGGGAGAATAAAACGGAAAGGGTGAAGTGGGGGAGAGGAAAACGAGAGGCAAATGGCAAATAATGTAAATGCGAAGGAGATGGGTTTATTATGGGTACTTGGTATGTCTTGACTTGAGCGAAGACCTCCCCGGCAACGGCGCCAGAAATCCTTCTTGCTACGTCTTGAGCTTGCGTTGGTTTTCCTCGAAGAGGAGAGGCTGATGCAGCAAAGTGTAGCGTAAGTATTTCCTTAGTTTTGAGAACCAAGGTATCAATCCAGTAGGAGGCTCCTCAAAAGTCTCACGACCTACACAAACAAACCGAGAACTCAGAATCAACGCAATAAAGGGGTTGTCAACCCTTCACGGCCACTTCATGTAAAGTGGGATCTAATAAAGATAGTATGATAAGATAAATATATTTTGGTATTTTTGGTATAGATGCAAAAAGTAAAGATGCAAATAAAAGTAGATGGAAAGCAAATATGATAAGAGATAGACCCGGGGGCCATAGGTTTCACTAGAGGCTTCTCTCGAGATATCATAAGTATTACGGTGGGTGAACAAATTATCGTCGAGCAATTGATAGAAAAGCGCATAGTTATGAGATTATCTAGGCATGATCATGTATATAGGCATCACGTCCATAACAAGTAGACCGACTCACCCTCGCATCTACTACTATTACTCCACACATCGACCGCTATCCAAAGATGCATCTAGAGTATTAAGTTCATAAGAACAGAGCAACGCATTAAGCAAGATGACATGATGTAGAGGGATAAACACATGCAATATGATATAAACCCCATCTTGTTATCCTCGATGGCAACAATACAATACGTGTCTTGCAACCTTTTCTGTCACTAGGTAAGAACATCGCAAGATTGAACCCAAAGCTAAGCACTTCTCCCATGGCAAAAAAGATCAATCTAGTAGGCCAAACCAAACTGATAATTCGAAGAGACTTGCAAAGATAACTCAATCATACATAAAATAATTCAGAGAAGATTCAAATATATTCCATAGATAAACTTGATCATAAACCCACAATTCATCGGATCTCGACAAACACACCGCAAAAAGTGATTACATCGAATAGTTCTCCACAAGAGAGGGGGAGAACATTGTATTGAGATCCAAAAAGAGAGAAGAAGCCATCTAACTAATAACTATGGACCTGTAGGTCTGTGGTAAACAACTCACAACTCATCGGAGGGGCAAGGATGTTGATGTAGAGGCCCTCCGTGGTTGCTTCCCCCTCCGGCAGAGTGCCGGCAAGGGCTCCAAGATGGGATCTCACGGATACAGAAGGTTACAGCGGTGGAAATTGTGTTTCGTGGTGCTCCTGGATGTTTTCGGGGTAAGTAGGTATATATAGGAGGAAGAAGTACGTCGGTGGACGCCCGAGGGGCCCACGAGATGGGGGCGCTTCTGTGGGGGAGCCTCCTATCTCGTGGGGCCCTTGGAGCTTTCTTGACTTGCACTCCAGGCTCTCCGGATCAGATTTGTTCCAAAAATAACGCTCCCGAAGGTTTCATTTCGTTTGGACTCCGTTTGATATTCCTTTTCTTTGAAATACTGAAATAGGCAAAAGAAACAACAATATGGGATGGGCCTCAGGTTAGTAGGTTAGTCCCAAAAATGATATAATTGTGTAAAATAAAGCCCATAAACATCCAAAAGGGGTAATATAATAGCATGGAACAATAAAAAATTATAGATACGTTGGAGACGTATCAATCTCCTGCAATTGCAGCTAGACAGCCGCATCCATCCCGTCTTCCACGTCTCGCAGCTCAAGCCGTTCGTCCCCGACTACTCTCCGGTCTTCGCTGAGCTGCCAAAGATACCTGACCTCACGGCTGCGGACCGCGTTTCGATCGCCATTCTGGATCGCCGCATGATGAAGTAGGGCGATGCCCCGGTGATCCAAGTTCAGGTTCAGTGGAGCGCCACGCCGCCGTCCGCAGCAACCTGGGAAGACTACCATGTGCTACGGCAGCGCTACCCGGACGCGCCCATTTGGACAGAGGAAGATCAGCCTGCTCGAGGGGGGGAATGTCACACCTGCAGATCAGCCTGCAGCGGACTGATCCAGTGCAAGTGCACTTGCAATGACCAAGTTAGCGTTCCAGCTGGAGGGCCAAGTGTGGCATGCGTGTGAAGCCAAGTGTGGTGTGTGTCTGTTGCCAACTGTGGCCTACTTGTACTCGAACAATTGGGTGGAGAGGCATGAAGAAAAGTATTGAGCTACTTTCCCCTCTCCCCTTGCTCCTCTCACTCTCACCTAACCTGCCTCGCTCTTCCTCCTCCCGTTCCCCTCCTCTCATCCCAATCTCACCGATCAGGGTGTGATAGAAAGAGATACATAAGCTGCATGCCAAACTAGAACGACTACGTGCTCTCCTTGGTCGCATTAGACCTTCGGCTGAGGAGATTGGAATTGTTGTCAAACTGACTGAGTGGTACCGCAGGGAGGAGATTATGCAAAATCAAAGATCAAGGGTACATTGTCCTTCAGTAGGTGCTCTGAGTGGAGTGGGTGCAAGCAGACGAGACCATTGGCCCATCGATGTTGCCTTGGAGAGCATAAGATGTGGTGAGGAAGAGACCGGAGCCAATTTATTCGACGCGCCCCCGCTCTCATTGCTCTAGCACCATGGGATGAAAACCTAGGCCTACCTAATTGAGTTGTGTTCGTGTGATTAACATGTTGTTGTCATGTTTGTCACGCAGTCGTCGAGAGTGGTTGTGGCCATGCTGTGTCAGGTTTTGAGTGGGCTTGGCTGTACAACGAGAGTAAGTGTGGCCCTTTTTTCGATAAAGGGCGATTTATTATCTCAAAATGTAGCATCAAGCGGATACAAGACATTATGAGTAACATCCGGCCTCTGCATAATTAGGATGCACACGGCCCAATAGGAAGGTCTGACAAAAATTGATGAAAAACAAACCAACAAATCAACAACAGTAGAGCCCTATAGACCGACACTATATGCCTATATCGATGGAGGTGGTGGATCGATCCGAAGGTTATGTTGCCACCCATGTTGCAAAAAAACCTTCATAGCCACTTGCTCCAATCGCATACACATCGCCTTGAACAGCGGTTGGTCCTCCGTTCGTTGTAACATAGACCACATACGTAGCAATTGCGTACAGCGGAAAATAACCTGTAGAGGAGAAGTATTTTTTTCGTTAAAAACCAAATAATTTCTACATAGCCAAAGCGACAAAATTAAGGCATACGCTCCCACCCTTATTAGCGTTTTGAACCTATTTGAAATACCGCCCAATCAATGACCAAAAATATTGGCAACATTTGTGGACGGATACAAATTTGACGCTATTTGGATGACTGACCATGTAGAACGTGAAAACTTGCATTGGAAAAGGAGGTGTTTGATTGTCTCGTCATGAGTACGAAAACAACACTTCTTACTCCCTTTCCGGTTGCATCGTGCGAGGTTGTCTTTGGTTAACACAACTCCCATACGAAGATACCACATGAAAATTTTCACTTTTAGTGGAATCTTGGACTTCCAAATTTTCTTGTTATTACTCACTGGTACATCAGAATGCATGAGCACACAATACATAGAGTCTACAATGAAAGACCATGATGTAGTAAGGTTCCAGCGAAACACATCCCGACCTTGTGTCAGGTTAATCGAATCCAGTCGAGATAAAAGATTATGCCATGACACAAGTTCGGGGCCAACCAAATCCCACCTGAACGAAATATTCAGCGGGGATGAACTGAGCACTTGCACAATAGTATTATTCTTATCGCGAACAATGCTGTATAAGCCAGGATATTGTTCTCGGAGACTGGCATTGCCTAGCCAGATGTCTTCCCAAAAACGAATCTCCGACCCATCCTTTATCGCGAAAGACCCAAAGTGAAAGAGATGTTTCTTTGCCGCCATTAGGCCAGCCCAAAAGTGTGAATCGTCAGGTTTCCAAAATGCCTGGGACACCACCTTTTGACCTAGGTACTCGTTGCGCAACATGATTTGCCAAACACCATCTCGGTAAGAAGTTTGAACAACCATTTACTGGGTAAGGCCTCATTTTTGACCTGCAAGTCATGAATTCCTAGCCCTCCTTGGTCTTTCGGCCTACAAACCACGCTCCATTTGGTCAGCCTGTATTTTTTCTTTTCACCTTCTCCTTGCCAAAAGAATCTGGATCTAAAATAATCCAGTCTTTGTAGGACCCCTTTTGGGAGTTGGAAGAAGGAAAGCATATAGAGAACCATATTCATGAGGACAGAGTTAATCGAAACCAATCGTCCTCCATCTGAGAGTAGTTTGCCTTTCCAACTACTCAACCATTTCTCTAGACACTCCTCTACATGCTTCCACTCCGCAATGGTGAGGCGTCAATAATGAATCTGTATTCCCAGATATTTAATCAGGAATTGGCCATGTGCACAACCAAATAGGCCAGCATAATCGGCCGCCGCCTCAATGACTTCTCCAAAGCAGAACAATTCGCTTTTATGAAAGTTTATTTTGAGACCCGACATTTGCTCAAACGCTGAAAGCAAGAGTTTTAGATTTCGAGCCTTGTCCAGATCATGTTCCATGAAAAGAATTATGACGTATTGTAAAACAGAGAGGCCACCATCCACAAGGTGTGGCACTACTCCTGCAATCTGCCCGTCCTGCTTGGCGCGCTCAATAAGAATCGCCAACATGTCAGCGACAATGTTAAATAACATTGGGGACATGGAGTCACCCTGCCATAGTCCTTTTTTTGTCCAAAAGTAATGGCCTACATCATCATTGACTTTGATGGCCACACTAGCTCCAGTTACAAAATTGTGGACCCACTGATGCCATTTACCGGAGAAACCTTTCGTCCCTAGGGCCTGTTGAAGGAAAGACCACTTGACCTTGTCATATGCCTTTTCAAAGTCAATTTTCAATATCACTCCACTCATGTTTTTTCGGTGCATCTCGTGGACGGTCTCATGCAGGATTACTACACCATCTAGTATATTTTGTCCTTTGCATAAAGGTCGTTTGAGATGGACGGACAACACGGTCAGCTATCAAGTTTAACCTATTCGTAGCCACTTTGATGAAAATCTTGAGGCTGACATTAAGGAGACATATGGGTCTGAACTGCTGAATTTGTTCAGCCTCCTTAATCTTCGGCAACAAAACAATCTCGCCAATATTTATCCTGAACAGGTCAAGTCGATCGGCATGAAGACAATTGAACAACTCCAAAAGGGCAGCCTTGATGATATCCCAGAAATTCTGATAGAATTCTGCGGGGAAACCATCAGGGCCTGGAGCTTTGTTGTGTTCTATTTGGAACACCGCTGCTCTCACCTCCTCTTCTGAGAAAGGTGTCGTGAGGATATCGTTCTGTTCTGTCGTGACTTGTGGAATATCATCTGTTCGGGTCTCGTCAAGGGTGACATCCCCTTCATCCGACGCTCCAAACAGAGATTTGTAGTAGCCGGTGATATAGTTTTGAGCTCCCTCTGACCTTCGATCCGCCCCTCATCCTGTTGGACACTATGAATATATTTCTTCCTATGTCGAGCGTTGGCGAGCAATTGGAAGTATCTCGTATTACTATCTCCCATTAGAATGAAGTCAGCTTTGGAACTCTAGTAGTATTTGATCTCCTCTTCTCGCAAAAGACGGGAAACCTTCTCATTAGATTGATTTTTCAATTCAATCTCATATTGAGATAAGGTGCGGGTCTCGCAATTTTGTCGAGGTCATCAATGATGGTACAAAGGCGCTGCTTTTCTTTTTTATATAACCCGTTGATGTGTTTCGCCCATCCAAAGAGGTGTTGCCTCATGGCCCTTATTTTATAATTCCATTTCTGAATCGCTGTACGACCAATGGCTGGCCTCTCCCAAACTTTCTTGATTATTTCTACAAAACCTTCCCGGTGCAGCCATGCCAATTCAAATTTGAAAGGGTGGCGGGAGGAATGGCTCGTAGAATTAGAATCAAGAATGATTGGTGCATGATCCGATAATGCCTCGATTCTCTCTAGGGCTCGTACAGTTACCATAGGAAATTTTAGCTCCTATTCGGTATCCATGAGTACCCTATCGAGCTTCTCGTACATTCGGTTATTAGCCCAAGTGAACTGCCGCCCTAACATACAAGCCTCCCGAAGGTCCAAACTATCAATCACAACATTGAATAGGGAAGGCCAATGAATGTCGAAGCGGTCATTATTTTTTTTCTTCCTGGTACATAAGGATATTAAAATCCCCTCCAATAAGCATTGGGTACGGGTTATCCTTAGCTAAGTTCACCAATTCACGAAGGAAAGCGGATTTATGCTCATCTTGGGCAGCCCCATAGACTCCGACCAGGCTCCATGTAAAATTATCAGCCATGCTTCGTACGTGAAATTTGATATGAAATTCACCGGTTGAAAAGGCCAACAAGTCCATTGTCGTGGTCTGTATCTCAAGAAGGATTCCTCTAGACCTTCCACGAGCTGGTAGACTATGCAATGTGTAGTCGAAACCACCAGATAGGTGATCGTCGTTTGGTTGTTGTGTGTGGCCCTGTTGTATCAGTTGTTTGGTGCACGGTTTGAATTGATTTCGTTTGCTTTCCGTAATTAACTGGAGAACAATCTTCTTAAGTAGTGAAGCGGACAAAAAAATGCCTCACGTTTTGGGAAGATATTTTCTTTAAAGAGCCAAAACGGTGAGGTTACCTATACAGTCCAGGCAGCTACTACGTACGATACGATCGACTAGTTACTTGCAACCAGAGATGCTCCCCTACCATGAAGAAATGGCACTGTATTTTGAAGATAGACCAAGACAGTCTATGCACCTTCCCGAGAACGTGTGACTGAGCCAGACAGCCAGTTGAGAAATGATGGGACGAATAATCAAGACAGTTGAGCAAATCGAAGCTGCAACGCCGCGCGGGCCAGCTCACCTAAATACAGAAACTTGTAGCTACCGCCATGCGAAGCTCTTCCCTTTTTGAATTGAAAAAGCACGTACAAACATTCTCAATCTAGCCAACAACCAACCTAATCACGTTCGTGCTTTGAGCTCTATAAATTGCCAGGCATTGACCCATGTCCATACATCGCAGCAGACCAGAAGAAGCATCTTGCAATCACCTCCCACACACGAGAAAAAAATTCTCTGTAACATTCTAGTACGGTAGTACCTACCTAGCAGGTCCTAGCTAGCCCTAGCCATGGCTTCCAAGACGAGCATGTTGGCCATGATGATGGCGTGCGTGCCCACGGACACGGTCACCCTGATGCCACCCATGCTGTCGGTAACCCTACCCATCGTGCCGCAGGTGACCCTGCCGCCCATGCCGGCCATCGTCGTGCCCAAGGCGGTGCTGCCGCCGATGCCCAAGGTCACCCTCCCCACAGTGACGATGGCACCGATGCCCGCGATTGTCGTGCCCAAGGTGACGCTGCCGCCGTTGCCCTTCGGGGCCAATAGCTCATGTGCGACGTTTTTTAGGTGAATTGGCAAGAGTGTGATGTTGTTCGGCTGTGGTGCGACACATTTGAGTGTATAAATAGCCCAAGGCCACATGGGGTGTTAAATGTGGTTAAATTGGTCATCAACCAAGCCCGCCCGTTTATGTTAGGACATGTGGGTCCAACTTAATTGTTCCTCAAAACAGCTGACCGTGCCCTGCCGCCCGACCGTGGCGGGCCCGCCACTCTGCCCCCCTTCTTCTCCGGTGGCGGCGGATCTTGCGTTCTCGGTGGCGGCGGCGGAGCCCTCGTTCTCAACGGCAAAAAATGGTGAGTGAATTCAAACCCTAGTCGCCTCCTGCCTCTCTCGGGCCCAGATCTCAGCTCGCTTCTCTGCTTTTGCTTGGGAATCGATAGGTTGTGAGGGGAGCCCGTGGAGAGATGGAGCCGTCAGATTCAACTTCGAATAGGTAATGCGCCTCTCTCCGATCCAATTTCGCATGCAAATAGGGGGTGGCCTCATCTGCTCTTTCTCACGGGCTCACACTGTTCGCCACTGACAGAGGGGATGCTGCCGCTCGGACCTTCGAATTGATAGTCAATTTCTTTCCATCAAAGGCAAAATTAGTTGATGGTAGCATACAGAACATTGAGAGAGACACAATTGTTAAATGGGAGGTTGAGTTTACAGAGATTGATCCACAAGTTCTACATAACATGGGAGAGACGGCTCGAAAGCTTGAATAGGATCCACGGAGAAGAAACAACAATAAAGGATGATGAACTTGAAACTGTTGAGCATCTTCATGGAAAATCACGGATAAGAACATTGATCGAAAAGAATGAAGAGACTTCCCACAAATAAAAGGATACATGAATAAGAAATCTGAGATCTTGAAAAAAAAAGGGTGGGAGGTGGAAAAAAACAAAGACAACTTGGGATGAACAAAACAAACACCATTGAGAAAACTTAGAATTGATCTTGCGAATGGGAGAATGATGGGATCATCTCGAAGAAAGCGCAGTTGGAAAAGGATTAACATGACAACCTCAATGATCAAAAAGTTAGTATTCACATAGCAATATGAGAACACCGTTTAGGAAAGGTATGGATTCAACATTTGACTTGGCAACTCGAATACCACAAATAAAACAAAACAAAGGATTGGCTTGCAGAATAAGCGGAACAAATACATATGATAGAGATTTACCCAATCCCATATCATGCATTTGTCGGAAAGATATTCTAGAGCTACTTGAATTCCCACCTATAAAACTCCCGAAACTTTAGGTTATGCAATCTGGTGTTGGGGATACATGGGAAGCAATATATCTCACCCAAACTAACAATACCTACATCAGTCATATCCATCCAAACACATAACAAGAAACCTTGAAAATCGTCTACCTCAACCTTGAAAAGCATTTGTTATACGAGTCATGGCAATACTCGTACTCACCTCGATCTTGGGTTAAGCGGGGTTATCTCACCAACAACTGCATAAAGATTTTCGGTGTCGGCGTACTAAACTCAGGTATTCAGAACTGCAGCGATAAAATTATGGCGACAACACCTCAGAGCTCAACTCCCGGACACCTCCACTAAACCCCTGGCCGGAGGCACCAAGACAATGTTGTCATCATAAAACCATCGGAGCGATTCCAAGATACCAGTGATCCTAAAAAAAATTAGTGAAATTTGAGAAGAGAAGAGTCAAACTCTCGTCGGAGACCTCACAGGCGACAAAGGACTGAGGAGTAAAGAATTCCTAACTCTCAATATATATCCTAAATGACTCAAAACATTTTCTAGACACAACTCGGCTAAAGATCAAGCGGTGGGGCTCCTAAGGTGGGAAGGCTCGATTACCAACTTATAGCGCCCTCGATCGGCTATATCTCCCACGTGTCGAAGCACGACTTAGAGGCATAACGCATTGAAAGCAATGTCATAAGTGAGGTAATCTTCACACAACCCATGTAATACATAAGGAAAGAGATACATAGTTGGCTTACAATCGCCACTTCACACAATTACATGAATAAAGCATTACATCATCCAAATACAATCAAGGTCCGACTGGAACCAAAATAAAAGAAGAACCCCAAATCGACAAAGGTCCCCGATCGACCCAGGCTCCCTCTTGATCTACTAGAACGAAACAACACAAAGGCAAGATCTTCATCGAGCTCCTCCTTGAGCTTAGTTCGTCACTTTCGTAACATAGGCACACGCAAACTGGTTTGGAAGTATCACGAGCCACGAGGACTCAACAATCCCATTACCATGGGTATCAAGACTAGCAAAGCTTAATGGGTAAGGAAGGGTAAAGTGGTGAGGTTGCAGCGACTAAGCATGATATGGTGGCTAACCAAGCAAAATAAGAGCGAAGAAACAGCGGAGCGGTCGTGAAGCTAGCAATGATCAAGAGGTGATCACGAACACCTACTTACGTCAATCATAACGAAACCGTGTTCACTTCCGGACTCCGCCGAAGAGACCATCACGGCTACACACTTGATTGATCGTTTTAATTCGGATCTGGTGTCAAGTTATCTACAACCGGACATTAACAAATTCCCATCGCCACATAACCGCAGACACGACTCTCGAAGTTTATACCTGCATGGGTGTCCCAACAGCCCATGACAAGCTCTGATCATCGAAGAATAGACCTTCACCAGGAAGACCCGATCGGTCTGGAATCCGGCACATCAAGACATTTCGACAATGGTAAAACAAGACCAGCAAAGCCGCCGGCGTCCGACATCTGATAGTAGCCAGCGTATCTCGTCTCGAGCCACGACCGGACAAGAAGCGTCTGGTCCGGCAATAACAAGTTGCCAAGGATGGTCCCGCGGTGCTCTAGTTTGGACCAGCGCTTAGACAAGCAACGGCCGGGGGCTATAATAAAGATGACCCTTGGGTTAATTACTCCCAAGGAAAAGTAGGTGGTGGTGAGGCAAATGGTAAAAGTCAATGTTGGGCCTTCTTTGGACAAGTTTTATTCAAAGCAAGCTGGGGGGTCCCATAAATCACCCGACAGCGTAAGGAGCGCAAAATCCGGGAACATAACACGGTATGGCGGAAACTAGAGGCGGCAAGAGTGGAACAAAACACCGGGCATAAGGCAGAGCCTCCACCCTTTACCAAGTATATAGATGCATTAATAATATAAGAGATATTGATATCCCAACATAAACCCTGTCCACCAAGGAGCAATCTTCAACTTCACCGCAACTAGCAGCGCTATAAGAGGGCTGAGCAAAAGTAACATAGCCAAGCAATGGTTTGCTAGGAGAGGTGTCAAAGGTTAGAGGTTCAAGGCAATTTGGGATGGCTGGACAAACAGGTAATAGGTAAGCAGCATAGCGAAAAACGAGGCAACTAGCATAGCAATGATAGTAGTGAGATCAGGGTAGCGGTCATCTTGCACAAAATCCGCAAGGAAGAAGAACGAGTCCATGAAGAAGACGAGCGGATGAAGCGAACCAACCCATACGACAGAATCCTCACGATGCATAGCGAAACAGAAACTACCAAGAAGAAGCACACAACAAGGTAAACACACCACACATGAGCAAGGCATGATGCGCAACAAGCATGATGCATGTCCGGTTTAATGAGGCATGGCATGGCATGGCAAAGTGCAACAAACAACACTACAAATTAAGTGGAGCTCAATATGCAACGAGACACCACATTCAAGTATTTAGTTCGCTCTCGTTTAGGTACACAACAATGTTAAATGTTGTTAAACATGGCAAGGTGAGAATATAAACTAACTATTTAGGCAAATTTAATTGAGGCGGAACAACAAGCGATAATTAGGAAAATCCTCATATGCATAATATGAATTAGCTACTGTTCTGCCCTAAACATATTTTAGTGTTAAACAGGAAAATAAAGTGGACCATGTTAAACTAGGCATTTTCCACCCCAAATACATATAAAGAACATTTAAATCCGAACTCGGTTAATTAGTTATGAATTAAATCATTTAACATGGCATTTAAGCAAATTTAAACAAACAGCATTTTAAACATTTTAGACATGGATGAAAGTGGCATATTATTAAACTAGACAACATTCTAAGCATCTTACATATAAAGTTTGTTTTAATCCGATGCAGTTAATTAATTATTAAATGCATGAGGTCTAGGGGTTTCTATAAAACAGGTAATCCTCGGATAAATAGACAAATTCATGAGCGAAAAAAAAAACTACTGGGCGAATCTGGCTGGGCCAGTTGTGCCTGAGGAGGATCTGGAGGGCTGCTCACCTGGGCCTTGGGCAGTTTGGTGGAGGAGGCTGGCAGAGGCCTTGTGAGCTGGAGGGAGTTGGGCCGTGGCCACAGGGGCCCGAGTCAGCAGGCTGACTCCTGCTCTCGCTCTGAGCTAGGTCATGGCGGCGACAACGGTAGAAAGGCAGCAATGGCGAGCGATGGCGAGGCAATGAGGAGGTGAAACAGACGGATCGAGGCGTGTGTGCGGATCCGCCATGAAGGAGCTTGGAGGGCTCTGCACGGTGACTAATGTGGCGTGAGCTCCATGGAGGCCATGTGGCGCTTCTGTGAGAGGGAGAAGTCGGGGTCGAGGCTTTCGAGAAGCGTGAGGAGGAGAGGGGCGGGACCGCACGGGGGTCGCCAGTGAGGCAACCCGCACCACTCAGCGAGGCTGCAGTGGCGGGGAGACGGCGGGGCGTCTGGGAGGAGCTTGGAGCAGGCGCTCTGCGCTGGCAGTGGTCTTGGTGGGCCGACCAGGCCAGATTAGCTTGGCGGGCTGGGGCCGAACTGGGCAGGAGGGAAGAGGCAGGCGACAGGAGGCAGCGTGGAGGCCTCGATTGGCCGTGGCGGTGGAGGAGGCGATGTGGCGGCCGTTGGTTGGCAGGAAGTGGTGGTGGCGCGCCAAGTGGCGAAGGAGGCTGAGGCGCGGAAATGGAGGAAGGCGGCTGGGAGGTAGGAAGGCTAGGGATGCCCAAAATGGAAGGAGGTGGTATTTATAGAAAGAGGATTAGGGTTGGGGGTTTGCTCCGTTTGAACCGTTCGATCTCGATCGGACGGTCCGGCGAGAGGTTTAGATAGGTGGGCTAGGAGGGTTAGTGGGCTGTGAGAGAGGCTTGGGCTGATAGGAGAGAGAGAGAAATGCAGCGACCACGATTTTGGGAGACGAAAACGTCCAGCGATTAAACCGACTATATGCGGTTGTAGGTTTAACGGTTGGGCTATCAAATGGACTCGAATGCGATCAAACTTGGCAGGCGGTCTGTCTACCCTATAATAAGACCGCACAACAAGTTGCAACCCATTCGAGAACATTTTATGCCACTTATAAAATAATATTTCGGAGGTGCAGCGAGGCGCGTGCAGTGTGGTCTGACACGAAGCAGACAACGGAGAGAACGGCGGAACGAGCGGATGCAAGTTTTGAAAACATGCGGATGAAATGCAGATGATGACATGGCAAAATGCAACACGCAAGCATGACATGGCAACGACGGCGAATCACTTACGGACACTGGCGCATCGGATCCGAGGCGTTACAACCTCCACCACTACGAGAGGATCTCGTCCGAGATCTAGGATGGCACGGAGGAAAAGGAAGAGGAAGAGAGAGGTAAAACTAAGTTGCTTATTTGACCAATGAGTGAAACCAAAGAACCTTGAGAGGTTGAACAAATTGAAAGAAACAAAACAACGGAGATGGCCAAGATTGCAACCAATTAGTTGGACAAGAGGAACAAGGAATATGATGAGAACCAAGAGGTTAAGTGATAAAATAGATATTGAAACCACTCGGTTAAAACTAGATAGAAAGGATAAGATTGATATAATTTGGGCAGCACTTGGTTGAAAGAGATGCAAGACTTCCTAAGATGAAAAGAACTTGAAAGAGGACCGACACTCGGTTAAATGGATAAGCATGAAAAGAACACGATCCTAACAAAGCGAGGTGATGGGTGAAGAGCACAACATCACAATGCCTCCGTAATGAAAGAATAGAAGATAGATCATTGGGATAAAGGGCGGAGAAGAAAATGACAACTTTTACCAGTGAACTTGGAAAGCATCCTTGCAAGAAGGTTAGAAGCAGGTTGTTAGAAAACCAACAATGAAAAGAACAAGCTTGTAGTGGGCTTATGGAAACATCTCAACACTTGAGGTGAAATTCTGCCACTAACGAAAAACAATTGCTTTTTAAGATCAACGAAGAGATGAAAACTTCTTCCACCAAGAGGATAAGGAAAGCTTGGGTCATGCATAATCACCACAAATAGCACCCCTTAAGGAAAGGCTTTAGGTGAAAAGCGACACAAGATAACTCCAACGAAGAGGTTGATGGTTGAAAAGATCTCTTGAACAAAGAGAAAGAGATGGATTTAGAATACCTCATTCTTGACAACATATGAATCATGAAACATGAATGGAAATTGTCAAGAGTGACATAACACCACCTCAAAAGATAAGGTAGAAAGAATTGCACTTTGGAATGCAAGATGAAGAATACTTGAGCTCCTCAAAACAAAACATATGTTGAGCACCATGTTTATTTTAGAGTATAAGGCTATTCTTAGCTAAGAGAGAAATCTTGAAGAACAATTGAAGAATGAAAAGAATCATTGACGAACCGTCATGTAGAGCCTCCATGAAAAACTCCGGTAATAAAAGGATGCGAAAAAGAAGAAGTTGAAAACACAAGGTGAAGCCTTGCAATGATTTAGATGGAGCTTAGCGGCGAGATAATCTGATAAACTTGGAACTCCGGAAAGAAAAGAGAGACATCTCGAACGAGAAATGTGACATGATGAACCACGATGGAAAGCGAAAACTAGATCACTTGGATGAAACAATAATAAAATTACTTTATGCAAATCCTTCACCAATTTAAATTGATGACAAGCAACGGTTTGGCATACTACTTATTCTCGTAGAAAGGATTAAAGAGATAAATAAAAACTTGAGAAGGTCTTCAGAACCACCGCTAGGATTTAGAAACAACGAATGAATTAATATGATAACGAAGGAAAGAAATCTTGAGCGAACCACCGTAAGAATTGAAAATGAAAGTAGGGCACAATTCACGGGAAGAATTGCAAAATGAATGAAGATACTTGAGGGTATTTAGATCCAAGTGAAGCAGAGATCATGAGATGATTAGAGGATATTTGAGCGATGCA
Source organism: Aegilops speltoides (assembly GCA_021437245.1). Classification (NCBI taxonomy): domain Eukaryota; kingdom Viridiplantae; phylum Streptophyta; class Magnoliopsida; order Poales; family Poaceae; genus Aegilops; species Aegilops speltoides. The sequence goes on along the minus strand of CM038145.1, from coordinate 454,897,269 downwards.
CCGGTAAGATTTGGAGAAGCGAGGCTGAGCGCTGAGAATTAATAATTCTGAGATGATTGGCTCGGAGAATGAAACTGAAAAGACTCTGAATTACTCCGGATGGTGAAATGAATTATCACAATCGAAAACAATTATGAGAGGATGGCATCAATCTAGAACCATGATTCTTGAAGAGAATGGAGCAAGATTTAAGAGAAATCCTTCTTGGTCTTCAAATGATGAGAATGACGAGAAACACCACCAAGAATTATTGAGGCACGGAAGAATCAAAAGCGAAGAGTTGAGCCAACTATGAAAAGAATTTGAAAGATCTTGGAGAAAAGCATTTGGTGATGATAACTCATTCTTACGTCAAACTTGGAGAAGAATTTAGGATAGCTGGGAAAATAGAAGAGTCGGTAAGATCTGGGAAAAGACCTGGGTTAGGGCCCTCAAAAGAACACCATTGAAAAGATTTAAAAGAGATGTTGCACGGTTGAATTAAATGGCTTGAATGAGAAAACAACCTCGAAATATCTTGAAGGGATTGAGAATGGAAGCATAAGTCTTGTGAGATATCTTCAGCACTCGAGAACAAATGAATAGAAAGAAGTGAATGATTAAGAGGTGCATCGGTATGAGAAAGCATTAGAAGCGAGGAAAGGAATATGGTGAATATCGAAAGCTTGAATAGGATCCACGGAGAAGAAACAACAATAAAGGATGATGAACTTGAAACTGTTGAGCATCTTCATGGAAAATCACCGGATAAGAACATTGATCGAAAAGAATGAAGACTTCCCACAAATAAAAGGATACATGAATAAGAAATCTGAGATCTTGAAGAAAAAAAGGGTGGGAGGGTGGAAAAAAAACAAAGACAACTTGGGATGAACAGAAACAACACCATTGAGAAAACTTAGAATTGATCTTGCGGATGGGGAGAATGATGGGATCATCTCGAAGAGAAGCGCACAGTTGGAAAAGGATTAACATGACAACCTCAATGATCAAAAAGGATTAGTATTCACATAGCAATATGAGAACACCGTTTAGGAAAGGTATGGATTCAACATTTGACTTGAAACAACTCGAATACCACAAATAAAACAAAACAAAGGATTGGCTTGCAGAATAAGGAACAAATACATATGATAGATTTACCCAATCCCATATCATGCATTTGTCGGAAAGATATTCTAGGAGCTACTTGAATTCCCACCTATAAAACTCCGAAACTTTACGGTTATGCAATCTGGTGTTGGGGATACAGGGAAGCAATATATCTCACCCAAACTAACAATACCTACACCCAAGCTGTATCCATCCGTCAACACATAACCAAGAAACCTTGAAATCGTCTACCTCAACCTTGAAAAGCATCTGTTATCTGAGTCATGGCAATACTCCGTACTCACCTCAATCTTGGGTTAGCGGGTTATCTCACCAACAACTGCATAAAAGAGATTTTCGATGTCACTAAACTCGGTATTCGAACTGCGATAAAATTATGCGACAACACCTCGAGCTCAACTCCCGGGACACCTCCACTAAACCCTGGCGACGGGAGGCACCAAGACAATGTTGTCATCATAAAACCATGCGAACGATTCCAAGATACCAGCGTGATCCTAAAAAAAATTAGTGAAATTTGAGAAGAAGAGTCAAAACTCGTCGTCGGAGACCTCACCAGGAAGCGACAAAGGTGACCGAGGTAAAAAAATTCCTAACTCTCCGATATATATATCCTAAATGACTCAAAACATTTTCTAGACACAACTCGGCCGCTAAAAGCGATCAAGCGGTGGGGCTCCTAAGGTTCGGGAAGTCTCGATTACCAACTTATGCGCCCTCGATGCGGCTATATCTCCCACGATGTCGAACACGACTTAGAGGCATAACCGCATTGAAAGCAATATGCATAAGTGAGGTAATCTTCCACAACCCATGTAATACATAAGGAAAGAGATACATAGTTGGCTTACAATCGCCACTTCACACAATTACATGAATAAAGCATTACATCATCGAGATACAATCAAGGTCCGACTACGGAACCAAAATAAAAGAAAGAACCCCAAATGCGACAAAGGTCCCGATCGACCTAAGCTGGGCTCCACTCTTGATCTACTAGAGAGGAAACAACACAAAGGGCAAGATCTTCATCGAGCTCCTCCTTGAGCTTGGATTCGTCACCTGCTCAGTAACATACACACTGCAAACTGGTTTTGGAAGTATCCGGTGAGCACGAGGACTCAGCAATCCCATTACCATGGGTATCAAGACTAGCAAAGCAATGGGTAAGGAAGGGGTAAAGTGGTGAGGTTGACTTGACGACTAAGCATGATATGGTGGCTAACCAAGCATAAATAAGAGCAAGAAGAGAACAAGCGGAGCGGTCGTGAAGCTAGCAATGATCAAGAGGTGATCTGAACACCTACTACGTCAATCATAACACGAAACCGTGTTCACTTCCGGACTCCGAGAAGAGACCATCAGCGGCTACACGCGGTTGATGCGTTTTAATTCGGATCACGGTGTCAAGTTATCTACAACGGACATTAACAAATTCCCATCGCCCACATACCGCGAACACGGCTCTCAAAGTTTATACCTGCGGGGGTGTCCCAACAAGCCATGACAAGCTCTCCGATCATCGAAGGAATAGACCTTCCAGGAAGACCCGATCGGTCTGGAATCCGGTACATCAAGAACATTTCGACAATGGTAAAACAAGACCAGCAAAGCCGCCCGGCGTTACCCGACATCCGATAATGTAGCAGCATATCTCGTCTCGACAGCCACCGGATAAGCGAAGCGTCTGGTTACCGACGTAACCCAAGTTGCCAAGGATGGTCCCAGGATGCTCTAGTTTGGACCAGCAGCTTAGACAAGCAGGCCGGGGTGCTATAATAAAGATGACCCTTGGGTTAATTACTCCCAAAGGGAAAAGTAGGTGGTGGTGAGGCAAATGGTAAAAGTCAATGTTGGGCCTTGCTGGACAAGTTTTATTCAAAGCGAACTATCGGAGGGGTCCCATAAATCACCCGACAGCGTAAGGAGCATAAAATCCGGGAACATTAACACCGGTATGGCGGAAACTAGAGGCGGCAAAGTGGAACAAAACACCGGGCATAAGGCGAGCCTTCCACCCTTTACCAAGTATATAGATGCATTAATAATATAAGAGATATTGTGATATCCCAACATAAACCACATCCACCAAGGAGAAATCTTCAACTTCACACGCAACTAGCGCTATAAGAGGGGCTGAGCAAAGCGGTAACATAGCCAAGCAATGGTTTGCTAGGAGAGGTGTCAAAAGGTTAGAGGTTCAAGGCAATTTGGGATGGCTGGACAAGCAGTAATAGGTAGCAGCACATAGCGAAAAACGAGGCAACTAGCATAGCAATGATAGTAGTGAGATCGAGAGTAGCGGTCATCTTGCTGAAATCCATAAGGAAGAAGAACGAGTCCATGAAGAAGACGACGGATGAAGCGAACAAACCGTACGACGAATCCTCACGATCATAGCAAGCGAAACTACCAAGAAGAAGCACACAACAAGGTAAACACACCACACATGAGCAAGGCATGATGCATGACAAGCATGATGCATGTCGGTTTAATGAGGCATGGCATGGCATGGCAAAGTGCAACAAACAACACTACAAATTAAGTGGAGCTCAATATGCAACGAGACACCACATTCAAGTATTTAGTTCGCTCTCGTTTAGGTACACAACAATGTTAAATGTTGTTAAACATGGCAAGGGTGAGGCATAAGTAAACTAACTATTTAGGCAAATTTAATTGAGGCCGGAACAACAAACGATAATTCGGAAAATCCTCATATGCATAATATGAATTAGCTACTGTTCTGCCCTAAACATATTTTATTATTGTTAAACAGGAAAATAAAGTGGACCATGTTAAACTAGGCATTTTTCCACCCCAAATACATATAAAGAACATTTAAATCCGAGCTACGGTTAATTAGTTATGAATTAAATCATTTAACATGGCATTTAAGCAAATTTAAACAAACAGCATTTTAAACATTTTAGACATGGATGAAAGTGGCATATTATTAAACTAGACAACATTCTAAGCATCTTACATATAAAGTTTGTTTTAATCCGATGCACGGTTAATTAATTATTAAATGCATGAGGTCTAGGGTTTTCTATAAGCAGGTAATCCTCGGATAAATAGACAAATTATGACGGAAAAAAAACTACTCTGGGCGAATCTGGCTGGGCAGTTGTGCCTGGAGGGATCTGGAGGGCTGCTCACCTGGGCCTTGGGCGGTTTGGTGGAGGATGGCAGACAGGCTGGAGGTGAGCCGTGCAGCCAGAGTCAGTATGAGGCCAGCCAGCTCTCTGCTCGCTCTGAGCTAGGTCATGGCAGCGACTGCTGATGAGAAGGCAATGGCCAGCCAGCGATGGCGAGGCAGAAAAGCGTGAGGAGGCTGAGAGCAGACGGATCAGGCGGCGGTGCAGATCCGGCCTTGAAAAACTTGGAGGGCTCTGGCACGGTGACTTCATGTGTGAGCTCCATGGAATATGTGGCCTGCTGTGGAAGGGAGAGGAGAATCGAGGTCGAGGCGCTCGGGAAAACGTGAGGAGGAGAGGGAGGCGGGACCGGCACAGTCGCCCGTGGGCGGCCGCCCACTCCAGCGGAGGCTGCCGTGATGGGAGCCAGCGGGAGGCGTCTGGGAGGAGCTTAGGCCAGGCGCTCCTGCGCTGCAGGCGGCGGTCTTGAGGTGAGCCGACCCGGCCAGATGGGCTTAGCGGGCTGGGGCAGAACTGGCTGAGGCCAAGGGAAGAAGAGCCAGGCGACACAGGGAGGCAGCGTGGAGCCTCTGATTAGCGTGGCGGTGGAGGAAGCGATGTGGCGGCCGTTGGTTGGCTGGGAAGTGGTGGCGGCGGCGCCAAGTGGCGGAAGGAGAGGAGAAGCGCGGAAATGGAGGAGGAAGGCGGCTGGGAGGTAGGGAAGGCTAGGGATGCCCAAAATGGAAGGAGGTGGTATTTATAGAAAGAGGATTAGGGTTGGGGTTTTGCTCCGTTTGAACCGTTCGATCTCGATCAGACGGTCCAAGACGAGAGGTTTAGATAGGTGGGCTAGGAGGGTTAGTGGGCTGTGTGAGAGAGAGCTTGGGCTGATAGGAGAGAGGAGAAATGCAGCCCGACACGATTTTCGGAGACCGGCGTCCGACGATTAAACCGACTATATTGCGGTTGTAGGTTTCGGTTGGGCTATCAAATGGACTCGAATGCGATCAAACTTGGCGGTTCATCTACCTATAATAAGACCGCACGACAAGTTGCAACCCATTCGAGAACATTTTATGCCACTTATAAAATAATATTTGGAGGTGCTGCAGCAGTAGCGTCGAGTGTGGTCTGGACACGAGCAGACAGGAGAGAACCGTGGAACACGAGCGGATGCAAGTTTTGAAAAACATGCGGATGAAATGCGAGATGATGACATGGCAAAGCAACACACAACACATATGACATGGACGGCGAATCACAGCGGACACTGGCGCGCCGGATCCGGGCGTTACAACACTCCACCACTCTGAGGATCTCGTCGAGATCTAGGATGGCACCGGAGGGAAAAGGAAGAGGAAGGGAGAGGTAAAACTAAGTTGCTTATTTGACCAATGAGTGAAACCAAAGAACCTTGAGAGGTTGAACAAATTGAAAGAAACAAAACAACGGAGATGGCCAAGATTGCAACCAATTAGTTGGACAAGAGAACAAGGAATATGATGAGAACCAAGAGGTTAAGTGATAAAATAGATATTGAAACCACTCTGGTTAAAACTAGATAGAGAAAGGATAAGATTGATATAATTTGGGCGCACTTGGTTGAAAAGAGATGCAAGACTTCCTAAGATGAAAAGAACTTGAAAGAGGACCGACACTCCGGTTAAATGGATAAGCATGAAAGAAGACACAGATCCTAACAAACGAGGTGATGGGTGAAGAGCACAACATCACAATGCCTCCGTAATGAAAGAATAGAAGATAGATCATTGGGATAAAGGGACGGAGAAGAAAATGACAACTTTTACCACAAGTGAACTTGGAAAGCATCCTTGCAAGAAGGTTAGAACGGAGTTGTTAGAAAACCAACAATGAAAAGAACAAGCTTGTAGTGGGCTTATGGAAACATCTCAACACTTGAGGTGAAATTCTGCCACTAACGAAAAAACAATTGCTTGTTTAAGATCAGAAGAGATGAAAACTTCTTCCACCAAGAGGATAAGGGCAAGCTTGGGTCATGCATAATCATCACAAATAGCAACACCCTAAGGAAAGGCTTTAGGTGAAAACTGACACAAGATAACTCCAACGAAGAGGTTGATGGTTGAAAGATCTCTTGAACAAAGAGAGAAAGATTTGAATACCTCATTCTTGACAACATATGAATCATGAAACATGAATGGAAATTGTCAAGAGTGACATAACACCACCTCAAAAGATAAGGTAGAAAAATTGCACTTTGGAATGCAAGATGAAGAATACTTGAGCTCCTCAAAACAAAACATATGTTGAGCACCATGTTTATTTTAGAGTATAGCTTGGCTATTCTTAGCTTCAAGAGAAATCTTGAAGAACAATTGAAGAATGAAAAGAATCATTGTGAACCGTCATGTAGAGCCTCCATGAAAAACTCCGGTAATAAAGGATAGCGAAAAGAAAGTTGAAAACACAAGGTGAAGCCTTGCAATGATTTAGATGGAGCTTGGCAGCGAGATATCTGATAAACTTGGAACTCCGGAAAAGAAAAGATGAGACATCTCGAACCGAGAAATGTGACATGATGAACCACGATGGAAAGCGAAACTAGATCACTTGGATGAAACAATAATAATTACTTTATGCAAATCCTTCACCAATTTAAATTGATGACAAGCATGGTTGGCATACTACTTATTCTCGTAGAAAGGATTAAAGAGATAAATAAAAACTTGAGAAGGTCTTCACGAACCGTGGGATTTAGAAACAACGAATGAATTAATATGATAACGAAGGAAAAGAAATCTTGAGCGAACCACCGTAAATTGAAAATAAAGTAGCAAAGGCACAATTCACGGGAAGAATTGCAAAATGAATGAAGATACTTGAGGGTATTTAAATCCAAGTGAACGAGAGATCATGAGCTGATTAGAGGATATTTGAGCGATGCGGTAAGATTTGGAAACGAGAGCTGAGCAGCTGAAATTAATAATTCGAGATGATTGGCTCCGAAATGAAACCGAAAAAGACTCTGAATTACTCGGATGGTGAAACAAATTATCTGTCGAAAACAATTATGAGAGGATGGCATCAATCTAGAACCATGATTCTTGAAGAGAATGGAGCAAGATTTAAGAGAAATCCTTCTTCGGTCTTCAAATGATGAGAATGACAACGAGAAACACCACCAAAATTATTGAGGCACACGGAAGAATCAAAAGCGAAGAGGTTGAGCCAACTATGAAAAGAATTTGAAAGATCTTGGAAAAAGCATTTGGTGATGATAACTCATTCTTCATCAAACTTGGAGAAGAATTTAGGATAGCTCGGGAGAAAATAGAAGAGTCGAGTAAATCACTGGAAAAAGACCTGGGTTAGGGCCCTCAAAAGAACACCATTGAAAAGATTTAAAAGAGATGTTGCACCGGTTGAATTAAATGGCGAATGAGAAAACAACCTCGAAATATCTTGAAGGATTGAGAATGGAAACATAAGTCTTGTGAGATATCTTGACACTCGGAACAAATGAATAGAAAGAAGTGAATGATTAAGAGGTGCATCGGTATGAAAGCATTAGAAGCGAGGAAAGGAATATGGTGAATATCGAAAGCTTGAATAGGATCCACGGAAGAAACAACAATAAAGGATGATGAACTTGAAAGCTGTTGAGCATCTTCATGGAAAATCACGGATAAGAACATTGATCGAAAAGAATGAAGAGACTTCCCACAAATAAAAGGATACATGAATAAGAAATCTGAGATCTTGAAGAAAAAAATTGGGAGGGTGGAAAAAAAACAAAGACAACTTGGGATGAAGCAAAAACAAACACCATTGAGAAAACTTAGAATTGATCTTGCGGATGGGAGAATGATGGGATCATCTGAAGCGCACGGTTGGAAAAGGATTAACATGAGCCTCAATGATCAAAAAGGATTAGTATTCACATAGCAATATAGAACACCGTTTAGGAAAAGTATGGATTCAACATTTGACTTGAAGCAACTCGAATACCACATAAAACAAAACAAAGTTGGCTTGCAAGATAAGCGGAACAAATACATATGATAAGATTACCCAATCCCATATCATGCATTTGTCGGAAAGATATTCTAAGCTCTTGAATTCCCACCTATAAAACTCAAAACTTTACGGTTATGCAATCTGGTGTTGGGGATCTGAGAAGCAATATATCTCACCAAACTAACAATACCTACATCAACTGTCCATCCGTCAACACATAACAAAAACCTTCGAAATCGTCTACCTCAACCTTGAAACATCTGTTATAAAAGTCATGCAATACCTCCGTACTCACCTCGATCTGAGGTAGAAAGAATTGCACTTTGGAATGCAAGATGAAGAATACTTGAGCTCCTAAAAACAAAACATATGTTGAGCACCATGTTTATTTTAGAGTATAGCTTGGCTATTCTTAGCTTCAAGAGAAATCGTGAAGAACAATTGAAGAATGAAAAGAATCATTGACGAACCGTCATGTAGAGCCTCCATGAAAAACTCCGGTAATAAAAGGATGACGAAAAGAAAGAGAAGTTGAAAACACAAGGTGAAGCCTTGCAATGATTTAGATGGAGCTTCGCGACGAGATAATGCGGTAAACTTGGAACTCCGGAAAAGAAAAGATGAGACATCTCGAACCGAGAAATGTGACATGATGAACCACGATGGAAAGCAGAAACTAGATCACTTGGATGAAACAATAATAAGAATTACTTTATGCAAATCCTTCACCAATTTAAATTGATGACAAGCAACGGATTTGGCATACTACTTATTCTCGTAGAAAGGATTAAAAGAGATAAATAAAAACTTGAGAAGGTCTTCAACGAACCACCGGTAGGATTTAGAAACAACGAATGAATTAATATGATAACGAAGGAAAAGAAATCTTGAACAAACCACCGTAAGAATTGAAAATGAAAGTAGCAAAGGCACAATTCACCGGGAAGAATTGCAAAATGAATGAAGATACTTGAGGGTATTTAGATCCAAGTGAACGCAGAGATCATGAGCTGATTAGAGGATATTTGAACGATGCATCGGTAAGATTTGGAGAACGAGAGCTGAACGCTGAGAATTAATAATTCTGAGATGATTGGCTCCGGAGAATGAAACTGAAAAGACTCCTGAATTACTCCGGATGGTGAAACGAATTCTCACAATCGAAAACAATTATGAGAGGATGGCATCAATCTAGAACCATGATTCTTGAAGAGAATGGAGCAAGATTTAAGAGAAATCCTTCTTCGGTCTTCAAATGATGAGAATGACAACGAGAAACACCACCAAGAATTATTGAGGCACACCGGAAGAATCAAAAGCGAAGAGGTTGAGCCCACTATGAAAAGAATTTGAAAGATCTTGGAGAAAAGCATTTGACTGATGATAACTCATTCTTATGTCAAACTTGGAGAAGAATTTAGGATAGCTCTGGGAAAATAGAAGAGTCAGGTAAGATCCTGGGAAAAGACCTGTGGGTTAGGGCCCACTCAAAAGAACACCATTGAAAAGATTTAAAAGAGATGTTGCACCGGTTGAATTAAATGGCTTGAATGAGAAAACAACCTCGAAATATCTTGAAGGGATTGAGAATGGAAACGCAAGTCTTGTGAGATATCTTCAGCACTCCAGAACAAATGAATAGAAAGATGTGAATGATTAAGAGGTGCATCGGTATGAGAAAGCATTAGAAACGAGGAAAGGAATATGGTGAATATCGAAAGCTTGAATAGGATCCACGGAGAAGAAACAACAATAAAGGATGATGAACTTGAAACTGTTGAGCATCTTCATGGAAAATCACCGGATAAGAACATTGATCGAAAAGAATGAAGAGACTTCCACAAATAAAAGGATACATGAATAAGAAATCTGAGATCTTGAAAAAAAAGGGTGGGAGGTGGAAAAAAACAAAGACAACTTGGGATGAACAAAACAAACACCATTGAGAAAACTTAGAATTGATCTTGCGAATGGGGAGAATGATGGGATCATCTCGAAGAGAAGCGCACCGGTTGGAAAAGGATTAACATGACAACCTCAATGATCAAAAAGGATTAGTATTCACATAGCAATATGAGAACACCGCTTAGGAAAGGTATGGATTCAACATTTGACTTCGAAGCAACTCGAATACCACAAATAAAACAAAACAAAGGATTGGCTTGCAGAATAAGCCGGAACAAATACATATGATAGAGATTTACCCAATCCCATATCATGCATTTGTCGGAAAGATATTCTAGGAGCTACTTGAATTCCCACCTATAAAACTCCCGAAACTTTCTGGTTATGCAATCTGGTGTTGGGGATACATGGGAAGCAATATATCTCACCCAAACTAACAATACCTACATCCAAGCTGTATCCATCCGTCAACACATAACCAAGAAACCTTCGGAAATCGTCTACCTCAACCTTCGAAAAGCATTTGTTATACGAGTCATGGCAATACTCCCGTACTCACCTCAATCTCAAGTTAGCGGGTTATCTCACCAACAACTGCATAAAAGAGATTTTCGGTGTCGGCAGACTAAACTCAGGTATTCCGAATCTGCAACGATAAAATTATGACGACAACACCTCGAGCTCAACTCCCGGGACACCTCCACTAAACCCCCGCCGACGGAGGCACCAAGACAATGTTGTCATCATAAAACCATCGAACGATTCCAAGATACCAGCGTGATCCTAAAAAAAATTAGTGAAATTTGAGAAGAGAAGAGTCAAAACTCTCGTCAGAGACCTCACCAGAGCGACAAAGGACCGAGGAGTAAAAAGAATTCCTAACTCTCCAATATATATAATCCTAAATGACTCAAAACATTTTTCTAGACACAACTCGGCCGCTAAAAACGATCAAGCAAGTGGGGCTCCTAAGGTCGGGAAGGCTCGATTACCAACTTATAACGCCTCGATGCGGCTATATCTCCCACGTGTCGAAGCACGACTTAGAGGCATAACCGCATTGAAAGCAATGTCGCAAGTGAGGTAATCTTCACACAACCCATGTAATACATAAGGAAAGAGATACATAGTTGGCTTACAATCGCCACTTCACACAATTACATGAATAAAGCATTACATCATCCAAATACAATCAAGGTCCGACTACGGAACCAAAATAAAAGAAGAACCCCAAATCGACAAAGGTCCCCGATCGACCCCAACCGGGCTCCACTCTTGATCTACTAGAACGAAACAACACAAAGGGCAAGATCTTCATCGAGCTCCTCCTTGAGCTTGGTTGCGCCACCGCTTTCGGTAACATAGGCACCGCAAACTGGTTTTGAAGTATCCGTGAGCCACGAGGACTCAGCAATCCCATTACCATGGGTATCAAGACTAGCAAAGCTTAATGGGTAAGGAAGGGGTAAAGTGGTGAGGTTGCAGCAGCGACTAAGCATGATATGGTGGCTAACCAACGCAAATAAGAGCGAGAAGAGAACAAGCGGAACGGTCGTGAAGCTAGCAATGATCAAGAGGTGATCCTGAACACCTACTTACGTCAATCATAACACAGAAACCGTGTTCACTTCCCGGACTCCGCCGAGAAGAGACCATCACGGCTACACACGCGGTTGATGCGTTTTAATTCGGATCTGGTGTCAAGTTATCTACAACCGGACATTAACAAATTCCCATCTGCCACATAACCGCGGGCACGACTCTCGAAAGTTTATACCCTGCAGGGGTGTCCCAACTTAGCCCATGACAAGCTCTCGCGATCATCGAAGGAATAGACCTTCACCCAGGAAGACCCGATCAGTCTCGGAATCCCGGCACATCAAGACATTTCGACAATGGTAAAACAAGACCAGCAAAGCCGCCCGGCGTGCCGACATCCTGATAGTAGCCGCGCGTATCTCGTCTCAGGCCACGACCGGACAAGCGAAGCGTACAGGTACCGACGTAACCCAAGTTGCCAAGGGATGGTCCCAACGGTGCTCTAGTTTGGACCAACGCTAGACAAGCAATCGCCCGGGGCTATAATAAAGATGACCCTTGGGTTAATTACTCCCAAGGGAAAAGTAGGTGGTGGTGAGGCAAATGGTAAAAGTCAATGTTGGGCCTTCTTGGACAAGTTTTATTCAAAGCAAACTGTCGGGGGTCCCATAAATCACCCGACCGCGTAAGGAACGCAAAAATCCGGGAACATAACACCGGTATGACGGAAACTAGGGCGGCAAGAGTGGAACAAAACACTGGGCATAAGGCCGAGCCTTCCACCCTTTACCAAGTATATAGATGCATTAATAATATAAGAGATATTGTGATATCCCAACATAAACCCTGTCCACCAAGGAGCAATCTTCAACTTCACCTGCAACTAGCAACGCTATAAGAGGGGCTGAGCAAAGCGGTAACATAGCCAAGCAATGGTTTGCTAGGAGAGGTGTCAAAGGTTAGAGGTTCATGGCAATTTGGGATGGCTGGACAAACAGGTAATAGGTAGCGCAGCATAGCGAAAGAACGAGGCAACTAGCATAGCAATGATAGTAGTGAGATCCAGGGTAGCGGTCATCTTGCCTGAAATCCCGCAAGGAAGAAGAACGAGTCCATGAAGAAGACGAACGGATGAAGCCGAACCAACCGTACACGACGAATCCTCACGATCGCAACGAAACAGAAACTACCAAGAAGAAGCACACAACAAGGTAAACACACCACACATGAGCAAGGCATGATGCGCAACAAGCATGATGCATGTCCGGTTTAATGAGGCATGGCATGGCATGGCAAAGTGCAACAAACAACACTACAAATTAAGTGGAGCTCAATATGCAACGAGACACCACATTCAAGTATTTAGTTCGCTCTCGTTTAGGTACACAACAATGTTAAATGTTGTTAAACATGGCAAGGGGTGAGGCATAAGTAAACTAACTATTTAGGCAAATTTAATTGAGGCCGGAACAACAAACGATAATTCCGGAAAATCCTCATATGCATAATATGAATTAGCTACTGTTCTGCCCTAAACATATTTTAGTATTGTTAAACAGGAAAATAAAGTGGACCATGTTAAACTAGGCATTTTTCCACCCCAAATACATATAAAGAACATTTAAATCCGAGCTACGGTTAATTAGTTATGAATTAAATCATTTAACATGGCATTTAAGCAAATTTAAACAAACAGCATTTTAAACATTTTAGACATGGATGAAAGTGGCATATTATTAAACTAGACAACATTCTAAGCATCTTACATATAAAGTTTGTTTTAATCCGATGCACGTTAATTAATTATTAAATGCATGAGGTCTAGGGGTTTTCTATAAAACAGGTAATCCTCGGATAAATAGACAAATTCATGCAGAAAAAAAAAAAACTACTCTGGGCGAATCTGGCTGGGCCAGTTGTGCACAGGAGGGGGATCTGGAGGGGGCTGCTCACCCTGGGCCTTGGGCCGGTTTGGTGGAGGAGGCTGGCAGACGGGCGCGCTGGGCCTGGAGGGAGTTGGGCCGTGGCCCACGGGGCCGAGGTCAACGCGCAGGGGAGCGAGCGGCTCCTCTGCTCGCTCCTGAGCTAGGTCATGGCGGCGACAACGGTAGAAGACGACGGCGGCGAGGCGATGGCGAGGCCCGAAGGCGGCGGGGAGGCTGGGGAACGGACGGATCGGGGCGGCGCGGTGCCGGATCCGGCCGCGGAAGGAGCTTGGAGGGGCTCTGGCACCGGTGACTCGTAGCGGCGGCGAGCTCCATGGAGGCCATGGCGGCGCTGCAGCAGAGGGAGAGGGAGGTCGGGGTCAGAGAGCGCTCGGGGAAAAACGTGAGGAGGAGAGGGAGCGGGACCGGCCTGGGGGTCGCCGGCGGGGACGGCCGCACCACTCCGGCGAGGCTGCCGGCGGGCGGGACGGCAGGAGGCGTGCGGGAGGAGCTTGGGCGGGCGCCTGCGCTGCTGGGCGGCGGTCTGGGTCGGGCCGACCCGGCCCAGATGGGCTTAGCGGGCTGGGGCCAGACTGGCGGCGCGAGGCGGGGAAGAGGCGCGGGGCGACACAGGGAGGCCGCGTGGAGGCCTCTGATTGGCCGTGGCGGTGGAGGAGGCGATGTGGCGGCCGTTGGTTGGCTGGGAAGTGGTGGCGGCGGCGCCAAGTGGCGGAAGGAGACTGGGGGCGCGGAAATGGAGGAGGAAGGCGGCTGGGAGGTAGGGGAAGGCTAGGGATGCCCAAAATGGAAGGAGGGGTGGTATTTATAGAAAGAGGGATTAGGGTTGGGGGTTTTGCTCCGTTTCGGAGCCGTTCGATCTCGATCGGACGGTCCGGGGCCGAGGAGGTTTAGATAGGTGGGCTAGGAGGGGTTAGTGGGCTGTGTGAGAGAGAGGCTTGGGCTGATAGGAGAGAGAGGAGAAATGCAGCCCGACACGATTTTCGGAGACCGAAAACGTCCGACGATTAAACCGACTATATTGCGGTTGTAGGTTTAACGGTTGGGCTATCAAATGGACTCCGAATGCGATCAAACTTGGCAGGCGGTCTGTCTACCCTATAATAAGACCGCACAACAAGTTGCAACCCATTCCGAGAACATTTTTATGCCACTTATAAAATAATATTTCGGAGGTGCCGCGGGCGCGTGCGAGTGTGGTCTGGACACCGAACAGACAACGGAGAGAACCGGCGGAACACGAACGGATGCAAGTTTTGAAAAACATGCGGATGAAATGCAGATGATGACATGGCAAAATGCAACACGCAAGCACATGACATGGCAACGACGGCGAATCACTGACGGACACCTGGCGCATCGGATCCGGGGCGTTACAACACTCCACCACTACGAGAGGATCTCGTCCCGAGATCTAGGATGGCACCGGAGGGAAAAGGAAGAGGAAGAGGAGAGGTAAAACTAAGTTGCTTATTTGACCAATGAGTGAAACCAAAGAACCTTGAGAGGTTGAACAAATTGAAAGAAACAAAACAACGGAGATGGCCAAGATTGCAACCAATTCGTTGGACAAGAGGAACAAGGAATATGATGAGAACCAAGAGGTTAAGTGATAAAATAGATATTGAAACCACTCCGGTTAAAACTAGATAGAGAAAGGATAAGATTGATATAATTTGGGCAGCACTTCGGTTGAAAAGAGATGCAAGACTTCCTAAGATGAAAAGAACTTGAAAGAGGACACGACACTCCGGTTAAATGGATAAGCATGAAAAGAACACGATCCTAACAAAACGAGGTGATGGGTGAAGAGCACAACATCACAATGCCTCCGTAATGAAAGAATAGAAGATAGATCATTGGGATAAAGGGACGGAGAAGAAAATGACAACTTTTACCACAAGTGAACTTGGAAAGCATCCTTGCAAGAAGGTTAGAACGGAGTTGTTAGAAAACCAACAATGAAAAGAACAAGCTTGTAGTGGGCTTATGGAAACATCTCAACACTTGAGGTGAAATTCTGCCACTAACGAAAAACAATTGCTTGTTTAAGATCAACGAAGAGATGAAAACTTCTTCCACCAAGAGGATAAGGAGCAAGCTTGGGTCATGCATAATCACCACAAATAGCAACACCCCTTAAGGAAAGGCTTTAGGTGAAAACTGACACAAGATAACTCCAACGAAGAGGTTGATGGTTGAAAAGATCTCTTGAACAAAGAGAAAGAGATGGATTTAGAATACCTCATTCTTGACAACATATGAATCATGAAACATGAATGGAAATTGTCAAGAGTGACATAACACCACCTCAAAAGATAAGGTAGAAAGAATTGCACTTTGGAATGCAAGATGAAGAATACTTGAGCTCCTCAAAACAAAACATATGTTGAGCACCATGTTTATTTTAGAGTATAGCTTGGCTATTCTTAGCTTCAAGAGAAATCTTGAAGAACAATTGAAGAATGAAAAGAATCATTGACGAACCGTCATGTAGAGCCTCCATGAAAAACTCCGGTAATAAAAGGATGACGAAAAGAAAGAGAAGTTGAAAACACAAGGTGAAGCCTTGCAATGATTTAGATGGAGCTTCGCGACGAGATAATACGGTAAACTTGGAACTCCGGAAAAGAAAAGATGAGACATCTCGAACCGAGAAATGTGACATGATGAACCACGATGGAAAGCAGAAACTAGATCACTTGGATGAAACAATAATAAGAATTACTTTATGCAAATCCTTCACCAATTTAAATTGATGACAAGCAACGGATTTGGCATACTACTTATTCTCGTAGAAAGGATTAAAAGAGATAAATAAAAACTTGAGAAGGTCTTCAACGAACCACCGCTAGGATTTAGAAACAACGAATGAATTAATATG
The DNA here is from genome assembly GCA_021437245.1 of Aegilops speltoides. NCBI lineage: Eukaryota > Viridiplantae > Streptophyta > Magnoliopsida > Poales > Poaceae > Aegilops > Aegilops speltoides. The sequence goes on along the minus strand of CM038145.1, from coordinate 454,880,746 downwards.
ATAACGAAGGAAAAGAAATCTTGAACGAACTACCGTAAGAATTGAAAATGAAAGTAGCAAAGGCACAATTCACCGGGAAGAATTGCAAAATGAATGAAGATACTTGAGGGTATTTAGATCCAAGTGAACGCAGAGATCATGAGATGATTAGAGGATATTTGAACGATGCACCGGTAAGATTTGGAGAACGAGAGCTGAACGCTGAGAATTAATAATTCTGAGATGATTGGCTCCGGAGAATGAAACTGAAAAGACTCCTGAATTACTCCGGATGGTGAAATGAATTATCACAATCGAAAACAATTATGAGAGGATGGCATCAATCTAGAACCATGATTCTTGAAGAGAATGGAGCAAGATTTAAGAGAAATCCTTCTTCGGTCTTCAAATGATGAGAATGACAACGAGAAACACCACCAAGAATTATTGAGGCACACCGGAAGAATCAAAAGCGAAGAGGTTGAGCCAACTATGAAAAGAATTTGAAAGATCTTGGAGAAAAGCATTTGACTGATGATAACTCATTCTTACGTCAAACTTGGAGAAGAATTTAGGATAGCTCTGGGAAAATAGAAGAGTCAGGTAAGATCCTGGGAAAAGACCTGTGGGTTAGGGCCCACTCAAAAGAACACCATTGAAAAGATTTAAAAGAGATGTTGCACCGGTTGAATTAAATGGCTTGAATGAGAAAACAACCTCGAAATATCTTGAAGGGATTGAGAATGGAAACGCAAGTCTTGTGAGATATCTTCAGACTCCAGAACAAATGAATAGAAAGAAGTGAATGATTAAGAGGTGCATCGGTATGAGAAAGCATTAGAAACGAGGAAAGGAATATGGTGAATATCGAAAGCTTGAATAGGATCCACCGGAGAAGAAACAACAATAAAGGATGATGAACTTGAAACTGTTGAGCATCTTCATGGAAAATCACCGGATAAGAACATTGATCGAAAAGAATGAAGAGACTTCCCACAAATAAAAGGATACATGAATAAGAAATCTGAGATCTTGAAGAAAAAAGGGTGGGAGGTGGAAAAAAACAAAGACAACTTGGGATGAACGAAACAAACACCATTGAGGAAACTTAGAATTGATCTTGCGGATGGGGAGAATGATGGGATCATCTCGAAGAGAAGCGCACCGGTTGGAAAAGGATTAACATGACAACCTCAATGATCAAAAAGGATTAGTATTCACATAGCAATATGAGAACACCGTTTAGGAAAGGTATGGATTCAACATTTGACTTCGAAGCAACTCGAATACCACAAATAAAACAAAACAAAGGATTGGCTTGCAGAATAAGCCGGAACAAATACATATGATAGAGATTTACCCAATCCCATATCATGCATTTGTCGGAAAGATATTCTAGGAGCTACTTGAATTCCCACCTATAAAACTCCCGAAACTTTCTGGTTATGCAATCTGGTGTTGGGGATACAGGGGAAGCAATATATCTCACCCAAACTAACAATACCTACATCCAAGCTGTATCCATCCGTCAACACATAACCAAGAAACCTTCGGAAATCGTCTACCTCAACCTTCGAAAAGCATCTGTTATACGAGTCATGGCAATACTCCCGTACTCACCTCAGTACTGGGTTAGCGGGGTTATCTCACCAACAACTGCATAAAAGAGATTTTCGATGTCGGCGTACTAAACTCAGGTATTCCAGAACTGCAACGATAAAATTATGACGACAACACCTCAGAGCTCAACTCCCCGGGACACCTCCACTAAACCCCTGCTGACGGGAGGCACCAAGACAATGTTGTCATCATAAAACCATCGGAACGATTCCAAGATACCCGCGTGATCCTAAAAAAAATTAGTGAAATTTGAGAAGAGAAGAGTCAAAACTCTACGTCAGGAGACCTCACCAGAGCGACAAAGGGACTGAGGAGTAAAAAGAATTCCTAACTCTCCAATATATATAATCCTAAATGACTCAAAACATTTTCTAGACACAACTCGGCCGCTAAAAACGATCAAGCAAAGGGGCTCCTAAGGTCGGGAAGTCTCGATTACCAACTTATAACGCCTCGATGCGGCTATATCTCCCACGTGTCGAAGCACGACTTAGAGGCATAACCGCATTGAAAGCAATGTCGCAAGTGAGGTAATCTTCACACAACCCATGTAATACATAAGGGAAAGAGATACATAGTTGGCTTACAATCGCCACTTCACACAATTACATGAATAAAGCATTACATCATCCAGATACAATCAAGGTCCGACTACGGAACCAAAATAAAAGAAGAACCCCAAATGCGACAAAGGTCCCCGATCGACCCTAACTGGGCTCCACTACTGATCTACTAGAACGAAACAACACAAAGGGCAAGATCTTCATCGAGCTCCTCCTTGAGCTTGGTTGCGTCACCTTTTTCGTAACATAGGCACCGCAAACTGGTTTTGAAGTATCCGTGAGCCACGAGGACTCAAAGAATCCCATTACCATGGGTATCAAGACTAGCAAAGCTTAATGGGTAAGGAAGGGGTAAAGTGGTGAGGTTGCAGCAGCGACTAAGCATGATATGGTGGCTAACCAACGCAAATAAGAGCAAGAAGAGAACAAGCGGAACGGTCGTGAAGCTAGCAATGATCAAGAGGTGATCCTGAACACCTACTTACGTCAATCATAACACAGAAACCGTGTTCACTTCCCGGACTCCGCCGAGAAGAGACCATCACGGCTACACACGCGTTGATGCGTTTTAATTCGGATCTGGTGTCAAGTTATCTACAACCGACATTAACAAATTCCCATCTGCCACATAACCGCGGGCACGGCTCTCGAAAGTTTATACCTGCAGGGGTGTCCCAACTTAGCCCATGACAAGCTCTCGCGATCATCGAAGGAATAGACCTTCACCCAGGAAGACCCGATCAGTCTCGGAATCCCGGTACATCAAGACATTTCGACAATGGTAAAACAAGACCAGCAAAGCCGCCCGGCGTGCCGACATCCCGATAGTAGCCGCACAGATCTCGTCTCGAGCCACGACCGGATAAGCGAAGCGTCTGGTACCGACGTAACCCAAGTTGCCAAGGGATGGTCCCAAGACGGTGCTCTAGTTTGGACCAACGCTAGACAAGCAATCGCCCGGGGGCTATAATAAAGATGACCCTTGGGTTAATTACTCCCAAGGGAAAAGTAGGTGGTGGTGAGGCAAATGGTAAAAGTCAATGTTGGGCCTTGCTGGACAAGTTTTATTCAAAGCGAACTATCAGAGGGGTCCCATAAATCACCCGACCGCGTAAGGAACGCAAAATCCGGGAACATAACACCGGTATGACGGAAACTAGGGCGGCAAGAGTGGAACAAAACACCAGGCATAAGGCCGAGCCTTCCACCCTTTACCAAGTATATAGATGCATTAATAATATAAGAGATATTGTGATATCCCAACATAAACCCTGTCCACCAAGGAGCAATCTTCAACTTCACCTGCAACTAGCAACGCTATAAGAGGGGCTGAGCAAAGCGGTAACATAGCCAAGCAATGGTTTGCTAGGAGAGGTGTCAAAGGTTAGAGGTTCAAGGCAATTTGGGATGGCTGGACAAACAGGTAATAGGTAGCGCAGCATAGCGAAAGAACGAGGCAACTAGCATAGCAATGATAGTAGTGAGATCCAGGGTAGCGGTCATCTTGCCTGAAATCCCGCAAGGAAGAAGAACGAGTCCATGAAGAAGACGAACGGATGAAGCCGAACAAACCGTACACGACGAATCCTCACGATCGCAACGAAACAGAAACTACCAAGAAGAAGCACACAACAAGGTAAACACACCACACATGAGCAAGGCATGATGCGCAACAAGCATGATGCATGTCCGGTTTAATGAGGCATGGCATGGCATGGCAAAGTGCAACAAACAACACTACAAATTAAGTGGAGCTCAATATGCAACGAGACACCACATTCAAGTATTTAGTTCGCTCTCGTTTAGGTACACAACAATGTTAAATGTTGTTAAACATGGCAAGGGGTGAGGCATAAGTAAACTAACTATTTAGGCAAATTTAATTGAGGCCGGAACAACAAACGATAATTTCCGGAAAATCCTCATATGCATAATATGAATTAGCTACTGTTCTGCCCTAAACATATTTTATTATTGTTAAACAGGAAAATAAAGTGGACCATGTTAAACTAGGCATTTTTCCACCCCAAATACATATAAAGAACATTTAAATCCGAGCTACGGTTAATTAGTTATGAATTAAATCATTTAACATGGCATTTAAGCAAATTTAAACAAACAGCATTTTAAACATTTTAGACATGGATGAAAGTGGCATATTATTAAACTAGACAACATTCTAAGCATCTTACATATAAAGTTTGTTTTAATCCGATGCACGGTTAATTAATTATTAAATGCATGAGGTCTAGGGGGTTTTCTATAAAACAGGTAATCCTCGGATAAATAGACAAATTCGCAGAACGGAAAAAAAAACTACTCTGGGCCGAATCTGGCTGGGCCAGTTGTGCACAGGAGGGGGATCTGGAGGGGGCTGCTCACCCTGGGCCTTGGGCCGGTTTGGTGGAGGAGGCTGGCAGACAGGCGCGCTGGGCCTGGAGGGAGTTGGGCCGTGGCCCACGGGGCCGAGGTCAACGCGCAGGGGAGCGAGCGGCTCCTCTGCTCGCTCCTGAGCTAGGTCATGGCGGCGACAACGGTAGAAGACGACAGCGGCGCGTAGGCGATGGCGAGGCCCGGCGGCGAGGGAGGCTGGGAACAGACGGATCGGGCGGCGCGTGCCGGATCCGGCCATGAAGGAGCTTGGAGGGCTCGCACCGGTGACTCAGAAGGGCGGCGAGCTCCATGGAGGCCATGGCGCGCAGCAGCAGAGGGAGAGGGAGGTCGGGGTCGAGAGCGCTCGGGGAAAACGTGAGGAGGAGAGGGAGCGGGACCGGCTGGGGGTCGCCGCGGGGACGGCCGCACCACTCCGGCGAGGCTGCCGTGGCGGGGACGGCAGGAGGCGTCTGGGAGGAGCTTGGGCGGGCGCCTCTGCGCTGGGCGGCGGTCTGGGGGTCGGGCCGACCCGGCCCAGATGGGCTTGGCGGGCTGGGGCCAGACTGGCGGCGCTGAGAGGCGGGAAGAAGCGCTGAGCGACACAGGAGGCAGCGTGGAGGCCTCTGATTGGCCGTGGCGGTGGAGGAGGCGATGTGGCGGCCGTTGGTTGGCTGGGAAGTGGTGGCGGCGGCGCCAAGTGGCGGAAGGAGACTGGGGGCGCGGAAATGGAGGAGGAAGGCGGCTGGGAGGTAGGGGAAGGCTAGGGATGCCCAAAATGGAAGGAGGGTGGTATTTATAGAAAGAGGATTAGGGTTGGGGTTTTGCTCCGTTTGAACCGTTCGATCTCGATCGGACGGTCCGGGCCGAGGAGGTTTAGATAGGTGGGCTAGGAGGGGTTAGTGGGCTGTGTGAGAGAGAGGCTTGGGCTGATAGGAGAGAGAGGAGAAATGCAGCCCGACACGATTTTCGGAGACCGAAAACGTCCGACGATTAAACCGACTATATTGCGGTTGTAGGTTTAACGGTTGGGCTATCAAATGGACTCCGAATGCGATCAAACTTGGCAGGCGGTCTGTCTACCCTATAATAAGACCGCACAACAAGTTGCAACCCATTCCGAGAACATTTTTATGCCACTTATAAAATAATATTTCGGAGGTGCCGCGGGCGCGTGCGAGTGTGGTCTGGACACCGAACAGACAACGGAGAGAACCGGCGAACATTTAACGGATGCAAGTTTTGAAAAACATGCGGATGAAATGCAGATGATGACATGGCAAAATGCAACACGCAAGCACATGACATGGCAACGACGGCGAATCACTGACGGACACCTGGCGCATCGGATCCGGGGCGTTACAACACTCCACCACTACGAGAGGATCTCGTCCCGAGATCTAGGATGGCACCGGAGGGAAAAGGAAGAGGAAGAGGAGAGGTAAAACTAAGTTGCTTATTTGACCAATGAGTGAAACCAAAGAACCTTGAGAGGTTGAACAAATTGAAAGAAACAAAACAACGGAGATGGCCAAGATTGCAACCAATTCGTTGGACAAGAGGAACAAGGAATATGATGAGAACCAAGAGGTTAAGTGATAAAATAGATATTGAAACCACTCTGGTTAAAACTAGATAGAGAAAGGATAAGATTGATATAATTTGGGCAGCACTTCGGTTGAAAAGAGATGCAAGACTTCCTAAGATGAAAAGAACTTGAAAGAGGACACGACACTCCGGTTAAATGGATAAGCATGAAAAGAACACGATCCTAACAAAACGAGGTGATGGGTGAAGAGCACAACATCACAATGCCTCCGTAATGAAAGAATAGAAGATAGATCATTGGGATAAAGGGACGGAGAAGAAAATGACAACTTTTACCACAAGTGAACTTGGAAAGCATCCTTGCAAGAAGGTTAGAACGGAGTTGTTAGAAAACCAACAATGAAAAGAACAAGCTTGTAGTGGGCTTATGGAAACATCTCAACACTTGAGGTGAAATTCTGCCACTAACGAAAAACAATTGCTTGTTTAAGATCAACGAAGAGATGAAAACTTCTTCCACCAAGAGGATAAGGAGCAAGCTTGGGTCATGCATAATCACCACAAATAGCAACACCCCTTAAGGAAAGGCTTTAGGTGAAAACTGACACAAGATAACTCCAACGAAGAGGTTGATGGTTGAAAAGATCTCTTGAACAAAGAGAAAGAGATGGATTTAGAATACCTCATTCTTGACAACATATGAATCATGAAACATGAATGGAAATTGTCAAGAGTGACATAACACCACCTCAAAAGATAAGGTAGAAAGAATTGCACTTTGGAATGCAAGATGAAGAATACTTGAGCTCCTCAAAACAAAACATATGTTGAGCACCATGTTTATTTTAGAGTATAGCTTGGCTATTCTTAGCTTCAAGAGAAATCTTGAAGAACAATTGAAGAATGAAAAGAATCATTGACGAACCGTCATGTAGAGCCTCCATGAAAAACTCCGGTAATAAAAGGATGACGAAAAGAAAGAGAAGTTGAAAACACAAGGTGAAGCCTTGCAATGATTTAGATGGAGCTTCATGACGAGATAATCTGTAAACTTGGAACTCCGAAAAGAAAAGATGAGACATCTCGAACCGAGAAATGTGACATGATGAACCACGATGGAAAGCAGAAACTAGATCACTTGGATGAAACAATAATAAGAATTACTTTATGCAAATCCTTCACCAATTTAAATTGATGACAAGCAACGGATTTGGCATACTACTTATTCTCGTAGAAAGGATTAAAAGAGATAAATAAAAACTTGAGAAGGTCTTCAACGAACCACCGGTAGGATTTAGAAACAACGAATGAATTAATATGATAACGAAGGAAAAGAAATCTTGAACGAACCACCGTAAGAATTGAAAATGAAAGTAGCAAAGGCACAATTCACCGGGAAGAATTGCAAAATGAATGAAGATACTTGAGGGTATTTAAATCCAAGTGAACGCAGAGATCATGAGCTGATTAGAGGATATTTGAACGATGCACCGGTAAGATTTGGAGAACGAGAGCTGAACGCTGAGAATTAATAATTCTGAGATGATTGGCTCCGGAGAATGAAACTGAAAAGACTCCTGAATTACTCCGGATGGTGAAACAAATTATCACAATCGAAAACAATTATGAGAGGATGGCATCAATCTAGAACCATGATTCTTGAAGAGAATGGAGCAAGATTTAAGAGAAATCCTTCTTCGGTCTTCAAATGATGAGAATGACAACGAGAAACACCACCAAGAATTATTGAGGCACACCGGAAGAATCAAAAGCGAAGAGGTTGAGCCAACTATGAAAAGAATTTGAAAGATCTTGGAGAAAAGCATTTGACTGATGATAACTCATTCTTACGTCAAACTTGGAGAAGAATTTAGGATAGCTCTGGGAAAATAGAAGAGTCAGGTAAGATCCTGGGAAAAGACCTGTGGGTTAGGGCCCACTCAAAAGAACACCATTGAAAAGATTTAAAAGAGATGTTGCACCGGTTGAATTAAATGGCTTGAATGAGAAAACAACCTCGAAATATCTTGAAGGGATTGAGAATGGAAACGCAAGTCTTGTGAGATATCTTCAGCACTCCAGAACAAATGAATAGAAAGAAGTGAATGATTAAGAGGTGCATCGGTATGAGAAAGCATTAGAAACGAGGAAAGGAATATGGTGAATATCGAAAGCTTGAATAGGATCCACCGGAGAAGAAACAACAATAAAGGATGATGAACTTGAAACTGTTGAGCATCTTCATGGAAAATCACCGGATAAGAACATTGATCGAAAAGAATGAAGAGACTTCCCACAAATAAAAGGATACATGAATAAGAAATCTGAGATCTTGAAGAAAAAAAGGGTGGGAGGTGGAAAAAAACAAAGACAACTTGGGATGAACGAAACAAACACCATTGAGAAAACTTAGAATTGATCTTGCGGATGGGGAGAATGATGGGATCATCTCGAAGAGAAGCGCACCGGTTGGAAAAGGATTAACATGACAACCTCAATGATCAAAAAGGATTAGTATTCACATAGCAATATGAGAACACCGTTTAGGAAAGGTATGGATTCAACATTTGACTTCGAAGCAACTCGAATACCACAAATAAAACAAAACAAAGGATTGGCTTGCAGAATAAGCCGGAACAAATACATATGATAGAGATTTACCCAATCCCATATCATGCATTTGTCGGAAAGATATTCTAGGAGCTACTTGAATTCCCACCTATAAAACTCCCGAAACTTTCTGGTTATGCAATCTGGTGTTGGGGATACAGGGGAAGCAATATATCTCACCCAAACTAACAATACCTACATCCAAGCTGTCCATCCGTCAACACATAACCAAGAAACCTTCGGAAATCGTCTACCTCAACCTTCGAAAAGCATCAGTTATACGAGTCATGGCAATACTCCGTACTCACCTCAAGATCTTGGGTTAGCGGGGTTATCTCACCAACAACTGCATAAAAGAGATTTTCGATGTCGGCGATTAAACTCGGGTATTCCAGAACTGCAACGATAAAATTATGACGACAACACCTCGAGCTCAACTCCCGGGACACCTCCACTAAACCCCTCCGACGGGAGGCACCAAGACAATGTTGTCATCATAAAACCATCGAACGATTCCAAGATACCCGCGTGATCCTAAAAAAATTAGTGAAATTTGAGAAGAGAAGAGTCAAAACTCTCGTCGGAGACCTCACCAGAGCGACAAAGGGACCGAGGAGTAAAAAGAATTCCTAACTCTCCAATATATATAATCCTAAATGACTCAAAACATTTTCTAGACACAACTCGGCCGCTAAAAACGATCAAGCAAAGGGGCTCCTAAGGTCGGGAAGGCTCGATTACCAACTTATAACGCCTCGATGCGGCTATATCTCCCACGTGTCGAAGCACGACTTAGAGGCATAACCGCATTGAAAGCAATGTCGCAAGTGAGGTAATCTTCACACAACCCATGTAATACATAAGGAAAGAGATACATAGTTGGCTTACAATCGCCACTTCACACAATTACATGAATAAAGCATTACATCATCCAGATACAATCAAGGTCCGACTACGGAACCAAAATAAAAGAAGAACCCCAAATGCGACAAAGGTCCCGATCGACCCCAACTGGGCTCCACTCTCGATCTACTAGAACGAAACAACACAAAGGGCAAGATCTTCATCGAGCTCCTCCTTGAGCTTGGTTGCGCCACCGCTTTCGGTAACATAGGCACCGCAAACTGGTTTTGAAGTATCCGTGAGCCACGAGGACTCAGCAATCCCATTACCATGGGTATCAAGACTAGCAAAGCTTAATGGGTAAGGAAGGGGTAAAGTGGTGAGGTTGCAGCAGCGACTAAGCATGATATGGTGGCTAACCAACGCAAATAAGAGCGAGAAGAGAACAAGCGGAACGGTCGTGAAGCTAGCAATGATCAAGAGGTGATGCTGAACACCTACTTACATCAATCATAACACAGAAACCGTGTTCACTTCCCGGACTCCGCCGAGAAGAGACCATCACGGCTACACACGCGGTTGATGCGTTTTAATTCGGATCTGGTGTCAAGTTATCTACAACCGGACATTAACAAATTCCCATCTGCCACATAACCACGGGCACGGCTCTCGAAAGTTTATACCTGCAGGGTGTCCCAACTTAGCCCATGACAAGCTCTCGCGATCATCGAAGAATAGACCTTCACCCAGAAGACCCGATCAGTCTCGGAATCCCGTACATCAAGACATTTCGACAATGGTAAAACAAGACCAGCAAAGCCGCCCGGCGTGCCGACATCCCGATAGTAGCCGCGTAGATCTCGCCTCGAGCCACGACCGGATAAGCGAAGCGTCTGGTACCGACGTAACCCAAGTTGCCAAGGGATGGTCCCAGACGGTGCTCTAGTTTGGACCAACGCTAGACAAGCAACGCCCGGGGCTATAATAAAGATGACCCTTGGGTTAATTACTCCCAAGGGAAAAGTAGGTGGTGGTGAGGCAAATGGTAAAAGTCAATGTTGGGCCTTGCTGGACAAGTTTTATTCAAAGCGAACTATCGAGGGGTCCCATAAATCACCCGACCGCGTAAGGAACGCAAAATCCGGGAACATAACACCGGTATGACGGAAACTAGGGCGGCAAGAGTGGAACAAAACACCAGGCATAAGGCCGAGCCTTCCACCCTTTACCAAGTATATAGATGCATTAATAATATAAGAGATATTGTGATATCCCAACATAAACCCTGTCCACCAAGGAGCAATCTTCAACTTCACCTGCAACTAGCAACGCTATAAGAGGGGCTGAGCAAAGCGGTAACATAGCCAAGCAATGGTTTGCTAGGAGAGGTGTCAAAGGTTAGAGGTTCATGGCAATTTGGGATGGCTGGACAAATAGGTAATAGGTAGCGCAGCATAGCGAAAGAACGAGGCAACTAGCATAGCAATGATAGTAGTGAGATCCAGGGTAGCGGTCATCTTGCCTGAAATCCCGCAAGGAAGAAGAACAAGTCCATGAAGAAGACGAACGGATGAAGCCGAACCAACCGTACACCCATTTAATCCTCACGATCGCAACAAAAGTAAACTACCAAGAAGAAGCACACAACAAGGTATACACACCACACATGAGCAAGGCATGATGCGCAACAAGCATGATGCATGTCCGGTTTAATGAGGCATGGCATGGCATGGCAAAGTGCAACAAACAACACTACAAATTAAGTGGAGCTCAATATGCAACGAGACACCACATTCAAGTATTTAGTTCGCTCTCGTTTAGGTACACAACAATGTTAAATGTTGTTAAACATGGCAAGGGGTGAGGCATAAGTAAACTAACTATTTAGGCAAATTTAATTGAGGCCGGAACAACAAACGATAATTTCGGAAAATCCTCATATGCATAATATGAATTAGCTACTGTTCTGCCCTAAACATATTTTATTATTGTTAAACAGGAAAATAAAGTGGACCATGTTAAACTAGGCATTTTTCCACCCCAAATACATATAAAGAACATTTAAATCCGAGCTACGGTTAATTAGTTATGAATTAAATCATTTAACATGGCATTTAAGCAAATTTAAACAAACAGCATTTTAAACATTTTAGACATGGATGAAAGTGGCATATTATTAAACTAGACAAAATTCTAAGCATCTTACATATAAAGTTTGTTTTAATCCGATGCACGGTTAATTAATTATTAAATGCATGAGGTCTAGGGGGTTTTCTATAAAACAGGTAATCCTCGGATAAATAGACAAATTCGCAGAACGGAAAAAAAACTACTCTGGGCCGAATCTGGGTGGGCCAGCTGTGCACAGGAGGGGGATCTGGAGGGGGCTGCTCACCCTGGGCCTTGGGCCGGTTTGGTGGAGGAGGCTGGCAGACGGGCGCGCTGGGCCTGGAGGGAGTTGGGCCGTGGCCCACGGGGCCGAGGTCAACGCGCAGGGGAGCGAGCGGCTCCTCTGCTCGCTCCTGAGCTAGGTCATGGCGGCGACAACGGTAGAAGACGACGGCGGCGAGGCGATGGCGAGGCCCGAAGGCGGCGGGGAGGCTGGGGAACGGACGGATCGGGGCGGCGCGGTGCCGGATCCGGCCGCGGAAGGAGCTTGGAGGGCTCGCACGGTGACTCAGAAGTGGCGGCGAGCTCCATGGAGGCCATGGCGGCGCTGCAGCAGAGGGAGAGGGAGGTCGGGTCGAGAGCGCTCGGGAAAAACGTGAGGAGGAGAGGGAGGGACCGGCCTGGGGTCGCCGGGGGACGGCCGCACCACTCCGGCGAGGCTGCCGGCGGAAGGGCGGCAGAGGCGTCTGGGAGGAGCTTGGAGCGGGCGCCTCGCTGCGGGCGGCGGTGCGGGGTCGGGCCGACCCGGGCCCAGATGGGCTTGGCGGGCCTGGGACAGGCCTGGCGGCGCGGGGAGCGGGGGAAGAGGCGCGGGGCGACACAGGGAGGCCGCGTGGAGGCCTCTGATTGGCCGTGGCGGTGGAGGAGGCGATGTGGCGGCCGTTGGTTGGCTGGGAAGTGGTGGCGGCGGCGCCAAGTGGCGGAAGGAGCCTGGGGGCGCGGAAATGGAGGAGGAAGGCGGCTGGGAGGTAGGGGAAGGCTAGGGATGCCCAAAATGGAAGGAGGGGTGGTATTTATAGAAAGAGGGATTAGGGTTGGGGGTTTTGCTCCGTTTCGGAGCCGTTCGATCTCGATCGGACGGTCCGGGGCGGAGGAGGTTTAGATAGGTGGGCTAGGAGGGGTTAGTGGGCTGTGTGAGAGAGAGGCTTGGGCTGATAGGAGAGAGAGGAGAAATGCAGCCCGACACGATTTTCGGAGACCGAAAACGTCCGACGATTAAACCGACTATATTGCGGTTGTAGGTTTAACGGTTGGGCTATCAAATGGACTCCGAATGCGATGAAACTTGGCAGGCGGTCTGTCTACACTATAATAAGACCGCACGACAAGTTGCAACCCATTCCGAGAACATTTTTATGCCACTTATAAAATAATATTTCGGAGGTGCCGCGGGCGCGTGCGAGTGTGGTCTGGACACCGAATGCATAACGGGAGAGAACCGCGAACATTTAACGGATGCAAGTTTTGAAAAACATGCGGATGAAATGCAGATGATGACATGGCAAAATGCAACACGCAAGCACATGACATGGCAACGACGGCGAATCACTGACGGACACCTGGCGCATCGGATCCGGGGCGTTACAACACTCCACCACTACGAGAGGATCTCGTCCCGAGATCTAGGATGGCACCGGAGGGAAAAGGAAGAGGAAGAGGAGAGGTAAAACTAAGTTGCTTATTTGACCAATGAGTGAAACCAAAGAACCTTGAGAGGTTGAACAAATTGAAAGAAACAAAACAACAGAGATGGCCAAGATTGCAACCAATTTGTTGGACAAGAGGAACAAGGAATATGATGAGAACCAAGAGGTTAAGTGATAAAATAGATATTGAAACCACTCCGGTTAAAACTAGATAGAGAAAGGATAAGATTGATATAATTTGGGCAGCACTTCGGTTGAAAAGAGATGCAAGACTTCCTAAGATGAAAAGAACTTGAAAGAGGACACGACACTCCGGTTAAATGGATAAGCATGAAAAGAACACGATCCTAACAAAACGAGGTGATGGGTGAAGAGCACAACATCACAATGCCTCCGTAATGAAAGAATAGAAGATAGATCATTGGGATAAAGGGACGGAGAAGAAAATGACAACTTTTACCACAAGTGAACTTGGAAAGCATCCTTGCAAGAAGGTTAGAACGGAGTTGTTAGAAAACCAACAATGAAAAGAACAAGCTTGTAGTGGGCTTATGGAAACATCTCAACACTTGAGGTGAAATTCTGCCACTAACGAAAAACAATTGCTTGTTTAAGATCAACAAAGAGATGAAAACTTCTTCCACCAAGAGGATAAGGAGCAAGCTTGGGTCATGCATAATCACCACAAATAGCAACACCCCTTAAGGAAAGGCTTTAGGTGAAAACTGACACAAGATAACTCCAACGAAGAGGTTGATGGTTGAAAAGATCTCTTGAACAAAGAGAAAGAGATGGATTTAGAATACCTCATGCTTGACAACATATGAATCATGAAACATGAATGGAAATTGTCAAGAGTGACATAACACCACCTCAAAAGATAAGGTAGAAAGAATTGCACTTTGGAATGCAAGATGAAGAATACTTGAGCTCCTGAAAACAAAACATATGTTGAGCACCATGTTTATTTTAGAGTATAGCTTGGCTATTCTTAGCTTCAAGAGAAATCTTGAAGAACAATTGAAGAATGAAAAGAATCATTGACGAACCGTCATGTAGAGCCTCCATGAAAAACTCCGGTAATAAAAGGATGACGAAAAGAAAGAGAAGTTGAAAACACAAGGTGAAGCCTTGCAATGATTTAGATGGAGCTTCGCGACGAGATAATACGAGGTAAACTTGGAACTCCGGAAAAGAAAAGATGAGACATCTCGAACCGAGAAATGTGACATGATGAACCACGATGGAAAGCAGAAACTAGATCACTTGGATGAAACAATAATAAGAATTACTTTATGCAAATCCTTCACCAATTTAAATTGATGACAAGCAATGGATTTGGCATACTACTTATTCTCGTAGAAAGGATTAAAAGAGATAAATAAAAACTTGAGAAGGTCTTCAACGAACCACCGGTAGGATTTAGAAACAACGAATGAATTAATATGATAACGAAGGAAAAGAAATCTTGAACGAACCACCGTAAGAATTCAAAATGAAAGTAGCAAAGGCACAATTCACCGGGAAGAATTGCAAAATGAATGAAGATACTTGAGGATATTTAGATCCAAGTGAACGCAGAGATCATGAGCTGATTAGAGGATATTTGAACGATGCACCGGTAAGATTTGGAGAACGAGAGCTGAACGCTGAGAATTAATAATTCTGAGATGATTGGCTCCGGAGAATGAAACTGAAAAGACTCTTGAATTACTCCGGATGGTGAAACGAATTCTCACAATCGAAAACAATTATGAGAGGATGGCATCAATCTAGAACCATGATTCTTGAAGAGAATGGAGCAAGATTTAAGAGAAATCCTTCTTCGGTCTTCAAATGATGAGAATGACAACGAGAAACACCACCAAGAATTATTGAGGCACACCGGAAGAATCAAAAGCGAAGAGGTTGAGCCAACTATGAAAAGAATTTGAAAGATCTTGGAGAAAAGCATTTGACTGATGATAACTCATTCTTACGTCAAACTTGGAGAAGAATTTAGGATAGCTCTGGGAAAATAGAAGAGTCAGGTAAGATCCTGGGAAAAGACCTGTGGGTTAGGGCCCACTCAAAAGAACACCATTGAAAAGATTTAAAAGAGATGTTGCACCGGTTGAATTAAATGGCTTGAATGAGAAAACAACCTCGAAATATCTTGAAGGGATTGAGAATGGAAACGCAAGTCTTGTGAGATATCTTCAGCACTCCAGAACAAATGAATAGAAAGAAGTGAATGATTAAGAGGTGCATCGGTATGAGAAAGCATTAGAAACGAGGAAAGGAATATGGTGAATATCGAAAGCTTGAATAGGATCCACCGGAGAAGAAACAACAATAAAGGATGATGAACTTGAAACTGTTGAGCATCTTCATGGAAAATCACCGGATAAGAACATTGATCGAAAAGAATGAAGAGACTTCCCACAAATAAAAGGATACATGAATAAGAAATCTGAGATCTTGAAGAAAAAAGGGTGGGAGGGTGGAAAAAAAACAAAGACAACTTGGGATGAACGAAACAAACACCATTGAGAAAACTTAGAATTGATCTTGCGGATGGGGAGAATGATGGGATCATCTCGAAGAGAAGCGCACCGGTTGGAAAAGGATTAACATGACAACCTCAATGATCAAAAAGGATTAGTATTCACATAGCAATATGAGAACACCGTTTAGGAAAGGTATGGATTCAACATTTGACTTCGAAGCAACTCGAATACCACAAATAAAACAAAACAAAGGATTGGCTTGCAGAATAAGCCGGAACAAATACATATGATAGAGATTTACCCAATCCCATATCATGCATTTGTCGGAAAGATATTCTAGGAGCTACTTGAATTCCCACCTATAAAACTCCCGAAACTTTCTGGTTATGCAATCTGGTGTTGGGGATACAGGGGAAGCAATATACCTCACCCAAACTAACAATACCTACATCCAAGCTGTATCCATCCGTCAACACATAACCAAGAAACCTTCGGAAATCGTCTACCTCAACCTTCGAAAAGCATCTGTTATACGAGTCATGGCAATACTCCGTACTCACCTCGATCTTTGGGTTAGCGGGGTTATCTCACCAACAACTGCATAAAAGAGATTTTCGATGTCGGCGATTAAACTCGGTATTCCAGAACTGCAACGATAAAATTATGACGACAACACCTCAGAGCTCAACTCCCCGGGACACCTCCACTAAACCCCTGCTGACGGGAGGCACCAAGACAATGTTGTCATCATAAAACCATCGGAACGATTCCAAGATACCCGCGTGATCCTAAAAAAAATTAGTGAAATTTGAGAAGAGAAGAGTCAAAACTCTACGTCAGGAGACCTCACCAGAGCGACAAAGGGACTGAGGAGTAAAAAGAATTCCTAACTCTCCAATATATATAATCCTAAATGACTCAAAACATTTTTCTAGACACAACTCGGCCGCTAAAAACGATCAAGCAGTGGGGCTCCTAAGGTCGGGGAAGGCTCTGATTACCAACTTATAACGCCCTCGATGCGGCTATATCTCCCACGTGTCGAAGCACGACTTAGAGGCATAACCGCATTGAAAGCAATGTCGCAAGTGAGGTAATCTTCACACAACCCATGTAATACATAAGGGAAAGAGATACATAGTTGGCTTACAATCGCCACTTCACACAATTACATGAATAAAGCATTACATCATTCAGATACAATCAAGGTCCGACTACGGAACCAAAATAAAAGAAGAACCCCAAATGCGACAAAGGTCCCCGATCGACCCCAACTGGGCTCCACTACCGATCTACTAGAACGAAACAACACAAAGGGCAAGATCTTCATCGAGCTCCTCCTTGAGCTTGGTTGCGTCACCGCTTTCGGTAACATAGGCACCGCAAACTGGTTTTGAAGTATCCGTGAGCCACGAGGACTCAACAATCCCATTACCATGGGTATCAAGACTAGCAAAGCTTAATGGGTAAGGAAGGGGTAAAGTGGTGAGGTTGCAGCAGCGACTAAGCATGATATGGTGGCTAACCAACGCAAATAAGAGCGAGAAGAGAAAAAGCGGAACGGTCATGAAGCTAGCAATGATCAAGAGGTGATCCTGAACACCTACTTACGTCAATCATAACACAGAAACCGTGTTTACTTCCCGGACTCCGCCGAGAAGAGACCATCACGGCTACACACGCGGTTGATGCGTTTTAATTCGGATCTGGTGTCAAGTTATCTACAACCGGACATTAACAAATTCCCATCTGCCACATAACCGCGGCACGGCTCTCGAAAGTTTATACCTGCAGGGTGTCCCAACTTAGCCCATGACAAGCTCTCGCGATCATCGAAGGAATAGACCTTCACCCAGAAGACCCGATCGGTCTCGGAATCCGGTACATCAAGACATTTCGACAATGGTAAAACAAGACCAGCAAAGCCGCCCGGCGTGCCGACATCCTGATAGTAGCCGCGCGTATCTCGTCTCAGGCCACGACCGGATAAGCGAAGCGTACAGGTACCGACGTAACCCAAGTTGCCAAGGGATGGTCCCGCACGGTGCTCTAGTTTGGACCAACGCTTAGACAAGCACTGGCCCGGGGGTGCTATAATAAAGATGACCCTTGGGTTAATTACTCCCAAGGGAAAAGTAGGTGGTGGTGAGGCAAATGGTAAAAGTCAATGTTGGGCCTTGCTGGACAAGTTTTATTCAAAGCGAACTATCAGAGGGGTCCCATAAATCACCCGACCGCGTAAGGAACGCAAAATCCGGGAACATAACACCGGTATGACGGAAACTAGGGCGGCAAGAGTGGAACAAAACACCAGGCATAAGGCCGAGCCTTCCACCCTTTACCAAGTATATAGATGCATTAATAATATAAGAGATATTGTGATATCCCAACATAAACCCTGTCCACCAAGGAGCAATCTTCAACTTCACCTGCGACTAGCAACGCTATAAGAGGGGCTGAGCAAAGCGGTAACATAGCCAAGCAATGGTTTGCTAGGAGAGGTGTCAAAGGTTAGAGGTTCAAGGCAATTTGGGATGGCTGGACAAACAGGTAATAGGTAGCGCAGCATAGCGAAAGAACGAGGCAACTAGCATAGCAATGATAGTAGTGAGATCCAGTAGTAGCGGTCATCTTGCCTGAAATCCCGCAAGGAAGAAGAACGAGTCCATGAAGAAGACGAACGGATGAAGCCGAACAAACCGTATACCATTTAATCCTCACGATCGCAACAAACAGAAACTACCAAGAAGAAGCACACAACAAGGTAAACACACCACACATGAGCAAGGCATGATGCGCAACAAGCATGATGCATGTCCGGTTTAATGAGGCATGGCATGGCATGGCAAAGTGCAACAAACAACACAACAAATTAAGTGGAGCTCAATATGCAACGAGACACCACATTCAAGTATTTAGTTCGCTCTCGTTTAGGTACACAACAATGTTAAATGTTGTTAAACATGGCAAGGGGTGAGGCATAAGTAAACTAACTATTTAGGCAAATTTAAATGAGACCGGAACAACAAACGATAATTCCAGAAAATCCTCATATGCATAATATGAATTAGCTACTGTTCTGCCCTAAACATATTTTATTATTGTTAAACAGGAAAATAAAGTGGATCATGTTAAACTAGGCATTTTTCCACCCCAAATACATATAAAGAACATTTAAATCCGAGCTACGGTTAATTAGTTATGAATTAAATCATTTAACATGGCATTTAAGCAAATTTAAACAAACAGCATTTTAAACATTTTAGACATGGATGAAAGTGGCATATTATTAAACTAGAAAAAATTCTAAGCATCTTACATATAAAGTTTGTTTTAATCCGATGCACGGTTAATTAATTATTAAATGCATGAGGTCTAGGGGGTTTTCTATAAAACAGGTAATCCTCGGATAAATAGACAAATTCATGAACGGAAAAAAAAACTACTCTGGGCGAATCTGGCTGGGCCAGTTGTGCCTGAGAGGGGATCTGGAGGGGCTGCTCACCCTGGGCCTTGGGCGGTTTGGTGGAGGAGGTCGGCGAGACAGCGCTACTGGGCTGGAGGAGTTGGGCCGTGGCCCACGGGGCCGAGGTCAACGCGCAGGGGAGCGAGCGGCTCCTCTGCTCGCTCCTGAGCTAGGTCATGGCGGCGACAACGGTAGAAGACGACGGCGGCGAGGCGATGGCGAGGCCCGGCGCGGGGAGGCTGGGAACAGACGGATCGGGCGGCGCGGTGCCGGATCCGGCCATGAAGGAGCTTGAGGGGCTCTGCACCGGTGACTCAGAAGCGGGCGAGCTCCATGGAGGCCATGGCGGCGCTGCAGCAGAGGGAGAGGGAGGTCGGGGTCAGAGAGCGCTCGGGGAAAAACGTGAGGAGGAGAGGGAGCGGGACCGGCCTGGGGGTCGCCGGCGGGGACGGCCGCACCACTCCGGCGAGGCTGCCGGCGGGCGGGACGGCAGGAGGCGTGCGGGAGGAGCTTGGAGCGGGCGCTCTGCTGCTGCTGGGGCGGGCGGTGGGTCGGGCCGACCCGGCCCAGATGGGCTTGGCGGGCTGGGGCCGACTGGCGGCGAGGAGAGCGGGGAAGAGGCGCGGGGCGACACAGGAGGCCGCGTGGAGGCCTCTGATTGGCCGTGGCGGTGGAGGAGGCGATGTGGCGGCCGTTGGTTGGCTGGGAAGTGGTGGCGGCGGCGCCAAGTGGCGGAAGGAGACTGGGGGCGCGGAAATGGAGGAGGAAGGCGGCTGGGAGGTAGGGGAAGGCTAGGGATGCCCAAAATGGAAGGAGGGGTGGTATTTATAGAAAGAGGGATTAGGGTTGGGGGTTTTGCTCCGTTTCGGAGCCGTTCGATCTCGATCGGACGGTCCGGAGCGGAGGAGGGTTAGATAGGTGGGCTAGGAGGGGTTAGTGGGCTGTGTGAGAGAGAGGCTTGGGCTGATAGGAGAGAGAGGAGAAATGCAGCCCGACACGATTTTCGGAGACCGAAAACGTCCGACGATTAAACCGACTATATTGCGGTTGTAGGTTTAACGGTTGGGCTATCAAATGGACTCCGAATGCGATGAAACTTGGCAGGCGGTCTGTCTACACTATAATAAGACCGCACGACAAGTTGCAACCCATTCCGAGAACATTTTTATGCCACTTATAAAATAATATTTCGGAGGTGCCGCGGGCGCGTGCGAGTGTGGTCTGGACACCGAACAGACAACGGAGAGAACCGGCGGAACACGAACGGATGCAAGTTTTGAAAAACATGCGGATGAAATGCAGATGATGACATGGCAAAATGCAACACGCAAGCACATGACATGGCAACGACGGCGAATCACTGACGGACACCTGGCGCATCGGATCCGGGCGTTACAAGCATGTATTAAATAGTATTGTTGTGCATATATTTATGCTCACCGAACATCCCAGAAAAATAAACTAATAAGTAAAAACAATAACAAAAGAACACATACAAACAGAAAAGAAAAGAAAAACAGTGGGATAGTGATAAGTTGGAGGAACAGGTAATGGGCTTCAGCCCAGTGCCAAATCGACTGACCCAAAAATGTAATCAGTCAAAAAAACACACAGGCCCAAACAGCTTACAAACAGTTCAAAGGAAACCAGCACGAATCTCAGAGCATGAATCAAAGGCCAAGAAATTGACTGACCCCAATTCAAAAATTCAGGCGACTTACATATAGCTAAAGTGTGATTTTAAAGGAATGTCCTTGTCCTGGCATTTTAATTTATTCAGATGTTATATTTGTATCATGTATTTGTACTAGTATAAGAGGTCCATGCGTTGGTACACAATCTATACCTACTAATAAAAGAAATAGGTATTCTTAGTACGTCATGCTATTTTATAGAAATCCCCATGATTTTCTGACATTAAACCCGTAGTAGATATCAAATGTT
This sequence comes from Aegilops speltoides, assembly GCA_021437245.1. Classification (NCBI taxonomy): domain Eukaryota; kingdom Viridiplantae; phylum Streptophyta; class Magnoliopsida; order Poales; family Poaceae; genus Aegilops; species Aegilops speltoides. The sequence continues at coordinate 454,859,499 of CM038145.1, read as the reverse complement.
TTTTTTTAATACTCATATCTTCTGAACCGTGACTCCAAATTTAACATGTTATATATGAATTTTGATTAGAAAAATATGTAGAATCTGAATATGACATTGTTTTACCTGTTAAGAATTTAAAAAATACTATCTAGGGTGCAATCTTAATCAATAATTCATTGTCCATCTTTCCTTCATACTAGTAGTGATTCGGATTGGGGATGAACACCTCAGCAAAATCAGGATTGGACACGAAATTAAAGATAAAAATTTGCTAGAGACACCCAATAAATAAGGACATGCATGACAAGAAATAAAATAAGGACCCAATAAAGATAGGATGTCCGCTATAAAAGAAATAAAAGAGAAAATGCAAAGGATATCCAATAAAGATGAGATGGTGTGCTATTCTCCTATATATAAGAAGAAGAAACAGAGGACATGCATGGCAAAAAGTAAAAAGGAGGCATACACGACAAAAAACAAAATAAAAGACGTGTTTGACAAGATATAAATAATAATGAAATAGGGACCAATACCTATGACATGTATGGCAAGAAACAGTGATGAAATATGGACGCAAGTACCTGCGTCCACAGGAGACCATACAAAAATGTTCTTTCTAGACAAAAAAATCTCTCTTTATGCTTAAAAAATCCCGTGTTTTTTTAACAACTCTTCATGCATTTAAGAAATATGCATGTGACAAAAAGTGTTCAAGAGCTACCATAAGTTGGTGATGCTTAAACTGAAAACCGTCCTTGATGCACGCATGTCTCTGTGGTGTGCTAATGTGTCATCGTCTGTTTTTGTCGGTTACCTTTAGCGGCTCGTAACAATACCCCATTTCACACATGACATGAATAAATGCATGAACACTTGCCCGTTTCTTTTTACGGATTAAATCTATATGCAAGCCGTGTTGAAATAGAATACCCGTGGAATCTTGAACTGAGCTTTTGTAGCCTAAGACCATCTTTATTTGGGCCGTAGCTACAAATTCTCAGATTATAGACTATTTTTTGTAAATTAATAGTATGTGGTATTTTTTTTCTTCAATTGCAACGCACGGGACTTTTTGCTAGTCTTAATAAAAAAGGTATCGTTTGTCTTTTAGGATAAAAAAATATTGTTGACTCAAGCTCTTGTAAGTTTTCTTGCACCAAATTAGCTGTGCAAGCGTACAACAGTTCCTTTTAGTGCTCTGGATAAATATGAGTGAACCCTGTCTAGGAGGAGAAGCAAAATTATAGTGGAGGACACAATAAAAACAAAACAGTGCATGTGCGCATGTGTGTGTTCTATTCAAACAGGCTTTCGCCCCAGTACACCTAAACTCCACGACAACACCCTCAAAAGGGGGAATAGCGCCAAGCGTCGTCGCTGTCAAGTCCACCAAACAAGGGTTTTCACTCGGAACCGAGGCACGGAAAAAAGCACCACGACGATGTCTTCAAGAAGATAACAGCGTCCGCGAGCTCGGCGACAAAGCACAGAGTTTCTGCTCGGTAGCTCTCCCATGCCACCATGAGGTCTTCAAGAGAAGCACGACGAGTCCAGATGCCCAATTCCGGGTAGGGGCACCGCCGCTGCCAACAACAAAGGGAACCCAAGCCACTCGTTGCTACACCTCTCGCCCCCACACAACTGATGTCTACTACACAACCTTCCTTTTGTAGACGTTGTTGGGCCTCCAATTGCAGAGGTTTGTAGGACAGTAGCAAATTTTCCTCAAGGGGATAACCTAAGGTTTATCAATCTGTGGGAGGCGTAGGATGAAGATGGTCTCTCTCAAGCAACCCTGCAACCAAATAACAAAGAGTATCTTGTGTCCCCAACACACCCAATACAATGGTAAATTGTATAGGTGCACTAGTTCGGCAAAGAGATGGTGATACAAGTGCAATATGGATGGTAGATATAGGTTTTTGTAATCTGAAAATATAAAAACAACAAGGTAGAAAGCGATAGAGGTGAGTGCAAGTTCTCTCAACAATAATAGCATAATTAGATAATATAACAATCCCTCAACATGCAACAAAGAGTCACTCCAAAGTCACTAATAGCGGAGAACAAACGAAGAGATTATTGTAGGGTACGAAATCACCTCAAAGTTATTCTTTCTGATCAATCCATTGGGTTAGTCCTATAAGTGTCACAAATAGCCCTAGAGTTCGTACTAAAATAACACCTTAAGACACAAATCAATCAAAACCCTAATGTCACCTAGATACTCCAATGTCACCTCAAGTATCCGCGGGTATGATTATATGATATGCATCACACAATCTCAGATTCATCTATTCAACCAACACAAAGAACTTCAAAGAGTGCCCCAAAGTTTCTACAGGAGAGTCAAGACGAAAACGTGTGCCAACCCCTATGCATAGATTCCCAAGGTCACGAAACCCGCAAGTTGATCACCAAAATATACATCAAGTGAATCAACAGAATACCCCATTGTCACCACGGGTATCCCACGCAAGACATACATCAAGTGTTCTCAAATCCTTAAAGACTCAATCCGATAAGATAACTTCAAAGGGAAAACTCAATCCATGACAAGAAGATAGAGGGGGAGAAACATCATAAGATCCAACTATAATAGCAAAGCTCGCGGTACATCAAGATCGTGCCATATCAAGAACATGAGAGAGAGAGAGAGAGATCAAACACATAGCTACTGGTACATACCCTCAGCCCCGAGGGTGAACTACTCCCTCCTCGTCATGGAAAGCGCTGGGATGATGAAGATGGCCACCGGTGATGGATCCCCCCTCCGGCATGGTGCCGGAACAGGGTCCCGATTGGTTTTTGGTGGCTACAGAGGCTTGCGGCGGCGGAAACCCCGATCTAGGTTTCTTTCTGGGGGTTTCTGTATTTATAGGAATTTTTTACGTCGATCTCACATCTGGGGGGTCTCCGAGTCATCCACGAGATAGGGGGCCGCACCCAGGGGGTAGGGCACTCCCTCCACCCTTGTGGATGGCTCGGGACTCTTCTGGCCCAACTCTTTTACTTCGGAGGCTTCTTTTGCTCCATAAAAATCATCAAAAATTGGCACGTCAATTGGACTCCGTTTGGTATTCCTTTTCTCTAAAACTCAAAAACAAGGAAAAACAGAAACTGACACTGGGCTCTAGGTTAATAGGTTAGTCCCAAAAATCATATAAAACAGCATATAAATGCATATAAAATATCCTAGATGGATAATATAATAGCATGGAACAATCAAAAATTATAGATACGTTGGAGACGTATCAACAACAAAGGGGTATAGCCACCACCACCGCCATGGTGCTCGCCGAAGAGCCAACCAAGAGGGCCACCGCCCCGACATCCAAGCTGTGAGACCCACCGCCCGCTTCAAAGTGCACAAACTACGATAGGAAAAGCCCGACATCAGCCGCCAAGCCAGGGTCAGCGCCACCATCGTGGGGCGGGGGAAGACCTGCATTCCCCTCCAACCCTAGTGGACCGGGGGCCATGACTCTATGACCGTCGATGGCCATCATTGAGCAACAACTCATACG